>CM017440.1:42666135-42716577 GCA_007726485.1 Eragrostis curvula
TCGACGGTCACGTCGCCTACCGCTGAAAACACAAAGCGTTAAATCCAAAAAATTCGCTCCCACAGAAGTCGAACCTAGGACCTCAACAATTGTGTAAATTTAAAGGGTAATCAACGAAACCTCTCTCCCACAACTCTCTAAAGGGGCTCCCTACATTTAACTTCTTAATTTTTCTGGATACCATCTCGACATTTGTCCTAACCCATCCACCCCGCACTTCTCGCCGCTAAACCGACCGCGCACGGGATGATTGGTGCCATCCGCCATTCCCCCGTGTCTCCGCAAGGTTTGAAAAATCGACGATTATCGAGCGATTATCGCGATTATCGAAGATTTCGGTCCGAGCCGATAACTTCGGTTCACCGATTTTTGAATTTGAAAATTGAAAATTTTCAAAAATTTGAAAAATTTGAAACAAAAAATATGTAAAAAAACTAGACGTTATTTGCAGAATATTGGTGGAAACCATACACGAAAACGATTTGGTTTGATGGGTGAAATAATTCACGAAAGATTTATGGGAGAAAAGAAATTAAAAAAAAAACAAAAGGACCCTTATCCCCTCCCGAACGGGTAATCATTGGTCCCCCTCCACTTTCGATGCCACAGCTCGGTCCCCACGCACGCCGTCGCCGAATCCGCCGCTCGCCGTCGTCCACTGCACGCCGGAGCCGCCGCCCGCCGTCGAATCGTCGTCGCCCGCGCCGCTCTCGTCGATATTTCCCGATAACCGGTCGATTTCCTTCGGTTATCGGTGGAGGCGTCGGGTCGAATCGATCGCGGGCTCGATTTGGTCGATGGCATCGATTCGAAGCGTCGATTCCCGGCCCAATCGACCGGTTAGCCGAGTTTATCGCTCGGTAACCGGCGGCCTCGGCGCGATTTGCAGTGGAGGCGCGTCGCCGAGCCGAGGTGAGGATCCATTCCTTTTTTTTTCTGTTTTTTAAAATGTGGAAATGTGGAATGAGGATTGATGGATAGCTTGCATATTTTGGTACATCAAATTATGGTATAGTGAACAAACTAGGGATTAGGAAATATGAAATGTCGATGATATAGTGAAATGCTTGTGCCATTGTGGATGAAATATTTTGGTTGTGCAAAATTTCCTGTGGCTAAGCATTCTTAATATTTTAGCAAAGGTCATGCCAAAAATTCTAACATTTTAAGCCTCTTTTCGTCATTTTTTGTTCGGCGTCGAAAACCTCAAACCGGTCGATAACCGGTAGAAATCGGTCGATAACCGGTCGAAATCGGTCGGTTTGATGATTTTTGAATTCGAAATTTGGTTTTTTGAATTTTTGGTCGAAAACGATCGGTTATCGCGATAACCGGTGAAATCGAGGTAATCGGTGGCGGCCGGTTTCGTCATGGAACGATAATGTAAACCTTGGTCTCCGCACCTCGCTCCCGATGCCGAGCCTCGCTGCTTGCCTACCTCGCCAGCGAGCTCCTGCACCGTCGCCAGCCTTCTCCTCTCCCTTTCACGTACCCGCGCCTGCCATTTTGGATCTCGGGGACAGCCCTTCTGCAGCGGATCTGAGGGGCCATGCGAGTTTATGCTCTGTTCCACGCTTTGCCACGCCAGAAGTCCGGCGTGCCGCATTTTCTTTGGCGTTTGTTTGCTTGGCTGCCGCGGCGTGCCGCATTCTCACTCAATGAAAATCCAGTTCATTTCTACGCTATAGCTCGCCAAAAGTATGCACTTGCGGCGCGGCAACTTACGGCAATAATCCAAACTGCCCCTTAGGCAGAGCTCATCGCGCGGCGTAGCAGGCTCGGCTGGGGACGTAGCACACGACCCCAATCTCGGGCGAATCTCTGCTCGCGGCCATCCCATTCGCCGGAGCTAGCCATGGCCGTGGGGACCGACCGGCAGTTGCTCGCCGTGCGCCGCCCCCTGCTCGCTGTTTTCTACAGGACTTCCGGTGCGTCGCTCCCTGCTCCAGGTCCCTGTGCGCCGCCCCTGCAGGGCTGCAGCTGCTACTCCGACACCGTCACTCAGTGCTGTTGGCTGCTTGCCTTGATTCTTGCTGTGTTTTTACTCGCCGGGCTGCGCGCTGTTGTTCCTGCTCCGTGCAGCTAGCGGTGCAGTTCGCAGTGCTGCTATTCAGCGCGATGCAGCAGCGGCCAGCAGAGAGAATTCCTAGTTACACGCAAATTACACCTGAGGTATTGAAGCTTCAGCTCAGACGCGAAGTATGAAGATAGCAAGAGCTTTACGCATCCTTACCTGTGTGAAGAATTGCGGTATGAAGATAATAACTGTAGCAGCTGATGACACATGGTCCTGTAGCCGCCGAAGAAATAGAAATGACGAAACCCTCTATATACCATCTCGGCTAATGTAGCAATGTCAGTTTTAATAACATTTTCTTCTTTAAGCTATCTGAAGAAACTTGTGTGTGTGCCAGGGGCCAATGTAGCAAATCTTCAGTTTTTATAGATTCCTATAAGACGTTTTGTGCAAAACCCACCAGGAATTTGATCCTGATTTTAGTTTGCACCCTCCACGCACGTGCCATGATCGGAGCTGCCTGCTTTTGATGTCGTGGCACCACGATGGGAGAACTCAGACCGGTCCAGCATGGTTGCCGGTTGAATTCCACACCCCGTGCCCACCATAGACCACTCGAAAACTGAAAGAGAGGTTGTGGCAACGCCCAGCGCAGGAGAATACGGAGGTGATCGCCGGTGGATAAGGCTGGTCTAATTTTGCAGCGAATTGCATGTGCAATTTGTCTTTTGCGGGGATCAACTTCTGCAATTTGTCTTTTTGCGGGGATCAAATCACCTTTCCTTCGGTCCAAATGGATAAATAAGAGAACTGCCTACGATTAACTTTTAGGCCCCCTTTGGAATGCGGGATTTTTTTCTATTCCTGTGTTTTTCTTGTAAATAGTCAACTAATTCCTGTGAAATTCCTGTACAATTCCTGTGAAAATCCTGCGTTCCAAAGGGGCCCTTAGTTGCTAACGGATGGACCAGCCTCCAATCCCCTAGCCTCGTTACTTCAATGGCCCTTGGCGATGGACCCGGTTCTCTGGGCGTGATTGGTAAACTAGGCGCAATCGGGCTTGATTGGTAACACTGGGCGCATCGGGCCTGCATGAGAGGCGGAGCCAGGCTGCGCTCAGCTAGTATGCACGAGTGCAAGCCGTCGTGTTTGGTTTGCACGTTTCAATCGGGCCAGGCTGGATGTGATGGTGATGGAATGCCTGCTGGATGGTGGTATATTCTATGCATATCTATATCGTGTTCTTTTGCCTGCACCAGACCCCCACGTGGGCCTCAGCTGCATCAGACGAGCCAGGCTCGGCAGGGAACACCAACTCCCGTGTTCCTCTTGGGCCCAGGCTGCGGGAGCCAACCTGCCCCGATCCCAGCCAGGCCCCTGACGCGAGTTCTGGCATCCAAACAACGCGAGCCTGGCACGCGCTGGACCATGGCTCGGGCGCATGCAGCCTACCATCACGATGGACCTAAAAGTTAGGAGTTGTTGAAGGCTACAACTTTTAGAGCATCTCCAAGAGAAATCTTATAAAAATTGACCCTAAAATAAACTTGATTTTAAAAACAATTAGAAAATTATGAGGGACAATTGTCTTCCCTCCTCCAACAATCCATCCCTAAAAGTGGATCAAAATAAATTTGATTTGGGGCACATCAACATTTAGGGTCATAAAACATTAATTGTAGTGCAAAAAAAAATGAATGGATCCCCAATTCTTCTCCTGTTTGTAGTTATAAATTAGGAGAGTTTAGAGCATCTTCAAGAGAACCCTATAAAATTGACCCTATAAACTTGTTTTTAGGAGCAACTAAAAAATTATGTGGCAATTTTTCCTCCTTCCTCCAACAGTCCCTCCTAAAAGTGGATCAAAACAAAATTTGATTAGGCCACGTCAGCATTAAGAGCCATAAAAACATTAATTGTAGTGAAAAAAGAAGGAATAAGGGTCCTATTTTTCCATTTTGTAACTACAAATGAGGAGAATTTAGAGGCTCTAGAAAAGTTTGGGGGTTGTTTGGAGGCCCTGTTAGAGATAGTTTTTTTGTCTAAACTTCCAATAACTAAATTTAAGAAGGTTTATGCGGCTCTCTGGAGATGCTCTTAGGGCTATAGAAAAGTAAGAGTCGTTTTAGAGGCTTTTTGAGATAGTTTTTGCCTAAATTTCAATAACTAAATTTAAGAAAGGTTTATGGGAGCTCTCTTGGAGATGCTCTTATTACTCCCAATCAGGGTTTACAAAACCGACGAAAAACCGAACTGGTTTTCGCGGTAACCGGACGGTCCGGTCTAGTTTCCTCGGTTCACCGGTTTTCCAATTTGAATTTTGAAAAAATTCAAAAAAAATTGAAAATTTGAAGCAAAAAATATTAAAAAAAAACTAGACGCAAATTAGAAGAGAATGGTGGAACAAGAACTCAAAAATAAGTTTGCAAAAAATTACGGAAAGATGCGAAAAAAAAGGAAATAAAAAAGAAAACCCACATGATCTCTTTGCTAGCGGTTTTCCTGGGTAACGTGGACGCTTCTCATCCTTTCATTTGCAATGCGGAAGTCTGCAAATCGAACTGCTTTCGCAGTTTGTGTCCGCACGAGGTAAAAAACAAAGAAACTCGCGGTTCGCACGCCGCCGGACGCCGTCCGCCGCTGCTCGCCGCTGTCTGCCGTCTGCTCCACGATCTGCTACTCCTCCCAGATCAAGTTTCCCTGCTCCTCCAACCTCTGAGATCTAATTCGATTAGTTTTTCCTCTTCCTCGTTACTCTCCCGTCGGTTTTCCACAAACCGGGTAATCGGTTATCGGCAACCGTCCGGTTTACCGCTGAAACACGGTTTACGGTAACCGACCGGTTGACATTTTGAAATTCAAAAATTTAAAATTTGAATTTTGGTCGGTTTCGAGCGGTTTTCCGGTTTTGTGGTAACCGGTCAAACGGTGGCGTCTGGTTTTCTCGGTTAATTCGGTAATGTAAACCTGGTCCCAATAGCTCCTTAGGAACTCCCTAAATCAGTATTTAGAGGCTTTTTTTAACATAATTGTTGGAGTGTGTATTTGTAGGAAAAGAGTATGAAACATTATTATTCTCTTTTTTTTTGTACTTGATGTACATATTATGGCTAAGTAGGTGCATGAAGAACTCATTGTCCTGGAATAATGGGCATGCCCCTCTTTTGCTTTGGTTGGTTTTATTCCCAACGATAATGTTTTGAGCAGTTTCTATGGCATCGCATTGATTCACTGAAAAGTGCATAAACCAGTTGAATCAAGTGTGTATGGAACGATCGGTCATTTGGTTGAATCCGTGGGGAAAATATATTCTTTCCTTTGAATGGAAAAAAAAAAACTATTCAGCGGTGCTGTAACTGCAACCCAGGCTTCTTCCCCACGGATCTCAAAGCATCGCACCTCCCTCCCACTATAGTTCATCTTCGGCTCATTGTACAGCTCAACTGCTCCCGCGGCTCTGGCCAACGAGCCGGCCAACTTTTTTTTTTTCTTTGAGGTGAATGAGCCGGTCAACATGGCCGACCCACAAACGAATCGAGCCGATTACTACAATCTCTTCCTGACAATCCAGCACGGGTCACATAAGCCGTTTCAAGCACCGACACTCTGCACATTGGTCCTGATCGTTTCTTCTAACGCTAAATTTAGAGACCTCTAAACATAAAGAACCTAGTACTAAATAAAGTTTAATGACAAAACTTTTTACAGATGGGTACATCTTTACGAGACGAATCTAATGAGTCTAATTAATCTATGTTTTGCTACAATCATGCTACAGTAACCCTCGTCTAATCACGGCTTACTTACCCTCGTTGGATTCGTCTCGCGAATTAGACTAGAAGTTCTGCAGTTAGTTTGTAATTAAACTTTATTTAATACTCTTAAATAATAAAATTCTTTTCTTTAGACCCATCTAAATTTTATACCCCCGTGAAACAAACACCCCAGAGCCGAGTATTTCCATTACTTCAATTTAAAAGGCTTCTTTCTTCATGCCAAATCCACCCGACCGGAGAAGAATACTTGTGAAACTTGACATGTTTGCTGCTGACATAACGTTACGTCAAAGAAAATAGAAACCTGAACAAGTTGGACAAACTTTAGATGTAGTTTCTCAGATGATTCAAATGCATCACCTTCTGCTCCACTGAAAATAATGAGCTATAGATGTACAATTCCAGAGCAGATTACATTGGGTCGTAATATGAGTTGCAACTGCTAGTGCCAGGTCAATAACCTAATTAGCTTCTTGTGTGCCAGGTTGACTTACACATGTACATGTTGGCACCCCAAAAAAAAGTTATCTATATGTTATAATCTATATTTATAACAACAAAAGGAAACTACTATTGCCTATAATGCTTTCTGATCCAATCTCTCATTCCAGTTCAGGCACCTGATCAAGCTGCGGAACCAATCACCAGTTTGGTCATATTTATTAACAGTTGGAAGCGGATGCTGGCTCATGGATATACGAACAGAGTCTCCTCTTGACAATTGTTGCCTTCTTTTGCCGTCAAAGGATACCCAGGCATTACTTCTTGCATCATCTGGTATCTAGTAAAATTGCAAGTGCAATGGCAGTTGCAAAAGGGTGAGAATTTCACAGTCAGCAAACAAAGGCATATATTGTGGGGTAACAAAAAATCAGACTAGATAAAGCTTTCATCATTAAGGTCAGATATAGGGTTGAATGGACATAATAATCATTTGATCATTAAGCTCCGTACCTTCAATTCAAGCTGCGCGGAATCAGGAAGGATCACAGGTCTAAATGACAGTGAATGCGGGCAGATTGGGGTAAACAGCATGCATGGGACGTTTGGATGGACCTAGATAACATCCAAAATGACCGCAATGAGTTGTTCTGTGGGTTGATAAATGGAACCATGCATTGGAAAAGAAAAGTGTACCAGAATGTAATGCACTTGGCAACATTATACCATAAAAAGCAAGCAAACAAGGAATCCTATCGTTTTCATTGATTCTTTCGACAGCATCTTCAATTGAGGACCCCCCCCCCCCCCCCCCCCCAAACACACACACACACACACAATGTACAGTGCAGCAACCAAATTTATACTACATCTGATGAAGAAGGTTAGCAACAGGTGATTTTCTGTTAAAAAAAACTCATTTGAAATTTACTGTTACTATTATTCCTAAATTAAATTGGGGCCTCTTCTTAGAACCTTGGGAAAGGTCCCATCCTCTAGGTAACACTTAAACCTGTCGGCAGTGGAAAGTGATGATGACAAGCCTTCCAGATGTCCCACATCCTTGCCTTCTTTTTTCTTTTCTTTTTTTTTGGGGGGGGGGGGGGGGGGGGGGGGGGGGGGGGGGCATTTACACACCATACGACTAAGGCTGTAAACGAGCCGAGCTCGAGCGAGCCTGGCTCCTCAAGCTCGAGCTCGACTGAATATCGAGCCGAGCTCGAGTCGAGCCTGGAATCCGACCGAGCCTAAGCACGGGCTCGAGCTCGGCTCGACAAGTTTGATTAGGCTCGACGGAGCTCGTTTGCAGAACACCGCATTGACAGCGGCGTAGCAGCATCGTCCCTGCCGGCAGCTAGAGATTCTAACTCCTCCATGAATCAGGATGTTAGTTGAATATTCAAATCAATGGCTGCGCTTCTTGTAGGAAGATACAAAAGATCAGACCAGGTGAGAAAAGAAAAGGCAACGGCCATGGGAAGGGAGGGGACGAAGAAGCGGATGGAGAAAAACAGAATACCAGCGAGGCATGAAGAGTAACAGAGGCCGTGGAGAGAAGATCAGGCAGAGGAGGCGGCAAGGAGATCAGGTCTCGGTCTCGGCCTCTCAGGTGTGCGTTGCGTGCGATTGCAATGGCGGCGGCGGCGACCGGCGGATAGAGTTTAGCGAATTCATTAGGCATGATATTATTTGGGCCGAGGACGTTATTGGGCTGAGGTGGGCTGAATCAAGTCTTGGCGTGCGTCGGCTGCACATCCGCTGGAACTTTAGACGAGCCTCGACGAGTTATTCGAGCTCGGTTCGATTAGGCTCGCGAGCTTTGGAACCAGCTCGAGCTTGGCTCGTTTTCCAGTCAAGCCGAGCTCGAAGCGAGCCCGTGTCGAGCCAAGCCCGAGTAGCTTGTCAAGCTCGAGCAATTTTTTCAGCCTTACATACGACACAACAGAACTTCTATATTTGGATAACTGAAAAATCATCGTTCGTGCAAAGGTAACAGTCATGTGCTTCTGCTTCATAAATGGAAATTATCCGTTTGTTATGTGAAGAGAAAAAACAATAGGGCAAACAGATGCTATGTAATGACAATGGAAAATACTTTGCTCCAAGTCATAGCTTGGAATAGTTAACCTACCATCGAGCCTCCTGCTGCAGTGGAGTATGCCGTGCTGCCAGTTGGTGTTGCTACTATCACCCCATCTCCTTGAACCTAGATATATTCCCATCAGTGTCAGTATAAATTTTTGAGTTAGAATAAATGTCGCGTATTGAAAATAGCAATAGGGGGTTTTATGAACAAAAAGGTAGATTTATGAATAAGTAATAGTATAAAATGGGTATAATATGATGTCCATAATAAATAACAGTAATAATCAAGCTCAAAGTTCATCAGTATTCAATAATTAATTTAAAGAAAACATTTTCATACAGTCAAATGATGTAAAAGCTAAACAATTTTTTTCAAGCATGTCCAGTTTCAAACAATAATATGGATAGTAATGAAACGAAATAACTATGATTTCCCTAGTTTTTCAAGCATCATAAAGTTGAGAAAAATGCCTAACTTCGTGATTCTGTCCTGTAATTTTCAAGCATAAATATGAATCGTAAGTCAACAAGCAAAAATATGCAAAGAGAGACAATTTTTCAAGACTTTCTGAATATTACCTTAGTGATAAGGTGATTATGCTCGTAACATTCAATTTTGGACAGGTATGGATTTGAACCCCGATCAACAACAACTTCATTTAGAACATCAAACACTTTTCCAGGCATTGCTTTTCCATTACGAAAGATCTCACATCTCAGACGCATTCTAAGGGTTATATAAACTCCAAGTGTATTGTTCCCATGGACGACAGCTCTTAAATCTTGTCTGAAACCTTCAAACTGAGGTGGAGGGAGATGCTTAGTTTTGACAGAGAAACAGTTTAATATGATGAAACTCTGGCAGAGTGAAACATACATTATGTGAAGTCAAAAATCCAAGAGATCCGAGATTGAAAGAGACAATAGGAGGTACAGATGTTCTAAATAAGTTTGATGCATGCAAGATGACTCCATCACCACCCAAGCAAGTGACGAAATCAACTCTTTCATGAAGGTCACTGAGTATTAGCACAAACAATGTTAGTAAATAGGATGATTATGGAATTAATATATAGCTTATAACTCATCATTAACGTAAATAGGTTTTATTTGTACCTCGTATCTTGAGAGTAGAAGGTCTGTACAAAACCATAACCAGGAATCCTAGCAAATATATCATGAACATCAGGCTCCACGAGAACATTCATCTTTTCTTGATGGTGAAGAAATGAAGCGACCTAAAAAAAAAGCGTTAGTGCAGGAACTTTGCAGAAGGTCAAATGCTATGTCCGAAAAACGATGTTTTAACCTCAACCGGCAGTGGCTAATGAACGTGTATGAGAAGTTCAAAACTCCAACTTTTTAACATTTTAAGACCACAAATTCCTGAGATGGAACCAATGACTATCCCTACCGCGAAATGAGATCTGTCTGCTGGATAATTGACCTCACGGGGAAAAGAAGGCATGTTATGTGTAACCTATTCAGTAACCAGCCAGATATCCATATATATACAAAGAACTTCATGTGCTCATTTTGAATCAAACCCTTAATGGGTCGTTAGATCAATCACATCTTAGGTCTACATAGACAAAACAATGGACAATGGAGAGATGATTATGCAAGCTCACTAACTAGTATTCTGTTGCATATAATGATTAAAAATCTGTAAATTCTATACAGTCAGGCATGTTATTACAAATTCATTCTTTATGCATTACCGAATTTAAGAACGGTAAGTAAATTTGGAATGTGAGGCCTTAAGTTTTCAAGCAACAATCTTCTGAGCACTGATTTCATTGTGTCAAACAACAAATTTACTTGCATGTAGGAAACTTAATATTCTTCGGGATAAGTACACTACATTCTTTTACCAGATACAACAAAGCACTGCAAACTGTTGATAAGTAAGTTATGCAAAGAAAACTTCAGCACACACCTCCTTAGCCTCTTCCATAAGCTCATCACCTAACTTTTTCAACAGTAAGACAGTCTTTGGAGGAGATTTCCACATAAGCATCTGCTGCTGGGTGCTAGGGTGAGTAAAAGCCAAAGATGACTCCGTAACTTTTTCTCTAGAACAAGAAAATCCATCTGTACGTACTAGAAACATCTCTGCTTTTCGTCTTGATTGAAGTCTAACAACACCTGTTGTGGAGGCACACATACTTCCGTCAACAAGATCTGGTGAGTTTCTGTCCAGATAAGGGGCACCATTCTTTTCAGCAGTTTTCTGAGATCCAACTTGAGCATTCCCATTGGAAATGCTAGCAGTAGATGTTCTGGGATCAACAGTCATCACTGAGGATTGCCTTTTCTGTTCCTCAACTACCGGGTAGCCTCCATTGTTTGACGGTTTCCCATTAGTAATACCTGAAGAAACTGACAGAATATAATCGTTGTCAAATGATGTTCCATTTGAATCCTTCGGTGCTGTGAACTCTGCTGCTTCATACACCATGGCTCCATTGCTCTCAGCACTGACATTTTGTTTTTTCCTCGAGACCAGAAAGCTACTCGATCGTCTCCGAGAGTTCAGAACAGATTTTGGATAAACCTTTTTGCTTTTAAAAAAGTTGGTC
The DNA here is from genome assembly GCA_007726485.1 of Eragrostis curvula. Lineage (NCBI taxonomy): Eukaryota > Viridiplantae > Streptophyta > Magnoliopsida > Poales > Poaceae > Eragrostis > Eragrostis curvula. The sequence continues at coordinate 42,677,037 of CM017440.1, forward strand.
ATCTCCTTCCTAGAGAAAATATCACAAGTTGGAAACTGTGCTTTTAGGGGATTACTCTCGAATCTGAAATTTGACTTAAGATCTGCCCAGGTGCCATGCATTTCACCTTCTTCAGTGCTTTGATCACTGGGGAGGGCATTAGTCACCTCCAAATTGTGGCGTCCTGTTTCTACATCAATCTCACTCGTGGCCCCATTGTTCATGGGCCTACCAGATTCAACTAATGTACCATTTTTACTGCCATTTGTGGATGTTGAGCTTCCGGTGTTCTGTTCAGTATGGTCATTCTTCAGAAGCTTCCCATTCCCATTTGAAGAGCGATTCTGGGTAGCCAGCCTCTCCGAACGAGTAACAGATTGTTTCCATCTGGATACCATTGCAGATGTCCGGCAGACCCCTTCTTGACTATGAAGATAAATGGGCTTCTTTGCAGCATCTGACACAAGTGCAGCGAATTGCTGAACCTGTTCAGCTGACGGTGCAGTTCCAATTTCAACTGGCAAATTCACAACCTCTATCCTCCCAGATGAGACAGCTTCCTGAATGGCTGACAGGTATAATTCATCTTTAACATCTTCCTCCCGGAGATCAACGATAGTTCTGAATCCCTTTGCTAGTAACCATGCCAGTCCCTCTTCACTGACTTGCCCTCCCCTCCAAAATGCAACCTCTAACTCATCTGCCTCTGAATCATCTGACACAGTTGAAAAGTAAACAGGAAACCAATTTGCAAATAATGTAGGACAGGGATAACCATCAGGCCTAGGGAAACCCGCATCATAACAAGCATTCTTTAACCTCTGAAGCCTCCTCCATATATCCAATCCCCGGGACTCACTCGGTACAAGGTAGCGGGCAAGTGAGACATGCATGCTCTCACAACACCGCTTCAGGTCTCCACGGAAAACAGCAAGCGGTGGGATCCTATCCATGGTGCTGTCTGCAGATTCCTGGAACGCGCTTGCGACACCCGACCGTCCTGAGAGTACCTCCGCCCTCCCCCGGCTCAGCAATGCCAACATGCAGCCAAGCACGGCAGCAACCTTGTCCTCCAACACTGGCAGATCCTCTGACTCCACATCGTACCGCACAGGGCACTCACCAGTCTCGGGATCACAAAGTGCCGACATGACTGCAGTATGGAGCTGCTCGGCAGCACGGAATATGCGACAGTATGCCTCGATCTCCGCGATGTCACCGGGCACTGGACCAACCCACAACAACTGAGACAGGTCTCTCGTGTGGTAGTTCTACAATAAGCAATTTGATCAATCAGTCACTTCACCATCAAATTGCACAATTTCATAGGACGACATAGATGGAACGAAGAAAGAAAATTCAAGCTCATTTGTAGAGTCTTGTATCAAGCTGACCCATAAGCTATGCAGCGATCAAGCATAAGCCGTCAGCAATCTGTCCAACAAAGCGTTGAGATTCGCTAAAGAAGGGCACTGAACTGACGCCGTCAGGACCCCAGAAGCTGGCATGCAGCCGCTCCCCAGCTGTTCGACGAAATGCTCAAGAGGAGTGAAGGAGCCCAACCAACCTGGGAATCAAGCCCGATCCGGGAAGCGAACGACGACGCCCGCGCGGCGACGACATGCCGCGCCCCCGCCGCCGCCGCGGGGCGCCACCACCACCTGCCGGGGACCCAGGCGACTTGCGCCCCGGCGAGCGCCGCCGCAGCCGACATCTTGACGGGCCCGTGGCGCGCGCAGAGGTCGAGCATCAAGCCAAACGCGGCGTTCCTAGGCGCCCTCTCGGCGCCGCCGGCGGGGAGGGAATAGAATCAAAGAAAGGCCGGAGCTTTGCGTGGCGGGAGCGAGCTCTCGGCGCTGAAGGGAAAGGAACGCGCCGGCGTCGCTGTCGAGGCGCTTGTGCTCCCGGCGAGCCCCCCGATGGCATCCACAGGCAGCAACCAGAGATCAGAATTGACTGGAATGTCGCAGTTGGTCCGTGTAAAAACCGTGGATTTTGAGGGAGTAGTCGAAAACAAGAGGCAACTGTGGCAGGTGAGCCCCTGTGATTGTGTGAACATTTGTTCTTCTTGCCCCTGCCAAATGGAGCACGCACGTTCACAAAAAATAAAAGCAAAAAATAATGATAAAAGGAAAAGGCAAAGATATAGGAATGAGAAAACAAATATGCCATGAGATTTGGGATATCTACTATTTTCTGAAAACGACATTCTTGGAGGCTTGTTAAATGGATAAGGTTCTATTGGTTATGGACCACAATAATTTATCTGTTCAAGATTAACTATATTCCCATCGTTTGTGTCAAAAGAAACATTAACTATCTCATTCTTATAAGAAGAATGAATAATAGCTTTGGCAATATGGTAGTTCCTAAACCAAGATGTGATTTTAGGGCTTGACAGAAAAGAAAGTTTATTTTTCAGCGTTAGCTGTTGGCCAATTTGACATTATGCGGATGACACTATTCTTTTCATGGAAAATGATTTAGAGGAAACTAAGAACATGAAGCTCTTGCTATGCTCATTTGAGCAACTGTTGGGCCTCAAAATTAATTTCTATAAGAATGAATTGTTTTGTTATGGTGGGACTAAGGTTTTTGAAAGCGAATATTCACAAATTTTGGGATGTGATATGGGAACTTTCCCTTTCATATACCTTGGTATTCCAACGCACCATAGAAAACTTACGAACTTTGATTGGAAAAAAATAGAAAAACGTTTTCAAAAGAAAGAAAAAAAAGCTAAGTGGACGGAAAGGAAATATACTATCAGTAGGTGGTCATTTAGTGCTTATTAATTCTATCCTTAGCAACCTATCTATCTTTATGTTATCTTTCTTTGAAATACTAAGAGGTATCCTTAAGAAACTTGATTATTATAGATCAAAGCTCTTTTGGCAAAGTGATGAATATTAGAAGAAGCATAGATTGACAAAATGAGGATCTTATGTACACCAAAAGATCAAGGAGGTTTAGACATTCTAGACCTTGACCTACAGAACAAGTGTCTTCTTAGCAAATGATTATTTAAGCTTATAAATGGGGAGGGTGTGTGGCAAACGCTTCTACGAAATAAATACTTGAGACATAAAACATTACTGAGGATGAATATATGCTAGGAGATTTTCATTTTTGGTCTGGCCTCATGAAGGTTAAGAAAGACTTTTTGAAACTTGACAAATTCAACGTGGGAGATGGACTCAAGTTAGATAGATTTTGGGAAGATACATGACTGGAACATACATGCATCAATCGATGTAGAGGCTGAAATATTAAAATATATTTCATTTTCTAAAAAGATAAATTAGCCTTGGCAAGTTCAGCTTACCCTTGAATAACGAAATTCTAGATAATGTTAATGAGCTTTTTCTCTTGATTCACCTCTAAGTGTGACCTGCTTTGTTGAATGGGATCCCACCCTCTTTTTGTTAAAAGCGCGTACCTTGCTTGTATTTGTGTGGGAGGCCTTCTCACATGACAGTTGAGTCAACACTCAAACACGGTATTCACTATGACAAGCTATGAGTATCTTGCATGTTATTACAAAGCCGGTGGACGGGTAAGTCCATGCTGCATCCAGTTGCTTGTTTTTCTTTCATCTCGAATACGCAGGAGAGATGTGTATCATTATATTAATAAGAAGAATCGGTCTCTTATAAGATACACCATTCACTCTGAACCGAACTGTGAGAGGGTGAAAAAAAAAAAAAACCTGACCTAAGCACACCTAGAAACGAAGTCAAGTGAGAAATAATCCCATCGTCGCTCAAAATAATCCCTCTCTTTGTACCTTTTTTTTTAGACCTCCCTCTCTTTGTAACTTGAAAATAGGCCGCTTGCCATGAAGGCAAGCATGTGCTCTGCCTAAGATTGACTTGAGAAGCAAACCTGAATCAGCAATCATATTTCTTGTTGTTCTGTTTTCCTCACTGTGCGCATGCCTTTCAGCTGCTAGGTAACTGCTGCTTAAACATCTTAGCAGGAGTAATGTCAAAATTCAATCGCCACAATTTCTTTAGACTTTAGCGTAATCTCTTTATAGAAAAAAAAAGATTTTAGCGTAGATCATGTTGTTGGTTAAGAGTGAAGTTAAGAACCCCCTTTGGTAAGGTTGTGCTTGTGCTGACTTTGGCTGTGGCTTTTCTGAAAAATGGTTATGTTGTCTGTGTCTGTAATTGTGTCTAAAATGTTTGGCAACACAACTGCTTCTGCTTTTTTTTAAATATTTTTAGAGATAAATATGTAAAGAGGAGGGTGAAGAAGCCGGTGAAACTATTATTTTATGGTTTTTTGTTTCATCTCTTTTTTGGTTATGACTTTCTCCTTTTTAAAAGAGAAGCATTTGAGGAAATACCTTTTTTTGTTGAGAATTATGTGAAGCCGTCAGAGAAGCCATTAAAAAAGACCTACCAAATAGGGCCTAAGATTAGGCTAGAATATTGTTGCGTCTTCTTTGGTCCTTTAGGTTCAACTTAATTACAGTCTTTATTTTTCAAGATTACAATTACACTAAAATATAATAAAAAGTCCTTTATCTTCAACTTTTTTCAGTTTGACTATTGTGTCCCTGAACATAACCTAACGAGCTTATAAACGGGATATATTCAGACGAATTTTCAAGGCTCCCTTGACGCCGCCGTGGCTCCTCGTCTGATCGGATTTCACCAATGGCGTGCCCTGCATGCGGCTGCGCTTGCGGCTCCAATGCCGGCTGCGACGACGACCCTAGGGACGACATGCTGGCCGCGTCGGGGAGGGACGAGATGGATGAGATGGCTGCCAATCGGAGGAGGGCTGCCTACTCCATGATGGAGATGGTAGGATTTAAGGCCATCAAGAGGATCGTCAAGTTCCTCTTCCGGGTACGTGCCAATCTCTATACTCCTTTTTTCCGCCGGTCTGCAAGACTGCAACTGCGAGTAGACCTTTTCCTGCCTCGTCAAGTTCCTCAATCGCCATGGCGCATGAATGTGTGGTATAGTTTATCAGATCTTGTCGGTTGCGGAAATTTTTTTTTGGGGGGGGGGGGGGGGGGTCATACAAACAAATCCGACCTCGAATTACATATACTTCGTTCAAATAGGTTATCCCTGTTTGCTAGGGATATAACTGAATCTCACGGCGTTTGCATGGCCGCGATGATGGTGGCCGCAGCATAAAAATACATAAGGGATGCCACGTACGAGAGGTATAAAAAAAATCCAATGGAAGACATTTTCGTAATTTTCAGTGTATTGGACACATTTCTTTTGGCGTTGTCGTTGATTAGTTTATGAGTTGGAGTACCGATGACAATCTGCAGTCATATATATGTTAGTGGGCTCCTATAAACCATTCACACTATTCGTTTATTTCTTCTTATAAATAATATGGACACTTCTGTATTATTCAATTGTAAACGCAAATATACTACTGACTTGACAAGTTCAAGTTCGACAGTGATTTTTTAAAGAAAAGAGGCAATAATGTTTTAACCATGATTCTACACTCTAATTGCGTTTTCACCATCGATTTTCAGATTTTGCAAGATCATCATTGATTGCTTTCAGATTTTGCAAGATCACCATTGATTTTTTAAAAATTGATGGTAAAGTCACAAAATTATTTTGCAAGATCACCATACTATTTTGCAAGATCACCATCGCTTTTCGAAAACTGATAGTAAAGTCTGAAAGGATGGTTGTTTTGCAATTGCCCCTTAAAAAAATGACATGTCTCTTGTGATGGAACCAACTGTTCTAGTCTCCAACTGAGCATGTGTGTTGAACTTATGGCTAATTTATTCTTTCAGGAATGAAACCACTGAACAAAAACGCCCAAACAATTTTTGAATCAGGTTTTGAATTTACCGCTCTGAATTTGGTTCTATTTCGCTTGTTCTGGAAAATTATTGTGCCGCTTTTAATCCTTAGACATCCCCTCGAGTCCTCGACAACAAGTAGCCTGTAGTGCCGGTGTGAATCTCAAGATTAGTCCACTTGTTCTCTCACAACCATTCATATGGATAAAGTGTGTGTGCTCATGGTCATAGAGATGTGTGTGTTGTGCATGTGACTGTTGTATGTACATACTCCATTTTCGAAAACAGAAAGTTCAACACAGTGAGAAACAGATAAAGAATGATGCTACACATCCAGACCTGTTGGTCCGACTCATGTACGACCGGCACCATCGAATGGATCAGCGATTATCACTTGCATGTTTCAGTGTTGGCCAGCGATTATCACTTGTATGTATAGCATTTTTCATAGATAGAGAATCTAATAGCTAGACAAAAGCGTTGTTCTCTTCTTTTGAGTTACTTGAGATTGTCTTTTGGCTGTAAGCATACACTCGGCCAACTATTCATCTTAGATTTGCATATTGCAAGAGTTTTTTTCCGTTCTGTCCGAAAAGTATTTCCTATATTTTGTTCCTTCATCAAACAGTTTTTTTTTTCTTTTGTGGTTTATAGTCATGTGCTAATTTCAACTTTCTGAGGCTGCAGGGATTACTAATCTTGTTTGGGATGTACCTGTTTAATTCCATGAAAGGATATGCGGTCGACTACATTGGTGGGGATACATGGTTTTGTACGTTTGCTGTGATCATTGTTGCTGTACCTATGGCTGAGGTCTTTTGCATTTTGGGCCAGATTGTGAATGAGTTCGTGCCAGAAATTCCAGAGTCTAAATGATTGTATTCCACTCATAATGTAATTTTCATAGTAAGTATTTTACCTTTTCGTGTAGTACTATCTCTGGATAAAAAAATCATGGCGTTAGGACATGATCCTTAGTTCAATAACGTCGAGAAAAAAAATCTGGATCGAGCAGACATTTTTGGAAATGATTTTGAGCTTTGTACTAGCTACATTCAGTCCTGGAATAATAGATTTCTTTTAAAAAAAAATGAATGTCAGTATGTGTTCAAACATGTGACTGCTAGAGTTATCAGCACAAATCTAGCTTGGCGCGTTAGGTATCGTACAAAATAAGTCACTGGTGCCATCTAGATTGTCTTCTAACCAATATCTCATTTCAGTTCCACACGATAAGTTAGTACATTGGCCCATTGATGTTTTCGTCAGCTAGCCATAACAAGTGGTTGTCAACATTGGCGGACCTCACTGCATTCAAGGGCATTCAACTGAATGCCCAAAATTTTGAGTTAAAACTCGAGGATATAGATATGTCCTAGCTGTTTGCAAAAGTATGCAAGCTAATCTCTTCTCTCCGTGTCTCAAAACAACCTTTTGTTGGCCTATTTTCTCCCTTTAATGTCATGTACACTGACCAATACCACATATGTGCATCATTTTGCATTTCTAGGACTGCACAAGTCACATGACATAAGGTCCTTTAGTTTACAAGTCCTTGATTCAGTCCATTGCTAGTGCTAAACGAAATGCCAATTGGTTCTGTTTTTTTTTTTTTTTTGAACAATAGTCTGAATATATTATCAATAGAAAAGAAGAAAACCAAGACATTTGATTTCCAGATTTTGTGGGAAAGGGCTAACAAGGCGCATCAAATTTCAATATGGAGGTTTGTATTGTGAATCAATTTCTTTCCATGTCGTTCTTGAAATTTGAATGCCCAGTCACCGATTTCTGGGTCCGCCACTGGTTGTCAAGCAATCAAAGTTTTCTCATTTGAAAATGCTTCATGTACGGCTAGAACGTCGGATCCAGCTGTACGACCCATATGGAATGTTCTCGTAAATGCCCCTCCTGTTTAGAGAAAGGAAGTTTTTATTTCGAGGTGAAATAATATTCTAGCCTCTGCACAATCAGGATATATTCAGTTTTTATATTTCAAACATTAAAATGAGCAGATACAAATCATCCTTTAAACATCGAAGAAAACAAAAAAAATCTATCATTGAGCATAACACCTAAATCAAAGCCTATGATGTCGATTACTCATTGTTGTTGCAGCCATATTCCTAAAAGAAATTGATGTCGTCGCTAAAACAACACTTGCTCTTAAACCCAAACTATGGCGGCAAGGTTGTGCGGAGGCTTAACGCCTTCCCACGAACCAATTGCGATGCTTTCGCTCCTAATTTGTGATAGTCAAATAATTGATGATTGTTGATCGCTGAGGTGTACCAAACCGTACGTATAGCATTATGTTCTTTCTCGTTTGTGGACGCATAAGGCTCTCCGCACTCATGTTCCTCTATTTGTTTCCTCTAAAAGGAATATTCTATCCTGGTCATCGAGATTCTTTCCTCTATACTCATTTTTCCCGCACCCATCGTTCCTCTATATTCTTCCTCTATCCCAACTACCTCATATTTTATTCAACAATCTCCAACTACCATCTCCAATCACCACCGCGCCCGCCAACCGGACTTCTCCGCGGCCGACGGCGTCACGTCCAAGGACCTCCACATCGACCCAAACTCCGCTCTCTCCGTCCGCATCTTCCTTCCCACGCCGCCGCCGCAGCACGCGCACCTCGCGCACCCGCGCCGCGCCGGGCAAACCAGTGCGGGCGGAGCCGCGGCGACCGAGGCCGGGGAGGTGGGCTCGATTCGCAACGGCGGAGGAGGAGCAGGCGCGGGCGCTGGAGGCAGTGGCGTAGCTACGCTGGCCAGTCAGGGTGGGCCGCAACGGCAAAAGGCAATGGGCTGTGAAACTATGGCCTGCTACATAACCTGCTACAGTGCTAGAAATTGTGTGTTTTCAGAATCCCAGGGTGGGCCGCGGCCCACCCGTCCACCCGGCTGACTACGCCACTGGCTGGAGGGGCGCGCCTGGCCGGCAGTGGCGGCGCGTGTAGGAGGGCGCCTGGCCGCTCGCCCGCCGTCGACCTCTCCGCGGACTGGGGCGCGGCGGCGGTTGGGGGCGCGGGCGGAGAACTGTGGCGCGGCGGCGGACTGGGGCGCGGCGGCTGGAGGCGCGGGTGGCGGACGACGGTGCGGCGGCGGACTGCGGCGCATCGGCCTCGGAGCGGACCGTCGAGCAGCGCGGCAGTCTTGGGCGCGCCTCCGCCTCCCTCTCTGTCCCCGTCGAGCAGCGCGGCAAGCGGTAGGCACGCGGGCCCCAGGTGCTGATAGCGGGGCTCCGCTGCTTCGCTACCAATAGCGGAAGCCGCGCCTTCCGTTTTGGTAGCGGGATCGTAGCGGGAGCCCGGTGCAGCACCCTTTTCCGCTATCTCGTTCCTCAAGGAAGCAGTACAGGAGCCCAGTGCGGGCAGCCTAAGCTATATTGAAATAGAGGAACTACATTGCCTGTCCGGTTTGCTTCCACGACCCTTTTTTAAGCTTTCAATGTCATCATTGTAAGCGGCACGAGACCAATACGTTGTGTTTACGGAGGCCAGGGCAGAAATATTATAAAGAACTTAGTTCTAATGAAACTTTCTCCATAAAAGGAAATGCCAGAACGCAAATTTTGCAACCTGTGATTGGTGAAAAAAAACGGGGAGCTCCTGCCCCGGGCGCAAATGCTAGGGGATCAATTCATATCAAGAGTTCCCAGATCCCAAAACTTCTTCCCGGTCTCTAGTCTGAGATTTGAAAAAATGGGACGTAAACCTGAAGCTTCACTGTTGTTAGATCTATTTTAGTTCAGATCACAGTTGGTGTAAAATGCATCCATTCAAAAATCGAAATAAAAATCGAACTTTTTTTTTGGAGAAACAAATAAAAAAATCGAACTTGAGTGGCCTGCTAAAATCCTGGGCCCCCTTGTTGAACACGTCGCCCTCGATGTTGCAATGGGCTGAGCCTTAAAATAGACGCTCGTGCTGTGCACAGCTTGTACTGGGCCAGATGCGCACCCGGCCCCGGTTCCGAAGAGGATTCTTATCGAAAAGGCCTGTTGACTTCCAAATTTAAGGGACTTAGCAAACTAGCCCGTTGCAATTGAGCCCACACAGCCAACCTTGCCCCGCGCAACCCCCCAGCCCTAAACAAACCGACTGACGGAGATCACGGCGCCGTGTGATTTGCTTAGAAGATAATCCAGCAATTCGTTGTATTCATCCTCCTTAGGCATGCACGCATCGGTTTATATATGCCCATTGTAACTTTCGAACAGGAAGGCAAGTAAATTCTGATCAGTTTTTTTTTAAAAGGAAGGCTGCCACCACGCGTCGAGATTGATCGTTTCTTCCTGACGCCTGCGGCTTCGTGTTCGGTCCTCGTGCGTCCGTGAGAAACTCATCGCGAGCGCCCTAGCCTGTTCCCGTCGAGATCGAGTCGTCGCTGCCTTTGCTTCCCACCGATGGCACGCAGCTGCGCCTGCGGCGAGCCCATCAGGGAGGAGGACCTCGAAGCCCCATTGCTGGACCTCGAAGAGGGAACCGGCCATGGCCACACGGCGGCGCCGCCTCAGCCTACGCCTCCACCTCCGCCAGGCGACGCGACGGAGAGTGACGTGGCGATGGAAAAGGCCTTCGGGAAGATGATCAGGTGCACTGCCCGGGTACGTACGGTTGTATCCCACGCTGAATCAATCAAATCTAATCGATTACATTGGCAAATCAAGGGCTGGTTATATGATAAATTAGGTGATGCTGTTTAAATAGAGGGAAACAACGCTTCTTGAACAATAGTATGATGATTGTTCATACACCTCATAACTATGCCTTGCAAAAAGCTGCTGCGATACAAGTGCATTGTTGCCTGATCAATCTTTCCTGTTATTTCCATCGCCAAAAAAAAAAAAAAATCATGTTATTCATGTTTAGGTATCATCGAGTTCATGTTTTTTTTAGATAATGGGAAAAAGAGTACCCGACTTTGGCCTCGAAAGAGGTTACAGCCGTTCATTACACAAATGGCAGCACTTCCGTCTGCAATTACACGAATCAAGGAAAGCAAACTAGACGACAATACCAAAATAGTTTGATGAAGAAATTTATTAATGACCAATTCTATTGGTAAATCTCCATTCATGATTGGCGAAGATCTGCATAACCAACACCTCCAGAGCTAGGCATGCATTCTTCATCGTCTCCTCGTCTTCATTACGCCGTTGCAGCTGCGTCCAGAACCTGAGCCAATGAGTGCCCCGGTACAGTACCTACATATAAGTTTTTATTGGAGATTTGTCAAACACCACATCATTCCTACTAAGCCATATAGCCCAACATAAAGCAGAAGCTCCAACTAACAGTTGCCTTTTCAATTTTATACCAATCCCCTGTAGCCAGTTACCAAATAAATGAGTAATACTTCTAGGTGGTTGTAAATTGAAAGCAAACTGTACGGCTCTCCATAGGAATTTTGCGAAATGACAATCAAAAAAGAAATGTTGAATCGTTTCGTCACAAGAACAAAAACAGCATCGCCTACTCCCATTCCAATTCCTGCGGGCTAAATTGTCCTTAGTGAGCACGACCCCCTTTTTTAAATACCACATGAAAATCTTAATTTTTAACGGCATCCTGAGCTTCCATAGGTTTTTGTCAAACTGAACATTACCATTGCTTATAAGAACAATGTACATTGAGGCAACTGTAAAGATTCCAGAATGGTTAATGTGATTTCCTTAAGTTGTTTAATCTTTCGTGTTGTTGAAACTAGCATATACTTAGTTTATCTCTTTAATCTGTCTGTTGCTCTTTTGATTATACCAAGCATATGATATACTTACAGAGATCTTAAACTGGCCAAATTTCAGGGATTTATGATCTTAATGTGGGTGTATTCGCTCGACTTATGCAGAAGATTTGTGGCCACCCACAGTGAAGGAGCATGGATTATGATGATATTTCCTTTGGCCTGTTTTATTATCGGTCTGACAATCGTGCTTTTCTATTTAATGGAGAGTATGGATGAGTCTCCTGATCCCCTACTAGTACCACCAAAATAATTTCGAATCAAGACATGGATAAAGTTCAAAGTAGGGGTGAGAGAGCTTAATTAGCAAAATTAATTGCAGAGTTTGTGTGAATAAAAATTAAATTTTCATATCCGGAGTCTTATATTTAAGTTGGAGTGGTGCATAGCTTGTGATTTTGATTACCCTTTTGTTTTCGTTTTACCTTAACTCTTGAGGCCATCAATTAATTGTACCGACGTTTCCCTTAAATTGGTGCGTGGTTCTTTTTTAGATAAAATAAGACTTTATTTTGAATTGAAATAATGTTCTGGCTCCACACAACAAAGGTACTAGCATACTGATGCGTGGTTCTAGGTGTACATTTGCTGTTGACCATTATTTTGGATTATTTGGTTGGGCAAACACTTCATTTTGTTTCCCGATCGTGTAAACTATAGATTGCGGGTCGTATATTGCCTCTTATGAATAATGCATCTGTGTATGGAAACATTCATCGCTCAAACAAAAAAACGCAACATACATAAAGTCTTTGATTGTTTTTCTTTGCCTTTTGTACTGTATTTCCTTGAGTATTTAAAAATGGGTGGCAGACGATGTTGATGGGTAATTAGCTCGCATGCGTGAAAGGATGTACGAGACAATCGAGCTCACCAGTACAATGAGTGAAAGGACGTGAGAGATTAGCTCGCTACAATCAGTCTGTCGTCATCGTCTCGGGCCAGGCGTCTGGTTCCGGAACTGCCTGAGTGCCATGCCACACCAAATATTTTTTTGCGGAAAACTCAAACTAGTTGCTGGATCGTTGTTCAGCGGCTAACAACTATGATCTTTCTGGGCGGGAACAATAGTCTCGCTGGGTCGCTCTACTTGCCGCATCGCTCGCCATTACCAATTATCAGGTCCGTGTCGTCTTGTTCGCCGACAAGCTGTACAAAACATCGGCAGCCAGCCAACCCGCATCGTGACTACTACACATTACTAGTACTTTAGAAGTGAAGTATGACCAAAACAAAAGTACAGTATGTGTGAAACCTGCAAACTAAACATGCACCTAAAATTTGTACGCCGGCAGCGACTGGTTCAGATCGTGCAGCGACGCGGCGTGCGAAACAGGGCTCAAGGCACGGCGTGTGTAGTATAGTGATAAGTAAGAAAAAAACTGTTAACATAGTACATTAAAAATATTGACAAATATTTTGATTTAAATAAATAAAAATGCAGCGTGGGCAGAACAGCGACGCGGCGTGCGAATCGGGGCTCAAGGTACGGGCGCATAGCAGGGCAGGACGCCGGCGACGCGGGGCGGCATCTGGCGATGGAGGCCGGCGTCCGGCGAAGAGGGGGCCAAATTGAAGCCGCGAGCGAGGGGTGGGCAGAGAACGCGTTCTTCTTGCGGTGAGCCGAGGCGATGATTCCCAGTCCCACTCGACAGCGGCGGGACGTGCGCAGTGCTCTGTGGCGTGGTGTGTGGGCCGGTGATACTGCACGGTGCGGATGACTTGTCCCGCAAACTAGAGGCTGGCCTGCAAGAACGCGACAGGATTTGGTGTCCGTGGCGCAAGATCCCAACGTAGGTGGTGGGCAAGAAACTCGAGGACGGTTTCGAGAACGAACGGGCAAGCCGGGTCATGTGTGTTTTTTTTTTTTAAATCTCAAAAAAAAAATGTGTTTTGTTTTTTTATATATAGAAAAAGGCCGAGTCACGTATTGGTACGACGCAATGCTTCGCTTGAAGCGCGCTCAAGTGCCTGGCGCTGGAAGCCGTTCCTGGGCGCGTTCGAGCGCCGTCGAGTCCGCCGCCGCGGCAGGAGGCGACCGCCTCACCCGAGCAGAGTTCCAGCGCTTGTGGGCCATGATTCTGGAGATGCTGCGTGACACCGAGGACGACGGCGTGGCGGAGGCGCTGTGCCGACTGCTGGACGACGCGATGGTGGAGTCGCTCGTCACGCTGGCTGGGGACGGCGGCGCACGCGGAGAAGGGCCTGGTCCTCGTCGGCGCGCTGATGTGGTGCACCGGTGGTGGGCGGCCATACGTCGAGACGGCACTCGCCACGGGCAGAGCCGCCACGGGTCGCGTCTCCCAAAGGCACACCGGCGAACCGGCGTCTCCGTCTGCTGCAGCGACAACACGGCGCCGGATCTTGATGAAGAAGCGATCCGCAGTTCCGGCCGGAGAGGCAGCAACCGAATATCTCCGAACCTTGAACCATGAAGATGCCTCTCGTCATCTGCAGCGGCCTTTATTAAAGAGGAGTTTTACGGTGCCCCATACTACTAGTATATACTAGTGGTATTTATGATCCGATAGTCTAGATTAGTTCCTTTTCACTCTCAGTATCACTAGTATTTTTTAGTGGTATTAATAATACTAGAGCATTTTATGAAAGAACAACGTAAGTGCAATCTACTAGCTAGTATTCCTTTACATAACAGGGACAGTAATACAAGCCTGGGAACCTAAAACTCAATTCTGATCATAAGAACTGATGCTGTTGCATCATTTATATACACCCGCAGTGTTCAAGAACAGCCAGAAATCGGGTTCCTTCACTGAGAATCGACCTAATGAAAGGCCATCCACTGCTCGGCTTCCACGTTGCGATCCTTCTCGCCGGTATTAGAGGCACTGCTTGCCGTACGACGTCACGGCGATGGCAAAACCAGTGTAGCCGGCGATTCGTTGTGCAAGCTGCGTACCATCGCGATTCGTTGTGCAAGCTGCATATGGCGCCTTCGATTTGAACATGGGGCGCAGCGTGCCGCTGTACCAACAAGCGCTGGGAAGATCGATCTGGGCGAGCCGCGAGGGGGAGAATGCGGGAGAGGTTGCAGTGCTGGAACGACGAGCGACGATCGAGGGGCGATCGAGCGCTGCAATCTGGGCAAGAACGTGGGCGTGACGACGCTGGATGACGAGCGAGTGGGAGATCGAGTGTCGCGGTGACGCTACGGCGGCATAGTGCGACGAGCCGGGAGAGATGAGTGGAACGGCGGCGAGTTTGTTGCAGAGGGAGTGGCGGCGGGGAAATGACTGCATTGCCCTTCATCATACCACTAGTATTATATTATTGATATAGGGCACCGTAAAACTGCTCTTATTAAAATACTACTTCCGTTTTCAAACTATAAGCATTTTAAGTTTTGGTCAAAATTAATTCTCTTCAACTTTAACTATTAATAACAAATAAATTAGAATATTTGACTAATTATAAATGATGTTATTAGATTCATCATGAAATCAATTATCATAATATGTAATTCTTCATATTTAAAATATTTTATTTTTATAGATATTGAAAGTTAAAGTTGAAGGTGGTTGACTTTGACCAAACCCTGGAATGCTTATATTTTAAAACGAAGGGAGTACAAACGTCGGGCAGCAAAGGGCACCAGCTCCGGCACAAAAGATTTTCAGTAAGAATTTCATGAAAAAAGTTCAAGGTTGCTGCCTAAACCAGTGCGATCACTACTATGCTACAGATAATAGAGATTTAGACTTAGGGTTTGAGTACCCTAAACTAATAGTTAGCTGCTAAAATTATCTACCAAAATATCTCTACTAATTATTAGCTACCACCCAAGCTACTGATTATCTATCCTATTAGCTCCCTCAACCCAGCTACTATTAGCTACTAATAGGTCCTAGCGAGGCCAAGACCGGGGTGCTCTTTTATCTATTATCTAAAAAAGATATTAGCTAATAGGTGGCTAAACACCAAATAAGAATAGAACCACCCAATTAAAGCTATAGCTAATAGTTAAAGGTTTTAAATACCTCCAATAGCTAATAGCTATTAGCTAGCTAACTATTATTTTCAGAGCTTTCAAACACGCCCTTAGTAGTATATACATATACCATTGGTTCTCAATATTGCTGGCTGACAAGAAAACGTTAAACCTGTCAGCTTAGTTGAAGTTGATCTTCATGCAAAAGAAAAAAAAAAGAAAAAAAAGAGAGAGATCCAATCTAGGAAGAGCTCGGTGGTTTTTATTAAGAAGAAGAAAAACGATCAAATATAAGCATCCAAATTCAAGAGTAAAAAGACTTTACCTTGAGTGGCTAAGGATGTAATACGAACATCCTTCACCACCTAACCAACTAAGGGCGCGTTCGGCGTTTTAAATGCTAAAATTTAGAGAGATCTAAACAAAAAGAATTTTGTTTTAAATAAACTTTAATTACAAAACTAACTGCAGAACCCCCCTCTAAATCGCGAGACGAATTTAACGAGGGTAGTTAAGCCGTGATTAGACGATATTTACTGTAGCATCACTGTAGCAAAACATAGATTAATTAGGCTCATTAGATTCGTCTCGTAAAGATGTACCCATCTGTAAAATAGTTTTGTCATTAAACTTTATTTAATACTCCTAAATAATAAGATTCTCTTTAGAGGTAAATTTTAGAGGCTCTAAAACAGGGCACCGAACGCGCCCTAAGGCAAACTCAGTTTCCTATGGAACAAGAGAGACAGGCATATATAAACTGGCCTCGCATCGAACCAAATTAACAAGCAGAGCAACATCATGGCCTCCGGGGGACCTGAAGATTCGGTAAAACTCCTTTGCATCCACCCAAAAATACTTCAATAAAAGTGTACTGTACCCGATTTCAGATTTGCAGTTTTCAGAGATAATGATGTCCCACGCAATTAATGTAGAAAAAGCTACCTGAGTTATGCTGTTACCGTAGTAGGAGAGGAAGTATAATATACTTCCTTCGTTTTTTTTACTTGTCACTAGATTTTACTGTAGCAATTTTGATCGCCCGTTTTTTTCTGCAACATTTGCTCATTCATCTCAATCTTTTATATCATTAGATTTATTATAAAACATACTTTATTAGCATTATATGTTCTACAGATCCTTGTAACCTTTTTAGAAAAAAACGTACGGTTAAAATAGCTACAGTAAAATCCAGTGACAAGTAAAAAAAACGAAGGAAGGATGAATATAACCATTTTTTTTTCTGGAAGAAATATACAATACCTAAACTATTTTTCGAATCGGGAATGCTCTGCGTGCGACCAGGACGCCCGAGCTGCCCCTCTTCTTGATTAAATAGAGGAATAAGTCTACATAAGTCTACATAAGCCGCACGACCAAGCTGCCCCTCTTCTTGACGACCGATGGATGAGGCTGTAATTCTCTTGTCAACCGAGATTTGCTGCTAGTGATTGCCTATATTTTTTGCGCTGGGCCAGATCGTACCGCGTAGCAGTGTTGTATGCTGATTGGACAACATCATCCACGCTCTGCCCCAAATTGCAAAAGGCCTCAGTAATAGGTACGACAGCAACAATCACAGCAAGGGTACAAAACCATGTATCTTCGCCAATGTAGTTGACCGCATATTTTTTCATTGAATTAAACAAATGAACCCACAGGAAGATCAGAAATCCCTGCGAAAAACGCAAACTCTCAGTTAGCATATGACAAAAATAAACCATAAAAAAAAGCGGGGGGGGGGGGGGGGGGGGAGGGGGCAATTGTTCAAAGCACATAAATTCCTTTCCAAATAATCCAAATGCATGCAGTAAATATGCAGAAACTAACTAAATACTGATGCTTAGATGGTTAACAGAGGATCAGGATCACTTTATAATAGTAAGCAGTTGATAATTATTCATGCACGTACATTCACCGTAGTACAGGGGAAAAAAAAAGAATGTACGTGCTAACATATATATTATGCATAACTAAAGCCCCCATTAGCTTTGCGTCAAATTTAAATTTCAGTTTTTTCCTCCCTCCCTCCCTCCAATGACACTCTCGCATCGTCCCTGATTATTGCTAGACATGTCAATCGATGTTCCGTCGCCTCAGATCGTGTAGGCGCGAGGGTTGTGCATGCACTCCCAACGGCGAAAAACTCTAGTAATATTCATAACACTTCAAAACTATTCTCACGAAGCAAGCCCACTGATAGATTGAAGTAGACTAATTATTAAGCACAAAGATACCCTTTTGCTCAAAAAGAAAAAAAAAAAAAAGCACAAACATACCCGCATGACGAACTTGGCTAAACGAGCACCGGCCATCTCCACCATCTCCTGGAGGGCGTACCTCTCCATAAGCGGCTCCACTGTCCCGGCACCCTTCTCCATGTCCAATAGCGCCTCGCCGTGATTGGGGTGACCGGCGCAGCAATACGCGCGGAACGTCATCGGTGACGACCGCGACGGAGCGAAAGGCGCTAACCCTACGTACGGACGGCCGGCCGAGTCATCGTGCCCCGTGGGGACGTCCATACATACAATACATATACATGGGCTGACGGTTTCCGGATCGGTCAGCTGCGGAAGGTCGGACCGCAGTACGAGTACCGTGCGTCGGTGGGCTGGGCTTTCTTTTCAATTTTTTCCCGGCTGTCCAAGAAAGATTGGTTCATCAAACACCTCCTTAATTTCCTCAAAAAAAAAAAAATCAAACACCTCCTTAATATGGGAACCTTTATTTATAGCAATAAAAATTTACATCAATTTCCAAACTGCCAACACACATGCCCCCTGTTCGGCTGGACTGAAACCGCTGTGGCTGGGCTGGAATCCCTCTCACGGGTTACTGTAGCACCGGCCAGCTGCTACAGTAACTCGTGAGAAAGATTCAGCCAGCCAGCCCAACCAGCCAGCGATCCGAACAGGGGGTACATCAACCTATACTTTTGTAAAATCAGAATAAATTAAAAATAAACAGAATGAGAGGTGCCAATCTCTGTCTGAAACAACAAATGACCACCGTACAGATGCCACCACAACAATCTGAAACTAAAACACAACCGCACCAGGGCACCCTCCGATGTCCAGAAGCACCCCTCTCAATCCAACCAACCGGGAAGGGCGAACGCAAAGCTCTGCAAAAGGCGGTAGGTAGTGTCATCATATCAAAGAAAACAATGGAGACTAAACCACCCTGCAGACAAATGGAACCTCATAGCAAGCAACCATGGCATGACATCTTTCGCACAACTCAGTCATATAGTGTGCCTCTATTAACTGCACATGACAAATGATCCAGTGTTGAACAATAGTAAAAGACAAGGCAATGTGTGACTTGTAAACAACACTGACCCACAACTGGTGCTTGTCCCCTATCAAGCCCCAACAAATCATCAAGGCACATCGACCAAACCCATCCAATTAATCCTGAAAAATTCATCTCACTTCTCAACGGCAACGTTGGAGCCCAATCCCCTTGGGAAAAGGGTGTGATCAACTAAACCAGGGTGAAGTTTTGAAGATTGCATGCGTTGTGGCCATTGGTCAGTGGGCTTGAAGCATGACCCTTTAGCACGATGTAACTGTAGCAACTGCTACTAACCACTGTAACAATTCGAGATATTAGAAGATAATAGTTGCATCACCTATTCTGGAAGGCCTAAACAAATGAAGCAAGAGAAGCAAGATTTGTTCTACAAAACTTTAACAAATTCCTGATCCGTTTCCTACACTTGGACCATAGCTGCAACTAATCACTGAAAGAGTCAAACTACGGCTAAGCCGACATGAAAGGCACTGTCCCATAGTAGTCAACGACAACAAAATGTATATTGGCTACGTAGAGAAGCTACAGCCTGCAAAGCAGCACATTCACAGGACCCAAAGTACAAGGAAGAGAGTAAACCCAGAGTATATAGAGTTCATAACCAAATTTTTGTCATTCAGAAGGATAAGATCTCTACCACAATGCAGACCGTTTGTTTTCAATACCTCACTAAATTGACCAAAATGTGGAAAGAAACACAAAACGTATGAGTAACAAAAAACTTAAAATGCGACCGAGTGAAAAATACACAATAGATGAGCACATAAACATGGCTGGATAAGATATACACCTCCAAATATCATGGACCAACATCAGTGCCCTGAAATCTTGAAGTCAGCACTTTGCCAAAATATTGAAGACTCAAGAATGGACATACCTCCTGTCCTGATGAGGATCAATCCCAAAATACATATAATTAAGTATCTTGTGATGAACATACTTAATAGAGCTTATCATCATCCATTTCATAGTCATTGTCCATGAAATCCTCATCTTCACTGTCAGTTGCATCAGGGTCACCACCACTACCATTGTCTTCTGTACCTTCAGTTTGCTTGTCCCTTTTCCCTCTCACATTGCTCTGTTCCTGCTCCCTGCTGCTCCCTTGTGTTGTTCTGCTCACTGCAGCAACCCAAATCAGAGTAAAAAGAAGGTAACTTCTCACCCACTGGATTGGCTATGATATCATCCCATTCAACATTAGCAACACTGTTTTCGTAGTCGAAATAGACAACCAATATTTTGACCTTATCAACAACTGATGCCATAACATTTGTATCAGTGTCAGACATAATTTACCCTGAGACCATCAACAATGTCCTTGCCTGGTAGTAACCAACAGAATTTCAAACTTCCAGTCCTTAAGTACCCTGAATCCTCAACAAATTGATCAAGCCACAATGGCGACCATGTATCTGTCTCAACATGATGGAACCAATTCACTTTCCCATTGACATCCACGGAGATGACCATGACCAACCTGAACCGAGAACTCTTCTGAATTGGCATCTACAAGACAAGCGTAACACAATCAGATGTGGTACTGCATTTGCACTTCATACTGAAATCAAATAATACAAGAAACAGAACAAAAAATCCATGGCATTGTCCTCCAAAAATTCAGAACTGTCCTACAGACCTAGAGCCAAAAATTGTACCTTTCTATAATCTGGTGACCAACCTACAAGACAAGAAACTGAACCTAGAAAGGCGCCATATCCTTTCCTCCCCAAAATTTCAGAACCACCCTAGAACCCTTGTGCCGAAGATCAAAATTTTCTACTCAACCATGTCACAGCAACGCCTAGAGCCAATCTGCATCGCCAAACCAATGGGGATTACGGCATTAACTCACCATAAACAGGCACGCCGTCGCCTTGCCTCCGCAATCTCACGACTATCTTTCACCGTCTTGGATTCCTCCTGGATCAGACTGCCTCGCGCCGCCTCTCTGTTGCGACGAGGAAAACGATCAAACCTGGATGAACGAATGAGAGAGTAGGGATAATAGAAGGGGTTCTCTGTAAAATTAGTACTGACTTGGCAGGGCCTTTACACATAGACTTCACAATGCCGGCTGTGAACCAGTTCACATTGATGCCCCTGATCTAACTTGGAGTCAAGTCGACGAAGCTACTGGTGCATCAGAAGATCTAAGAGGCCGTAATCTACCTAGGGCTGCTGCAATGAAAAGGAAGTCAACATCTACCACCACAAATGCAAGGAAAAAGAGACATCCTACTCCTAGGGCAGCTGCAATTCCAGCTGAGGAAAGCAATGAAGGTGAGCCAGTGTTGAGTGAAGATGAAGAAGATGCTAAAATGGAAGATCATAATGCATCCTCAAATGAAGACGATGATGAAGACAGTGGCAGTGGAGCTGGAGCTGTAGGAGGCTTCCAAGTGGATGATGCCCTACTTTATAGTCGATGCTATGTTTGAATTTCCAAGTGGATGCTGTGTTTAATTGTCAATTTGCTTCTTTGTGTGTGACTGTATTGTAAGGGACAATTTGCTTCTTTGTGTGTGCTACTGTGCTGTATTTAATTTGTTGCTGCCTCACATGGTTGATTTCAAAATATTTATTCTGCGGCTGTTATGCACTTATGCAGTATGCATTGATGCAATATTTCCAAATGTTACTGTTATTGATGCCAGCTGCGTATTTGCACTTTTGCAGGTTGCTGCAGCAGCCACCAATTCAACAAGAAGCCAAGAATAGTCTTCTTATGGACAGGTAAGTGTCTTGCCTCAACTATATTCAGTTTCTGCATTTCATAAGCTACAGTTTCATGTATAAACTACCATAAGTCGTCCAAGTCGCTCCTGAGAGCCATGGACGACTTACTCTCTAAGTCGGTCCCACTTACTAAGATAACTCGGTCTAAGTCGTCCGACTAATCAAGTAAGTCGACAAGTCGCTGCTCTGGCGACTCAAATCGACCCACCGACCTGAAATCGTGGCATAAAACCTAATCCAACCATTGCCGTCAAGTGATACATATTCTGCAGAAATTTATTCTGTTTGTGTTATTCAGAAGGGGAGCCCTGGCGCAGCTGTAAAGCTGTTGCCTTGTGACCATGAGGTCATGGGTTCAAGTCCTGGAAACAGCCTCTTGCAGAAATGCAGGGAAAGGCTGCGTACAAGACCCAAAGGGATCGGACCCTTCCCCAGGCCCAGACCCTACGCAAGCGGGAGCAACGTGCACCGGGCTGCCCTTTTGTGTTATTCGGAAGGGCTAATAGAAGTGTAACTAAAGTTTAATCCAGCAAGGAGAGATTTTCTTGCACCAAAAATCTCTTTAAGGATGGGCCTTAGAACTTACCGCTACTACTTAACCAATTTCATTAAATGACAAAATATCAAAACATTGATTAGATACATACTGCATAGACTTAACAGCATGTAACCTTAAGGATTATAAAACCAGAAAAAGAATGGTGCTACATGACAAAAAGAAGAAGAAAATAGAAATTTCAAGTTATCACCTGGAGGCTTTGATAAAAATCTTCGTGCCGCTTTCCCTCACCTCCCTTCCGTTCTGCCTGCTTTCTCTGTTCCTTTCTGTCCCAAGAACAACAGCACATTGATCAACCGCCAGGCAACAGAAGCAAAGCTCGATGGAACATTGTATAAATTGGAAGGTAGAATCTGAAGATGAGGAAGCTACTCACACATTTCATAAAAGACATGAATGCCATTCAACCATTTCAGCTGAAATATCAAATTTAGAAAACTCAGTATGGGATGAACATAATTTTTTCCTTACTTCTTCAGAACAAGCACACATACTCAAATTTTCTATGTTAAGAACAAAAAACCATTATCTGATGCTAGGATGCTTGGAGGTATCAAGACTGCTCAACCTTGCTTTACAACTTGTGCAGAATATTGTCAATACCTGAAACGATACACCAGAATTTATACGCCTACCACAGCTTGTTTTGTGGCTGAATAAATCAAACAACTTCCCAGTTTCATTTCATGCAGTAATTCACGAATAAATCCCAATCAAAGTTCCCCAACTTCCAATGACACTTGTAGTACTATAGAATCTCCCATTACAGCACAAGAGCGGACATATCAGCTAATTGTGGAGTCTTATGGAAGTGAAACCATGCATCGATTTAACCAAAACACCGGCCGCACACCATCGAATTTTCCTAACTGGAACAGCAGAACAAACACAGCAAACAAATAAATTTCTGATCTGAAGCGAAAAGAGGGTAACGGTCTCACCTTGACCATGGGACCGAGATGGAACCTAGGAAGCGCCTCACTGGGATGAAATCAAGCACATGGCATTCTGAGACAGGACCGGAATGGCGCGGGGACAGGGCGGGGGCATGAGGACGCCAGGACAGGGTGGAAGGCATCCAGGCGCGATTGCACCCAGCGGCAACGAGGGCGGCGGCGGGATGACGTTGGCAGAAGGAGTTGGGGCGGTTTTCGGATGGAATCTCGCACCGATCGCCATGGAGTCCAGGTTGAGCACAACAACATTGAATGGCACTCTAATCTACCAGAACCGAAGACCAAAATCAACAAATCATTCCATGGAACAAGGGGTTCACATCACTTGAATTATTAGCTCGAGTTCACATGGACGGACACTAGTTGCAATACCCGATGCGCATAGCTTGCAAAACAACAAGGTGCTGAGACTTGCGAAGGGGATCTAGGGTTAAGGTTTTAGGATAGGTACCTTCCAGGTTTCAGCCGCCGCGCTCTTCATTTCAGGAGCAACCACCGCTCAATGGTGCCGCGGGATCACCAGCCACCAGCAACCACCACTCAACGGTGCTGCGGGAGCACCGCCAGGGCCGCCGGAAAAGAACCCACCTGGGACCACGGCCGCCTCATTGCCGCCAGGTGCGCCCAGCAGCAATCCTTCTTCATACCTGGCGCACCGCAACGTCAGCAGCTCCTCTCCTCTGCCGGGTGACTGCCGCCGCCGCATCACCGGGCGGCGGGCACCAGGGTCGCCGCCACCACTCGCTCTGCCGCAGCGCCGCCACGCGCAACCGCCCCCTCTTCGGGGAAAAGAGTTGGGCCGGTCCCACCGTAACTCAAGCGACCTAGCGTAAGAGTGAAGAAGCCACTGATGGGTGGGACCTCCCACATACCAGGCCCAACCTGTCAGTCAACCCCGGCGAGACGTCAGAGGGCATGCGGCGGTCGCCGCCTCGCCGGGCACGCAGCGCCCGCAACAACGGGGGAGAAGGGGAGAAGGCTGACAGCTGGACCCCACCCAACCTCCTGTGTCGTGGGACCCACCCGATCGGGTCCGAGATTTAAAACCTCCCGCTCGAGAAATTTTCCGCACTCGCTTGGCTTGATCACGCTTGAGGCCAGGCCAGTCCCCTCGCCGCTTGATCTCTGGGGCTCGGCGGCGGCCGCGCCGCCACTCTGAAGACGCCGGCTCCTTCCCGGCGACCACGGCAACGGACTGCTCCTCGGCAGCGCAGGTACGGATTCCAAACTTGACCTCCGATTGCGATCGGATTTCACTTTGGCTGGGCTGTAGTTGAGCTGCGTATGCGGACCGCGAGTTGGATTGGGTTGGGAGTTGAGGACCAAGTTGAGTTGGGGCGCATGGGTTGTAGAGTAATTTCGGCGAGCACTCGGATTTCATTGCGGCGCGAGCACGGAGGACGATCGTCCATGGCGCGTGTCGGGCCGAGTAGGGGAGAGACGAGGACGCCGAGCGAGTCGTCAGCGTCGGCGTCCTCGTCTCTCCCCTACACGGCCCGACACGCGCCGTGGATGATCGTGTTCCGTGCTGTAGCTTCACCTCGTTTCGTTTCGTTTTGGTTCGGTTTGTGATTGTCGCTTCGCGTTTGCGATCTGGTGGTGTGACTTGTGAGCCGTTGGCATGCGGGAGGATGGGCGCGCCGGGTTGCACGAATCGCTGTCAGGTGGCTGCAGGGTGGTGATAGCAATGCCTTGGGAGGGGTGTGACAGGGCTGGAATGCTGCGCACGACTTGTGTGCTTGGCAATGGCTGCAGACGTCGTGGTGTGTCACTGTGTCTGCAACTCTGCATCAGCTAGGTGTTCGTGTGTTGCGGCGCAGCACTAGGTGGGGATTAGTTGGACCAAACTGCAATAGATGGCTGAGGCATCTCCTGGTGAACTGGATCAGCAACCATTTGGTTTTGATCGGCTTGACATTTTGATCCTCTGAACTTCACATCTGAATTATTTTCATTTTCAGAGATGGACGTGGGGCAGAAGCTGGAGGAGGTAAAAGAAGCCTTGTTCCAGAAATTTCCAAGCGGCGCGACATTGCTCACCAAGGACTACGAGAAGAATGTTGCTAATGCCAATGAAACTCCAGAGAAGGTAATCCCGTAGTTGGTATACGTAAGTGGATGTAGTATCAACTATCATTCAGTCATAACAGCTAACAACATAGTATTTGCTTGATTTGCAGAAGGAATCTAAAGGAGTCAGAATGAAGGGGTATCGTTCTATATGTCAGTATGGCTTAGGATCCATGTTTTGGACTGCTGCAAGTGGAGTTCTTGCAGTTCTCGAGGAGGAGAAGCTACCAGCTGTGACTGAAAAGGTTCACTACCGTGCTATATACTTTGCCATTTCCCTTGGTGTGATGTTAACCGGCTTGGCAGCATCCACCTTCCACGATTCATTTCCTCTGGCACCATGCTTCGCGGGATTGGGAGCATGGAAAGCTTTCATGTTTGTGCTTGCTACATTTCACTTGGCGTCGTTCAAATTCCATTCCAACGTGGACCAGTGCATGCTCTCCATGATCTTGTCAGGATTGGTGGTCACCTTCTTTTGGGCGTTAGGCGTGCAGGACCCTCTGGTAAACTGATTCCCTTTTCCACTGCTAGACTTAAATAGAATACTAGTGCCATAGGTTTGTTTGCAAGCGTAATTGACTTGTACAGTATATTTGCTTTCAGCCATTTCACATAATTGCAAAGTTTATCATCTGGCTGGTGGGCGTGGCGATATGGTGCCTGGTATTCTTGTTGTACTGCATTGTATTTGCTCTGTACGGCATTGGCTGCTTCTTCATATGGCTCTGGTTAGTGTCTTAAATCTCGATATCTATCTTTATCATCAAGCTAAAACTGTGGGACAGGATACTAGATCTTGTTCATGGTATGAAACAGGGACAATGCATGCGAAGGTTGTACATCTCTGAAGAAAGATTTCGCTGCTCGCTTCAAGAAAGCAGAGTAGGAACACACCTACTCTACATCAGTTTTGTTTCATTTTTGTGTCATCTGTTCTGACATGCAAATTTATCAGAGAAGAAGTTCATCTGCTAGGGTAGGATCCTACTCGTCAGCCCATGTTAATCTGCTAAGCAAATATAGGTAAATATTATTGTATTGACCCCCCCTTTCTTCTTTTCTTTGGGGCCTAATTGTTTCAATATATAATACTCCTCACTCTTAGGCATCAGTGGTGTTAATAAATGCTTTCTTTTCTTGTACAGCATACACATGGGGCAGGCCACAAAGATTATGAAGGCTGGGTGAACTTTGGTACAGAATAAGTAGAAGAAAAAAGAAGGCAGTAGTGATGGTCGAAATGGATAACCAGAGTGTATTTACCTCTGGCAATCTGTAGATGTGATTTCGCTTCAAAAAACCTGTAGATGTGATATTTCTGTAAGAGATGAGAACAGATTTTGTTTCTTTTCCAACTATTTGTGCCATCTGTAAAAGTACCAAGTGCTAGTACAAACTGACGGATAAATCTGTCCTGGTTAACACTTACCAGTAATAAAAACATATGGATGCATCATTTATGCTTGTTACCTGTGAAATACTATCTCTTTTGGATGTGATCATTGTGCAAATCTGTGCTTTTAGGTGTACAATATATCTCTCAGTATGTTGGATTCATCTAAATTTCAGCAACAAATGCATCGTTCAAGAAAAGGTTCAGAATCTTGCTTCTGGATTTTTATGCATGACAAAAACATCAAATCCGATTCATGAAACAACACTTTGCATTTTGTTTGGAGATGCAGATATCAGATATCCTACCTCATCAGTGGAGCAGGAGCTAAAGAAAACAGAGATAAGATGAGTGGAGGCTAGATCATCGTGCAGGGATTTCCCTTGTTGTTTACTGCATTCTGGTGACATTCTGCTTCCATGTTTCGCTGTTTGTTGTAAAATATATCCTTTTTCTCCAGGTCTTACCTCCCTGTAAAACTTTTTGCATGGAGCTTTATGATAAGTTCAGGTAGGACTCGACCTACCGTGATGCAGGCACTGCTGACTACACAGGAACAGTGCACGTAGTACTGCAATTGGGTTGCGGTGCCTTGTTGGTTTACTGAAAAAGATTAACATTTGTGTGGAGCATCGACCGCTACAGCTTGATCCATACATACATGTTGAACAGACAACAGAGTCTATGCGCCGAAGAGTTCAGTGATCAATATATACCACGTTTTCCAGGAAGATTCAGTGATCAGTGCAAATCAAAGGAACTGAATTGAGCCTTCGATTTGCACTGATTACTGAATCTTCCGCACGTCGTCGTGGCTCTGTTCCTCTGATTTGCACTGAGCGCACCGATTACTGAGTGCAAATCGGAGGAAGATTCAGTAACCAGAATGGAGCCACGAACACTCCTCTGATAGAAATTTCGGAATCGGGATCCTCTACCTTTAGGGGAGGAGAGCAAGTAGCCTGGGCAATGGCGGCGCTCTGCTCTGCTCTGCTATTGTGAGAACGAAGAAGATATTAGGTGAAGCAGTACGGGTCCAGGTCAACCCAAATCAAGAGCCACATTGTTGTGGTTACAAACCCAGTTCGGCATCGCGTTGTCGCTGGGCCTGGAGTTCTGCCCCGATGTTTGTGTCCATGTTTCGGCTACCATGTCCCAACACGAGCTTCGGTGGAGTCCTTTTCGTGTCGCAGCGAGCGCTGGTGTTGTCTTGTCGTCCGGGCGCTGTTTCCGCGCCGTACCTTCTGGAGTCTGGACGCCGTCGTTATAGAGGCTCCGGTTTTTGATCGTGTCGGTGCAGCGATGCGGTAGCCTCTTCTCGTCTCCTGCGGCGCGTCACTTGCGTCTTCGTTCCGGGATGTCTTCTTCCCGGGAGGTGTCGTTGGGTTGCATCCTTCAGGTGTCGACTTGCAGTGTTGCGATTCGTCGGGAATAGCGCATCGCTGGGGTGGGAATTCAGCACGCGACGACGTTGTCTGGCAGCGTCTTGCAGACAACGTCTTTCGGACGTCGTACATCGTCGAGGCACGCCTTTCTTGCATCACTTGCCACCAAATGGAATACGGGCCAAAAAAAAAAAACGATACAGAGGAAATACACCACCGACACACAAAGCCCGATGCAAACTCGTGGACGGGAAGCCGGGTGCAGCAGTTGCCAGGAACACTAATAAACGATTTGCGATCAATTGATGCGTCGTAGCGGGACGTTGCTCCGTTGTCTCGGTGGCTGCAAGTTCCGGGCATCGGGTGCCGCATCGGTTGTGAGCCTCGGTGACGTGTTGATAGCGTGCATCGTTCTTTTGGGCACTGTCTGCGTCGCGTCGTGGGCATTCCCTCGAGCCGTACTAGAAGCTGCATTTTGCGTCGACAGATAACTTCGTGATGACATGTCGATGTCATGGTGACATCATCTTGCCTTGGGCCCGGTACGGTGGCTGCGGCGTGCGTGTCTTCGGCCTTCGGGCTTGTTGTGTTTTCGCTCTCCATTATGCACATCTCCTCCGGCTGTGTGCTTGTCTCGCCAGCGTGGCGTCATCTCCAGTAGGTGCCGGCCGGGACTGCTTGCCGTCCCTCGTGGCTCATGAGAGTGCGATAATTACGAGTTCTGGCCCCATTCTTTGCGTCCTTCACATCACTCAGATGATGGTGTCGAGACGCCGGCCGGGTCTTTCTTGGTGGACCCTTCCGTCCGTCAGCATGACAGCTTCGGGGTTTTACGAGCTCCGTGGTGTTGCCTCGTTGTTGAAGGCGACCTTCGGTACGCCGATGGTGTCGAGGTGACCGGCTCGGCCCGCGGCGAGGCACAAGCGAAGCCAGGCAGGGGCGCCGTGGCTTCCGACCACGTCAACACGAAAGCGCCTTCCGCCCACCCACCCCGCCGTGGCTTCCGCTGCTGGGGCACCCGGCCCAGCTACAGCCCAGCAAGCCAACGGGCTTCCGCGTGCACGATTTTCTTTCCGATGAAGGCTGCAGGCACACGTTTCGTTGGACGACGCAAGACTAAAAAGGAATCTCGCGACTGCAGTTAGGTTCAACATGTGGGATGTTCGTTTCGCTGCAGCTGCAGAAAAATAACTGCGAACACTGTAGCTGCTGTTGAAGAAATAACTGCGAACACTGTAGCTGCTGCAAAACAGCCGCTGCAAAGCAGCGAGACGAACACGTTGATGAATGGAACGTGCCCCAGATTAAAAAGGAATTGAAAAAACAATATACTACGTCACAGAACGCGATGGATCACGGTGCCTGCTGCAATTGTTTTTTACCGGACGCCCGAATTTTCCTTCCTGCGTGGGAGTGTAATTTCTCCCCTAGTATTTTAAGCATTTTTCCGTTTATGAAGAAACATCAAAATTGCTGGCACAATTTTCATTTTTACGCTGAAAATACAAAATTGCTAGGAAATTTTCCCTTTTGTATTTTTTTAGGGAAGCGAGGGTGTTAGGGGATATACGGGAGGGGCAACTTACAATTAGCAAATTGAACTTACATTTCCAATAGTTTTAAATGAGTTGGAACAATTTGAAAATGCGGATGGAACAATGTAGGAAAAGCACTTGGAACAATTTGAAAAAGGGCTGGAACAATTCGAAAATGCAGCAGAACATTTTTAAAAAGAGGCTAAAACAATACAAAGATACAGCTGGAACAATTCTAATGGGTTGGAACAAATTAGTAAAGCACCTAGAACAATTTTAAAAAAGGGATGAAACAATTAGAAAAGCGGGTGGAACAATTTGAAAAAGGAGTTGGAATGTTCAAAAATACGGGCGGAACTATTCGATAATACACCTAGAACACTATAGAAAAACACCTGGAACAATTCAATAATACACTTGGAACAATTTAGAACATCACCATGAAAATTTTGAAAAATATGATTAAACAAGTCAAAAATACATCTGGAACAAACTAGAAAAGCGGGTGGAACAATTTGAAAAAGGAGTTGGAATATTCAAAAATACGGCCGGAACAATTCGACAATACACCTAGAACACTATAGAAAAACACCTGAAACAATTCAATAATACACTTGGAACAATTTAGAAAAGCACCAGGAAAATTTTGAAAAATAGTCTTAAACAAGTAAAAAATACATCTGGAACAAATTAGAAAAGCACCCAGACCAATTAAGATGGTCCATGAATCAAATTATTGTGAAACAAAATTTGAAGTAGCTAGAACAAATAAAATGATCTATGAAAATATATTACTTAGCAACATGGTGACCGGGAACAAATCATCCGCATATTTGGAACAAGTTCTCTTGATGGAACAACATACTCAGTGGTTTGGAACAAATCATCCACATGCTTGGAACAAACAAGTTCTCTTAGTGGAACAACATACTTAGTGGCTTAGAACAAATCAACTATATGCTTGGAACAAATAAGTTTTCTTGGTGGAACAACATACTTAGTGACTTGAAACAAATCATCTGAGATATGCTTACAAGAAGTTCTTTTGATGGAACAATATAGTGGCTTGGAACAAATTATATGAATGCTTGGAACAAAATACTTAGTGTTGTGAAAAAAATTTCAACAAATTGTTTAACGTGATGAACAACTTATTTGTATGTTCGGAACAAATTGTTTAGGTTATTGTAACAAATGAGCTATATGTTTGGAACAAATAATTTCTTTATGACTGGAACAAATCATTATCTATGTGAAATATTTTTGTAAAACCTAATCGAATCAATATTATAGAGTGGCACGTGGTCAGAAAAAAGAAAAAAAAAGAAAAAGAAGAGAAGAGCACAACATGCACGAAACAGTAAACAAAAGCAACTGCTTATTGTCTTCCCTTACGTGTTGCAACACGGCCTTATCCTCCGTTACTACGTGGGTCAGACTAGAGTAGTTAACACGGCTTTATCCTCTCTGGTCAGACAGTCTCCGGCGCGGGCGCGAGTAGTAGAGCACATGGGCTAAAAGAAAAGACAAAAACACAACGGGCAGGCGTGCGAGTCTCCGGCGCGGGAAAACGACGGGGTGCGCGAGTCGCGACGCTCGTGATGAATCCGCAAACGAGGCCGCTTCAGGCTGGATGGCGCGCGCCAGACAGCCGAATTAAGCCCAACTAAGGCCCAGGCGGGAAGGAAAAACAGGTGGGCGGAAGGAGGCTGCTTGTTGCGCTGGGCGGAGGGGAAGAATTCCGAGCCAGGCATGTGCCGAAGGTTGCGAGTTCTTGGGCCGCGTGGACTTCCGGTGCGTCGATGCATGCAGGTGGGCTTTCGTCCCGGCAGTCGTCTTGTGGGCCTCAACGTCGACATGGGCTGGCTTCCGCGCCGGTAGCCGCAACGCCGGAGGCGGATTCTCTATAATTAGCGCGTGCTTTTTGCAGCTCTCTTGTAGCGCGCTAAGATTCCCGCTGGCTTTGAATCCAACCACGGCGAAGGTAGCAGGCGGGCGTGGAAGCGCTGAAGCGAGCAGCGCTGGGGATTTCAGGGACACGTGGCTGATTTCTAATGGCCGGGCGGAGTTTTTTGTTGCATACAAATTTCAAATCGATTTTTCTCCTAATTGGTGACTCCGATTTCAAATCCGTTTGAACCATCGTCATCTTTACAATTAATGCAACAAAACTAGATCCCACATGAATATATTTTTTATTTTTTTATTTTTTTAAAAAAATCAGCATTTTGAGCGTATCATTTTAACATTTTTCTAATTTATTTTTTTAACCCTGTTGGATTGATTTGTTCTGGTTGATTTGATAATTTCTTCCGCCTGATTTGATGATTTATTACAGTTGATGTGGTTAATTGCTCCAGCTGATATGATCGATTGTTCCGGCTGATATGGTTGATTGTTCCAGTTGATGTGATCGATTGTTCCGGCTGATGTGGTCGATTTGTTCTGGTAGATGTGGTCGATTGTTCCGACTGATGTGATCAGTTGTTCCAGCTAATGTGGTCGATTGTTCCAACTAATGCGACCAATTGTTCCAGCTGTTGTAATTGATTGTTTCAGCTAATGTGATCGATTGTTCTAACTGTTGATCGGTTGTTCCAGTTGATGTGATGATTTGTTTCAATTAATTTCATAGATGTTTTTGTTGATATAACCGATTGTTCCGGTTAAATGATAGATTGTTTCAGCTGATTTCGATATATTGAAAAAAAAATTGTATTAAAAACTTGGTATGTACACGGACTTACAAAAATATCCTGCCTGCGCCGCGGTGTGGGAAAAAAATTCACTATGCACTCACGCGCGGGAAAAGAAAAATCACGTGCTGCCGTGCCGCTCGCTCCAGCGCGCGAAAAATCCGGAGCCCCGCGCGCTCTCGCGCCGCACACGTCGCTTCGTTATTTTTTACGGCGTGTGCGCGGAGGCGGAGAGGAAGCCTGCTGGAAGCGCGCGTCTTGTTGATGGGCCGGGTGGGCTGTCCTACGTCTGGCTAAAAATACCGCGCGTTACAGATAGGGACGCCCCGCCGGAGGTGAGCTTCGCGTCGCGTCACTTCGGAGCATATTTCGTGCCATTTTCTTTGGCGTAGGTGTGCTTCGGGATATATGTCCTCCGGGAATTGTTTTGGGTGGCGACTTCCGGACCTCCGTGTTCCGGGAACAGCTTTTCGCTGTTTGGTTCCCGAAGATGACCTTCGGAATTTTTGGTGTTCTCGGCTGCGCTTCGGCTGCACCAGTGCACGGCAAGCCTCGACGTTGCCTTCCTTTGAGCACGGTGACGGAAGGGCGTTGCTGCAGATGGAGTTGGCAGCGAGAGCTTCGGCGTGGACAAGCGTGGATGGTCATCGCCTGGGTCATCCAAATCCAACAATGTATGCTTACTGCATACACATGCATGGTTAGCAGTAGCACAACCCATTACCCAATACAAGTCCCAATGGACAAATGTGGCCGGATTGATTAAGCACAAGCTACACGTTACAGCAGCTATGCCCATGCTCGATTATTTTGAGCACAGGCTTCTTCGGTAAAGAGTTAGAGCAAAAAGAAAGCTGATCAGGCGCAGGTTAGGCACTAGTACCGATTACACTTAAGCAAGCCATGCAAGGACGTGTTGCCTATTTGAACAGTTTTCTCCAACATCCTCATCGCCAAATGATAACTAGCATAGTTCAGGCAGCCACTGTACCGAGAACAGGCGAAGCAAAGATTCATGCAAATTAACTTGTTTCGCGTCCTTGCCGGGGTGCTAACAACTGAATGCTTGTGTGTTACTAAGGCAAACAATACATCAGACTAACATGCATTATTTGCCACGTAAAAAAGGATTTCGTAGGGTCCTCAGCCCGAAAGGCAAGTAGCCTTGCGTACTTGCAGTAAAATGTCGTAAACAGCAATCGCACATGGCTGATTCCGGAGAGCATCGCGCGAAAGCATAGCAGTAGCAAAGCAACAGCAGCGTGGTAGTCTGAGCATGCTAGAGTCATGGCAGAAACAGCACGGTGCTGACTCGATTCTAGCCGGCAGCAAATAATTTCCGTGGAAAATTAAAAGCTCCAGTTGGGTTTCACCTGAGGTGGGCTTCGGCCCACGAATCTTTGGGGACAAGCCTCGGGGACTGAAAGCTTCGGCTGACCTCCGGGATGGGCACGAAGCTTCGGCCTGCGAACCTTCAGGCCGGGAAAGAACCTTCGGGCTGACCGGTCTTCAAGTGGGCCTCAGAATTGCTCGAAAAAAAAAGTGGGCCTCGGGACTTCTCCCACTGCTGGGATAAGGCCGGCGACAATTTCGGCCTCCGGTAAGCGCTTCGAAGACCGAAGGTAACCTTCGGCCTCTTTTTTTTTTTTCTTGGCAATTTTCAGTCACTTTCAACTATCAATCTTACGAGACATTTTTTACATATCCTGGACGGCGGAGTCAACTTTTGTGGTTACAAATCCACAATAGAAGAGGTCCTCCAAAAGTCTGTATATCACAAGTGAAGGACTCTTAATTAGCAAGGACTATCAAGGAATGGATAAACAGGTGTAATGAGAAAGAGTGAGTGTGAATGAGCCAGTCTATCACATGACCTATTCACTCCTTGTATTTATAGAAAGAGAATCACCCCCCTGCCTCCCCCGAACCCCTCTTTCTATGTCCGACAGCGAGTTAACCGTATGCGATACATATTCCGAAATAATAACGAATGGTCAAAGTAACAGAAAAAGTCAACGGTGTCGTATATTTAAAAACGAAGGGAGTAATATAATTTCAGTTGATAGTACACTTGGTTAGATTTTTCCGTAGCAGCGCACGGGCATTTAGATAGTGCCTCTTACATTATGGGTGGTAACGGATCGACTGAACAATGCCTCATAACTTTGGAAAATTTGTACTCTTTTCTCTTAAAAAAACTGAAACAAAAACACACCCCTCGGTCGCTATGGCGCTGCCACGCAGAGAGAAGGGTGGCGAGAAAGGGAAGACGTTGGAATGAGGCGACCCAGAAGTTAAAACACTGCAACACCGCAAGACAAGAACCTTTTTTTTTTTGAAGAAACTGGAGAGAAAGCCCCCTACAGATTAATATATTTCATAATAAAATAAAATTATTTTACAAAGTACATAAAGAAAAAAAGAAAGGAAAAACAGACAAGAACCATTGCAGAACGGACTGGCTATCGACAAGCAGCTATCATCAATACTAATTTCCTCGTGCGTCGGGTCATAATAACTATCCTACGCTTGGTAGTCTTGGAAGACCTTTTCTTCTCTTTTCTCGAACGAACTTCTCCTTTTTCGAAAGACCTCGAACGGACTTCTTGGAAGATCTTGTCGGCGAGGAAAAAGGAATTCGTGAAGCCTAGGGCCATAGAAACCGAAAACATGATCATAAGCCCGGCGCCTTCTCCGCCACTGTGATTGATCACGTTATGTATCAGTGTACGGATCATGTACACCCACAGTATTACCAGCAATCCCTGCAAGAAGTACAGACAGAAATCTCAATTAGATAAAACCAAAGTAAAAGTGACCGACCGTCAAAAAAAAAAAGAAGTAAAAGTGACCGAGAGATTAGAGTTTCATTCACAGCAGCATGGGAATGGAGGTGCGATGTAAATGGAGTCGGATGGACTTGTACGTACCCGGAAGCAATATTGGGGGGTGCACCACGCCGCCACCTCACACAAAAAGGAGATGCTCTTCTCGGTGTCGACGCAGCCGTTGGCGGCGTCAGGCATCGGCGGCACCGCAGCCTCGAGGTCCAGCAACGGCTCCCGCAGTGGGCCATCCTCTTTGCTCCGCCACCGGCCGACGGCGCGGCAAAGGCAAGCCCAGACGCAGTGCGCGCAAAACCGCGGCATCTACGACGTTCTACTGACAGGCAATATGACAGCTAATAATATACTCCCTCTGTCCCAAAATAGCTGTCGCTATTGACTTTTTTGACTGCTCGTCTTATTCAATTTTTTTATGCAAATCTTATTTATTTTTTTACAATTTGTTTTATCATTGAATATATTTTAATCATGACATATTTGTTTTTATATTTAAATAATTTTTTTGAATAAGACGAAGAGTCAAACATGATGTCCGGTGACAACTATTTTGGAACGGAGGGAGTATATAGAGACGCGGCATTAATGACTTTCGGGTTTGACGATCTGGTTAGCACCAGAAACCTATATATAGAGATACTTGAGTTTTATGAGGAGGGCACTTGCCGGACGGCGGACTTGGATCAGGTGCAGTGGCAACAGCGACTGCAACTTAAGCAGTCGCTTCATCTCAGCCACCCAGAAAGGATCCCACGGCTCAGGAGCAAACTGTGTGCAACTTAAGCACTTCAAGCAGATTGCAGAATAAAAATGGCACATAGCACTAATAACAAAATAAAAGCTTGCCTTCATTTCAACAGTAATTAGTGTTATGCAAATAATCTGCATGCACTACGTGTCGGTGTTAAGAAACCGGTCGACAAGTAAATTTGTAACTACGGCGCCTAACAATCTTTTATGATGGCGAGGGTTTTGCGAGAGAGGCAAGGTTTATACTGGTTCAGGCAATCGATGCCCTACGTCCAGTTCGTGGGTGGTTCGTGTTTCGACTTGCAGAGGGGAGCTACAAGTGTTGACGAGGGAGGAGAAAGACTCCAAGCCTCTTCGTGTGTATCTCTATGTCTGTGTGCGTTGTCTCTCTGGATATCTCCCCTCCTCATGCACCCAGCTCTCCTTTTATAATCAAGGAGTGAGCCGGTTTACAAATGGGAACGGGGCTTTCGAGTTGTGGGCAGCGCGGCTACGCGCCGCACTAGTCTGATCCCTATCCGCTACTGTGGCTCTAGTCAGGCGGCGTCCTGTCAGCCTGGTCGCCGGGCAGGTGGTCGAGATGTCAACCCAGACTGTCGCGGCCGTCTTGTCGCCGGTCCGGTCTTCGTCCCTGTTCAGGGTGATGATGATGCCGTAGCCATACCGCTGCTGCACTCGAGGTGTCAGGCGGCGCTGTGAGATGGGACGGATGTCACTGTGCAGGTCAGATCGCGTGCCTGCAAGTAGATGAGTTGCTGGGTAGAGTTAAGGCTCCCCAGCTACTCGTCGTAAATGCCTGTCCTCCTTGCCAGAGGAAAATCTTCTCGACGAAGTCTCCCAACTCGGGGTCGGGCGAAGCGCGGCTTGTGGGCCCGCCCGACTGGGAGTCGGGCGAGGCGGAGTCTGTGGACCCCACCCGACTCGGGGTCGGGCGGGGCGGAAGTCGTGGGCCCGCCCGACTGGGGGTCGGGCGAGGCGGAGTCTGTGGACCCCACCCGACTCGGGGTCGGGCGGGGCGGAAGTCGTGGGCCCCGGCCGACTCGGGGTCGGACGAGGCGGAACTTGTATGTGCCCTCGGGGTCGGCCGTGGGCCCCTCGAGCGCTCTGTTGTCGTGTGCCTGTCCCTGTGGGCCCTACACAATTAAGCTGAGACGGTTAGCAGAATTAAGCATCCTAGATCAGGATACCCTGATTTGGGTATCCGTCAGTAGCCCCCGAGCCTGGGCGGCGGCCGGGGGTCGTGGTCGCCGTCGAGGCTTGTCGTTGTCTGTCCGAGGGTATTTTCGCACTACTCCTGCCGGTGGGTGCGCGCGAGCGCACCCGCCGGGTGTAGCCCCCGAGCCTCGGTACAAGTGGTTTACTTGTGCCGAGGGTGACAAAAAAGGTTTTCCCGAGACCACGCAGTAGGTCATTGTTTGCGAATGCGAGCCCCCGAGTCCTTGCTCGATGCGCGGATCCGTCCGAGGGTCGTTTCGTCTTTTTGTTTCGTTCGTACCCGCGCGTCTTTACGATAAGACGGGACACGCATGAGACGGGACACGCATGAGCCGGCCACGTCATTCCTCGATGGTTCGATGCGTGGTGCTCGTTTAAGCTGCAAACGGGTGTGTCCGAGTGAAGGCCTCGGCTTGCCCTTCGCGGGGGTCCGATTGAGACTAGCTGGAGTCGGCCTCATTAAGATCCGAGTTCCTGCCTTTTTCGATCGCCGACTCCTTTCGCTCGGAGTCAGTGGGCTCGATGCCCTCCCTCGATGGGAGATCAAGGTCGAGGTTTTTTAGACTCGGACTCGGACGCTACCGTCAGAGGCCCATTGTACTACGGTGTACGGGTTGCGGTCGCTGGGGACCCCTCTTTGGTGGCCCCTCACTTAGTTTTGCCCTGGAGCGGCCGTTCGAACCCTTTCGCGGGGCCGGCCTTCGAACTCCTGGGCCGGAAACTGGGCCGTCGGGGCGTTTTCAGCCCCTAGCCTTTATTACCTGTGGGCCCGGCCGGGATTCCAAGCCCGCCTAGGCCGTCATCGTGCGTCGTGGAGACGCGACGGTTCGCCTTCCGCGCGGATCGAGGCCACGATCTGTCTTCGTGCGGTAGTGGAGCGGGCCATGATGGCGGTTTTTAAGGCACCTGCACCTGTTAGATCGAGAAACAGGGGAGGCGCGGGGAACGATGCGTCGTGTGGACGCGATAACTATAAAAAGGGGGATGAGCCCAACCTCATTTGTCTTACCAGGTTTTCGCGACCTTTCGCATCCACCGCCGCTCGCCTTTGCGCAAACCGCTTCGTCTTCCTCGCCTCGCTCGCTTTCCAACCTCCCTTCGTTTCGCCGTCGCTCCGCGTCCCTCGCCCGCGTTCGCCATGGCGGATTGGAGCCGGTCCAACAGCACCAAGGGGAGCCTCGATGCCCTGGTTGCGCGCGGCCTCCTGATGCCTCTCACCGCGGAGCGGGAGTGGCTGGTACCCGGGGAGGAGAGGACCCCATCGCCGCCGGACGGCTACATTGTCTCCTTCCGCTCCTTCCATGAGCGCGGCTTCGGCATGCCGCCTCTTCCCTTCCTCCGCGGCCTGCTTCACCACTACAAGTTGGAGCTGCAGCACCTCAACCCCAACTCCATCCAGCACATCTCCGCCTTCGTCGCCTTGTGCGAAGGTTTTTTGAAGATTCGCCCCCATTTTCACCTTTTCAAGTACTTCTTCACCCTCGCGCTCCAAACCAAGAAGGACGCGGAAGGGAATCCGCGCGCCGTCCCAATCGGCTGTGCTAGCTTCCGGCTCCGGAGCACCCGGGCCCGCGAGTACATCACCATGCCCGTCACCGACACCAACAAGGGTTGGCACGAGAGGTGGTTTTACCTCAAGAACACCGCGCTCGCGCCGCTCCCGGAGTTCACCGGGCGCCTGATCGAAGAGGCGCCCGAGTGCTGGGGTTGGGGACCGGCCGCCCCTGACAAGAAGAAGTTGGCCGATCTCTTGGATACGATCGACAAACTCAAGAGGGGCGGCGTTGCGGGCGTCGGGGTCATTGGCGCCTATCACGTCAGGAGGCTTGCGCCGCTCCAAGACCGGCGCCTCCCCATGTGGGAGATGGGTCGCGACTTTGCGTGGGAGGGGACCTGCATGGTGGACCCCCGCGCGGAGCCACGGATTTCCGTCCGAGAGCTGAAGGCCCGGCTCTCGGAGGCGATGGGGAAGACAGCGGCGGATTGGGATAGTTTTGACTATCCGATCCCGGGCCACCCGCCGATGCTTCCGGAGCAGGGGGCCCTACAATTCGTAAGTTTTTCGATTCGGTTTCGATCCCGATTCGGCATTGTATCGATTTTTCCGATTTTTCGCTTATACACTTTTTCTTGGATTTAGACTGGCGTCGCCTTCGTTCCTTCTGCCGCCCCTCTTCCCGAAGTCTACAACGCCGTCCGCGCGATCAACAGGGAGCGGGCGGAGCGGCAGAAGGCCCGCAAAGACCGCGATGACGCCAAGAAGGCGAAGCGGGTGAAGAGGGAAGAGGAGAAGAAACGGCGTCGCCGCCGAGGCGACGTGGTTTCCGACTCCGAGGACGACGACGACGACGATGATGACGACGAAAACAGAGAAAAGGGATCGATTGGCGGTGCTCCAGTAACTAATCGGAGGAGAAGAGATTGGGAATGATCTGCGGACAAGAGAACTTATTTTCGGGTTGGATTTGAAGCACAAGTCTGGGCGTCGCTCCGGCAAGGCGGCGGTGATGGAGGAACGGAGTGGAGCAGAGAGGGGCAAGGGAGTATCGGAGCAGCGAATCGGAGCGAATGCACAGCGGAAACACCTTTTGAGCCGTT
>CM017440.1:42716602-43130910 GCA_007726485.1 Eragrostis curvula
TCTCTCTTCCTATTTCTGTGTTCCGCTTGCGTCGTGAGGAGAAGATCGTGAGGAAGAAGATGGGAAACAGACGTGCTGGACCTGATGTGGGCTTGCTGGGCCTGGCGGGCACACACATAATGAGCCCATCAAATATAGTTCCTTTTCTTTTCTTGTTCCTTTCTTTTTCATTTTTCTTTTAAATTAACTATGGCATGTATTTTACGATGATAGTAATACAATTGTATATTATAGACTTCTTTGCACATTATAATGTGGCAGAAACAACATAGTACAACTAAGGGTAGATGGGTCATTTTTATTCTCTTCATCTCTTTGCTGAAACTGAAACAAGAGAACTAGCCAAACGGTTTCTGAAGTGATTCTGTTTCAGGTTGAGAAACGTTTCTAGCTGAAACTGAAACGTTTCTGATTCTGGGTGAATCCGGAACCGTACCAAACGCACCCTAAGTCGGATGAGCCACTTTTTTCGGCTTCTGGTGCTAGTTCATTTTTCATACTGGCTTCTCCTGACAATGCACCATAAGCTGTTTCAAGGATGAAGTGTTTGGCAGAGCTTTTCTCTCTTTTCTCCATAAACCACTCAATAAACCACTCAAAAAGCTTTGCCAAACACACCCATAAGCTTGTTATCAGTCTACTCCGCACAAGTGGACCACCACGTCGATCGCATTCGCCTGCACATGAGCAGCACAAGGCCACGCGTCCCTCATCGTGTGCAAATGCGAGCGTTCGATTTGTAACTCGTCGACAGCGAGGGGGGTGGCAGTCAAAGAGGAAAGGGGTCGACATGCGACCGAGCTGGAGCTCCGCAACCACGATCCAGATTGAAAGCTAGCAAATAATAGAAGGGAAAATTGCAAAAGGCCCTTAGAATTTCTCTCCTATAAGATAATTTGTTGCAAAATCCTATCTAGTAATTGAAACCGACCTGATTTTCACCCCAACGCATGTGCGTTATCATGTGTCCGGTTTGAAACGTCGAGGCACAGCTAAGTCGGGCTTGTCATTGTGGCCGGTTAACATGTACGTGAAACAAAGTTATCACCCCAACAATCATCCTAATTATTGAAGTTGCAAGTCAACTACCAGGTAGGCTTTAGCAACAAATTGTCTTAACGGAGGGAGACTCAAACTCAAGGTGACTTTCTGGGGTTGGTTTTGCAACATTCTCGAAATAGAATATTGCGATTAGTTGGGTTTAGAAACTACTCTTGTGTAAAAGAAAAAAATTCTCTCTATTCCATTCAAACATAAAAAAATTCCATTGGATGAAGTTTTCCTAATAGTTATCATTCTAGACTTGAACAGTTTTCTCAAATTCCTTGTGATTCTCACTTCTTGATGCATATTTCTCTCTCTTTCTAGCACATCTCTATCTCTATCTCTCTCCTCCTCATTTTCTATCCACCCACCTTTCTCATCTCTCTTAATTAATTCCTGTGCACAGATCTACAACGACATCTATTTTGAAAATCTATTTCCCTTTACCGTCAAAGAGGACTGGCCAACTGTCAGTTTCTTTCTATTAGTCTTGCCCATGATCTCTCTGCAGTCCGCGCTTCCCACTGGCTTCTTCACCCTCCACCCTGACGCGTCGCCCTCCTCGACCACGTTGTCGACGTCTCCACCCTCATCGAGTGCCACCAAACCACAGGCCAGCGTGGTCTTTCTCTCCTACTGGGACAAGTCATCCTCCCCAAGGGAAGCACGTATACCTAGACGTCCTCCTACCAACTGTCCGTGTCCACGTGGACATTGACTTTGTTCTACGTTCGAGGTGACGCACCCCACCAAGCGTATCCTCGTGTTGCAGCGGCTGCCGTTAGTGTTCAAGGGGAAGGAGGACCTCTTGCACCTCTTTATGGCTGTTGTCGTCCTCCTCGAGCCTCCACTGCCGGCGTCCCCTCGCCTCCCCTCTCTTCTCGTTGGCGCAGACCATGCATTGTTTGATGTGTTGTCGTGGGCGCTCCCGTGGCACTGTGGTACCATAGACGCGAGATCCTCGCCGACTTCTGAGAGCGCATGTATGAGCTTGAGGCCTCCAGCCCCGCGATCGCCGTGCTAGGCCACAAGTTCACCTCCCCCATCCAACCCCTCTTCTTTTAGCGTTACCAGCCTTTTGGGCACAATTTTAGAGCAATGGTACACAAAAAGGACAAAAAAAGTTTGAGTAGTGCTACATTAGGGATGGTAAGTTTTTCGATGGTAGATATGGGATTGGAAGTTTTTTTATGGGAAAGAAGGAATTTTCTCAAGCTAAAACTGTACACAACTGAAAAAAAAAAGACTCCTAATCAGCCACGATTGTTAAGGGGGTGTTTGGCAGGCTCCAGCTCTAAAAGGTTTTGTGGAATTCTTGAAGCTATTAATATCTAGCTCAAAAAATTCTTGGAGCTGAAGCTGTAAATAATTAAGTATTTTTTGAGTCATTTTCATTTTGTTTGAGATTAAGATTTTGAAAAAATAAAATAATTTAATCTATTGTACAAACTTCAGCTCTGCATAGATCTGAGACATGCCAAATAGGCCTTTATGGCCTCTTTTATAGGGTTTTTTTAGTGGGTTCATATGATTCTCAACCAAAGGGAGTGATTTCTCATGTGCTTCTTTTTTTTAAAAAAAAAAGAGGAAGCCACACCAAAAAAAAAGTGAAGCAGAAGGCCATAAAAAAATATCTTCATTGGCTTCTCTTCTCAACCGCACATTCCTCTTTATATATTTGTCCTTATAAATAAGAAGAAGTTGTTTTGCTAAACGTTTCAGGCACAATCGTAGACACAACCAGCACAGCCACGGCATGCTTGGTTCCCGGCCCTCACTCGCCACGCCGCCGTCGCCGCTGTGGTGCCCAAAAACAACGCCACACCGGCCTCACTTTGCCACACACGCCTTAGTGCAAACAACAAGTTAAAAGACAAGAAAGATGCTGTGGCGGCCGAGCCTTGCGGGCAAACCAAGCACCAGCCATGAAGCTGAACGTTTGGTGTGACTATTTGTGACGTGCAACCAAGCATGCCCTTAATCTCCCTGCCGCCATAATCTCCGGATGACACTGCTATTGTGAAGTGCTGCAAGACAAGCAGGGCCGGTCCTGAGATTTTGAGGGCCCTGGGCGGATCAAAAAGTCGAGGCCCTCTGTATGTAAAAAAAAAACTAAAATTTACTATATGTATATATGAAACTTTTCCACTTAAAACCTTGTAGTTATAACAAAAAACCTTATGAAATTATTTATACAAATTACCTTCTTTTTTTATAAATTTTGTATATGTGATGCCACTTATGACAGTAACTAAATTGATTTCATTCAATAATTTCTTCTCAAATGTAACACTGTCCAACCATTCTCTAGACATTGTAAACCCTAAATAGTTCTTTAAAAATAAGTAAGATATGATAAGGAATAGAAATATTATGATAAAAAAACATATTTTTGATGTACGAGAAATAATCGCATCTACATCAAGGTTCCATACAGTTCTGGTATTACTCTCAAACAAAATGCACATGCTCCTTTCGGTTATTTGTTTCCTCCCCTTTTTCAATGCATGATGCATACTTCTAGTTGATATGATCTCATTGAAAATTAAAATATCGATGAAGATCAATTAATCGATCTCATATTCATGCCGCTAGAAAGTTAGGCCTAGCAGTTAAGATAGGGGTCGTAAATTCCTTAAGCAGATGACAAGTAATCAAGCTTGCGGTCCCTCACATCGACCCGCCTGAAATGTGGCACTGGCAGTTTTGGCATCTTTGTAGGCGTGTGTCGCTCCAGAGAAATGTGACGCCAATTGCACTTTCATGTTGCTGATTGCCATATTAGCCCGGGATGACGCAGAAAGTTTTGGCATGTTGCTGATTGCACTTTCACTTTCATGTGACGCCAACATCACAGGCGTTCTTTGGCAGATGCGAAGCTTAACTTTTTACCCTACGCTACAGCCTACATCCCGTTTTGCTGGCCAATACCATAGGCGTCCTGCTTATACTACCAATGTATGTATACAAGCCAGGAGAGAGGCCCCTCAGATCCGGGGGCCCTGGGCGGCCGCCCCGCTCGCCCCCCTCCAGGGCCGGCCCTGAAGACAAGCACATGGCGTGCATGTATTCGGCTAACAGTTACCACGTCAGAAAGGTGGAATGGGGCTACAATGTGCGAAGATTATGTTCTCGAACTTTCAGAATTTGGCATTTTTTGTAAATTTGCTTTATGGGTTAAAACTACCTACTCCTTTGTCCATAAATTTATAAAATAGTAGAAATGCCGATTCCGAACCATAGACAAGGACGAGCATGTCTTTCACCTTGCGTGATGGATTTTCCTCTAAAAATTTTGCTTGCTGGAGGTCGGTGCTTCGAATATCTTCAGTTTGTTGTGTGTACGTTGTTGGGAAATTGCAGCCAGATTTGTCCTCGCGCTAGCGAGCCGCCTCGGAGGACGCGTGCACGGCCGCACGGTGTGAGAGGGAGTTGTTCCTAACGTCGAGCGGGACGAGGCGGGGCAG
Organism: Eragrostis curvula; assembly: GCA_007726485.1. Taxonomy (NCBI): domain Eukaryota; kingdom Viridiplantae; phylum Streptophyta; class Magnoliopsida; order Poales; family Poaceae; genus Eragrostis; species Eragrostis curvula. Next base: position 42,721,114 of record CM017440.1, read on the forward strand.
CTGCGCGAGCCTGACGGAGATAGAGCCAAGAGGTTGTTGAAGCTCAGGTGGAGGCCGAGGCGCGTCAGCAATGGCAGGTCGCCGACGCTGGTGAGGCTGTAGACTGCACTCTGCAGGGCCAGCACGGCGACATGCATCCATTGTGTTCGATGAAATGAAATTAAAATCAGGGACCGTCCTCTCTCTCTAACCAAATATAAATTAGGACGGACCGATTCATCTTGAAAAACCGTCTCGTCTCACATTGTCCTCAAACCGAACACATCCAAACAAAACGGATAGGCATCGACCGTGATTTTTATGAGGTATCAATGTACTGCTGCTGCATACAGCGCGACACACATCAGTAATTGTTAACAAATGTAATAAAACGTATGCGAAATTTCGTTGTCCCATCTACATTCTACTTGCAACTTGGTGGAACATAAAAGCTCTAGGAAAATTTATTCACCGACGCTCAGCTCAGCAGATAAGGAAAGAAAAAAAATCTCGTCACATAAACAGAGTAAAATCTTCTCTTGCCCAGAGAGCGTGCAAGAAAGGTAACGCCTGATCTCTTGAGGTGACAGGTCACAAAAGTATGACTGCTGAGGTTCCACAAACAAGAAAAGCAGCAGCACAGATTACATAGGATTTACTGCGAAATTAATGACCATGATTGTGCCCAGTACGGCAGTAGTCTTCATACTGCCTGAAACGACATCAAAGTTAAATGAGAAAAAAACAAGGGCACAACAGTCTCTTCAGTCACACATACTAATTAGACAACTAAATTACTTATTACTATATTTAACATAATAATGATATTGTAAAAGTATTTTGAAAAAATGATGTGTGTGCGTAGGATTTTCACACCAAATATATCTACAACTGAGAAAATCCGAATAATACGCACCATATGGATTGAGATTGATAAGATGGAGGGCTCTGCACCGGGAGCCCACTGTCACCACGGCGATCACACAAACGTTTCTTGTATCGACGTATCTTTGCACAAATATATCTACAGTATTCATACAAGACCAGTGCCGGACCTGCCGGTTGGCAATAATAAGAGATACAATGTGACATGACGTTAGCAAATACTCTGGTACTAGGAGTTAGCATGTGATTGGCATACCTCACAAGGTCTAAGAACCGGCAGATAATCCAGCAGACGGACTTCAGAACCATGATCGGAACCTAAACAATTAGAGAACTAGTAAGCCCTGCCAAATCTCAAGACTGAACTGAAATGAAGCTAGAACAATACCAAGAGTGGGCAATTCTTTACCGTCAGTTCATGCACACTAAAGTGCCAATAAAGAAGGAATGCAAAAGATGTTAAAGCCCATGATGTGAAGAGAGGTTCCTTGGAGAGAAATTCAAATACTTCCATGTGAAGGATAGCGATAATGAAAAGAATTGAGTGCAAGGCGCCATTTGCTGACACGGCCATAGAATATGGCGCTGTCTTGGGTAACGATGATGCCAGCAAACCGAAAGCCATTGCACACAGGGCATAAGTAGCCACGAGAGATGCACAAGAGGCTAGTAAGTGACTGATTTGGTTTAGTTTGCCCACAAGAATGTTTATGTCCTTCCAAAACATGCTGGTAAATCCAACCAGACATATTTTCTCAAAAGCTTCGTACTTCTTCTCCACCTCTTTTTCAGCCTGGTCATAAGTTAACAAGTATCAAACAACATACTAGCTTAAAATGGATGTGAGCACGAGCAGATGAGTTATCAAACGCATTAATTTTTCGGCTGGCAACTATAGTGACAGTACCTTCTCAGCTTCCAACGTCTTGAAGAGCTTCTTGTGCGACTTCTTTTTCTTAACAAGACTAGTCAGCAAAGCCGACATGCTTCCGAACACTAGGCGCGCCATCTGAAAAGTACATCAACAAAAATAGTCAGAGAAATCCAAGGTATTCGGGCGGCCACTGATTACCAAGCACCTCCATTAGAACTGATCGCATAACCGCAGATTTGTTCCGCTCTGATCGCCATGCCCCACCGCATCATTCAAATGACAAGCAACGCCGCACAAACGCTCGATTGAACGCGATCCCACACCAAGAAACCGCAGCCGATTTGCCGCGCGGCGAGATGGTGCCGACCACCACACCGATTTCCTCAATAGCACGGCCCCGCCGTACCTGTTCTAGGCGTGTGCTCCCTCGGTTCGCGCGACCGGGGATTCGGCGTGCTCCTCTCGCTGAAGCACGCGCTGCAAACCTAAGCATAGGAGTGGTCGAGTGGAATACCCAATCGGCTCCCGCCATCGTTGCTTGAGAGCACGGCGTACGGCACCACCACCACCCTGCAAGCCACACCGCCGAACGCTATGCACCGAGGTTTCAATCTGCCGTCGCTCGGCCCGTTCCCACACGCCGCCACCAGCCGCTCCCCTAGATCCCAATTCCCCGCCCAACCACGCAGCCGCTCCCGAACTCGCGCTCCCGAACCCAACCTCCGCTTTCCTTCCTTGATACCAATCAAACAGCGCAGGTGAATTGGAGCATCACCTTGAATGCGGCTGCGGTGGAGGAGCCTCCCGGCACGGTGGTTGGAGACGCCGCTCCGCCGGTCGCCGAGACGAAGGGGAGGGGCGCCGCGCCGAGGTGGAGAAGCCGGGGCGAAGCGAAGCGGCTGCGCCCCCGTGTGTTTTTCTTCCTTGATCGTTTGGCTGACGAGTGGGGCCGTATTTTCAGAGGCAGGTGGCCCCGTCCTTCTGTACCATCGCCTCCTCCTGTTCCGTGCCGGGGCGGTCGTCCGTGCCCCAGCGAGCACCACCGCGCGCGATGGCGATAGTCATGAGTCACTGACCTGTGGGGCAGCGGCGCTCGTGAGAGCTTGTTGTTGGTTCACTGATCGGTGGGCCATGCAAGAAGAGCGGTCTCACCAAGTGAGCCTTTTGTTATTCGAGGAGGCCACTTTCACCAAGTCCCGTGACGAGTCGCCGGCCGTGCGGCCGGGGACGACTACCCTTCGGTGACCGTAACTTCAGCTATTTCCGGTCGTCATTCCTCTCTAAGACCAGTCTCCAGCCTTCTTCCCTACCTTCTCTTTTCTTCTCTGGCTCCAGCTAGCCCGCCCCGTGGGCTCCCCACCGCGACCCCGGCCCGGCGCGCCGCCGCGGCCCCGTCCCGACGCGCCCCCAGCCGCCTATGCGCGCGCGCCGTCGCGACCCCGGCCCGGCGTGCCCCTGGCCGCCGCCGCAACCCCGGCCGCCCTTCCGCGCCGCCACGCACCCCCGCCAGCCCGCGCCGCCGTGCATCCCCGCGGCCCCGGCGCCCGGCGCCCTCTCCTTCCTTCCCCAGCTTCCGCTCCGCAGCGCGTCGCCGCGGCCCCCGTGGCTCCTCGCCGCCGCGGCCCTGCCGCCCTGCGCCCGTACATCGCCGCGCTGACGGCTGCTGCGGCCCGGCCCAGCCCCGCCGCGCCGTGCGCGTGGACGGCTCTGCCTCGGGCTCGCCAGGCAGCACGCATCGCTGCAGCCCGTTGCTCGCCATGCACCATGCACCGCCGACGTCGCGACTTGACGAAGCAAGCCGGTCCAAGAATGGAACTCTACGAGCTGCTGCAGTGCCGCTACTGGAGCATGGCGTAAGGAAAGAGAAGGTCAGAAAAGAGCAATAATTGACGTTTTTCTCTTGTTTCTAGCTTCTTTTCAAACATTTACCATCCATTTCCCATGAATCAACTAACAGAAAAGAAAAAATTATGAATAAAAAACAATAGTTAATGAACAACAATGATTTATAAAAAAAATGATGAGTCATAAAAAATAATGAGTCCTCGAACACAAAATGACGAGTTATAAAAAATTTAATAAGTCATCAAACACAGTGATGAGTCATGAAAAAAATAATGACTCATCAAACATGAATGATGCATCAAAATAAGTCATAATAGGAAAAAAAATGAGTAAGCAAAAACAGGTGATGAGTCATCTTAGAAAAAAATATAAATCATCAAGAGGAAAAATAAATCAACATGAACGTGCGATGAGTCATCTCAAGAAAAAAATGAGTCATAAAAAAAGAGTCAATATGAACGGATGATGAGTCATCTCAGGAAAAATAATGAGTCATCAAAAATTCAAATAAGTCACCAAAAGGAAAAAAATAAGTCAACATGAACGTGTGACGAGTCACCTTAAAGAAAAAAAATGAGTCAAATATAAACAGGTGATGAGTCATCTCAGAAAAATAATGAGTCATCAAGAAGTCAAATGAGTCCTCAAAAAAAAGAATCAACATAAACGTGTGATGAGTCATCTCAAGAAAAAAATGAGTCATCAAGGAAAGAAATAAGTCAACATGAACGGGTGATGAGTCATTTCAAAAAAATAATGAGTCATTAATGGATAAAAATGAGTCAACATGAACGGGTGATGAGTCATCTTAGAAAAAAAAGTTATCAAGAAATAAAAATAAGTTAATATGAACGGGTGATGAGTCATCTTACAAAAAAAATGAGTCATCAAGAAGTCAAATTCAGTCACCAAAAGAAACAAAAGTGAGTCAACATGAATGTGTGATGAGTCATCTAAAAAAAGGTAAATCATCAAGAAAAAAATAAGTCAACATAAACGGATGATGAGCCATCTATAGAAAAAAATAAGTCATTAAAAAAAGAAAAATGTCAACATAAACGAGTGATGAGTCATCTCGAAAAAATAATAAGTCACCAAAAATTAAAAAAAAAAGTCAATATAAACGAGTCATCTCTAAAAAAAAATAAGTCAACATGAACAGCAATGAGTCATCTCAAAAAAATAATGAGTCATCAAGAAAGTCAAATGAGTCATTAAGAGAAAAAAATGAGTCAACAAATCGAAGTGATGAGTCATTATTTTTTATTTTTTTAAAAAAACTGTCAAAATATAACTGGGGTCTAGTTTTGAAGATCTCGTCGCGACGAACGAAGTGGTGAAATCGGTTTTCTATTTAGATATACGGTTTAAGATCTATAGCTTTTTTTAGTTGTGGACGTAGTTTCAAAATGAGGGGGCCCACTTGACTGGCTATGCCAAACCTCCACCAGCACACGCATCGGACGGAGAAGTGTGAACGCGACCAGAAAAACGCGTCAGGGACAGGTCGTGTGAACGCGACAATTTTTTTCCATTTAAGGAATGACCGGAAGAAACGAAATTTTTGGTGACCGGAGAATAGACGTCCTGGGCTGGTCTGCGGTGGGAGCGCGGCGGCCTTCGCTGGCTCATCCCCTGCTCTCCGATGATGCCGTCCTACGCCTCCGTGCCGGAGAGCGGCCGGCGCGCGGATGGCGGCGACCTTTGCCGGGGCGAGCGTGCTCGTGTCGCGGAACCTGGTGGCCCCATAGGCGTTCGACGCCATGCACGACGCGCTCCGCCTCAACGGCGCCGAGGCCTTTGCTCCGACCACGGACGCACGGCCCCCCTCGGCGTCCACATCACCTCCTCCCCCCCACGTATGCGCCCTTGTCTCCCTCCCCGCGCGAATGGACTTCCCCGTCGTTTCCCAGATTCCCTAATAATGCTCGATCCCATTCTGGTCTGCTCTTCTGCAGAGGAGGGGTACGCCGATTTGAAGGCCAAATACGCGATCTGCTAGGTAAGGTGTCTTGATTTTGAGCAGTTTGGAGTAGCTCTTGGATGGTTTGAAGTCATGCTACTAGTTTAATCCAGATCCCAGTTAAATTGGAATCCCAACTCTTTTGATTGCCTTGAATTTGAGAAGGTTATGTATTGTGATCAATCCATACCTGTAATGCTTAGGGCCTCATTGCCCTCTCCTGTAGGCCATTGACAGTGTTTCTCTTTTCTCTTTCTTTTGATCTGAAATATAATGATAATGGACATTGAAGCACCCTTCCCATTCAGTTTCAGAGTAGAATTATGTAGGTATGGATGATATTTATGTCAATATTATGTGGGTATTTCGTGTGAAGAATAGGCCTGCTGGGGATCGAGGTACAACTTCATCTTTCGATTAGAGTGGCACCTTACTTTTTTTTGGCAGTTGGGTTTGTTTTGCAATGTTCAGCTACTGAACCTTAACTCTACATGAGGATTTCACTTGAGCTTTCCATATATTTGAAGATTGCCCCCTCAGTTGTGAATCAGTCCATGTCATTTCATTCCTAGTTATAGTGTACTGCAGATAAGTGCAATATATTTGCTTTGGAATATTGCCAAAAAAAAAAGTGTGAATCCTTCCTGTTATTCTTGGTGCCGTGAATTTCTAGGGAATTTTTTTGGAAGAATCCTTTCTAAGTTTTTTTTTTTGGTTGAATTTGCATTGGTATGTTGGTGACATAAATTAGTTCATATTTGGACTTGCAAAACACCAGTTTTCTCTATAGACTTCCACATACAGCTTATCAGTGCTTTGGCAAATGATTCGTCTGAAAGACTTACTGTCTGAGCATTCATTTGTGGTATCAAAGATATATCAATGAGATGAATGTGACATTTGTAGCTTGTGCACGTTCTTGATGGGCTACTGCTCTTTTATCTGATTCATCTTTGCGAGGGCAGTGAGTTCAGTGAAGGCATCTTGTCTTGCATCTTATACTCCCTGCATTATATATACCTTGATTCAAGGTTCGCTAAGGGGGCAGAATTCTAGAACCATCATATTTAATTGCTCTAGCCTCCATCAAAGAATTTCATCTATGTTCAGGCTAATGTTATTGGTTCCATATAGCTTCTTTGACTTTTGTGGCACTTATGATGTTATTACAGGTCAGTTGGACACAAATCTGAAGTATAATATAGACCACACAAGGTGGTGATTTTGTTTTGTAACTCAAAATAGTCATGGTTTACAGGCAAAAAATCGATATTTTGATACCTTTTCTTTCATATGTTTCATCAGATGTGTATTCGCTAATTCTCCAAAAGTTGTTTTCCCTTCAAAATCCATAAAAAGATTCTCCTGTTGTTCCTTTGTGATTCTCAGAGTTCACTTAAATCCTCTTGCATATTCTTCTCTCAGGGCTTATAGTGACGTAACTTCCCTTCTCTATGAATCTGAGACCAGGCAGTAATATCATGGGGCTAGGTACTATTGCTATCCCTAGCTAAAATTTTGGTTGCTTAGGAAAGATGACTAATACCAGTCAAACTGAAATTATCAATGTTATATTGATTTTGTTTGTTGCCTGGCATAGCATCTCTGCTTCCTACCGAGATGAAATCAACTTAATTACATTGTCCAGTAACTGTACCTTGACTGCTGTTACGTACAACCAAAGTGCATCACAGAATTGAACCACTGCACAGCAGGCGAGCCAGGACTTCACTCACCTATAGTACATTGGACAAATGATACCAATTTCACAGATTGAACCTATTAACTTTGTTCTAAATAAAATGCTGCCATAGCTGTTTTCAGATGGTTGATATCTCTGCACATGATCGGTTGTTGGTTAGAAATCCTTGGAAGCAATGATAATGCACCCTGCACGCTTGGATGTTCTTGCTCATCTATGCAAGTAATATTTCCAAACACAAGGTTGTCAATGGAAACTGGTTGTTATTTTCTTGCACAAGTCTATAGAAAAAAAGGGAAATGAATATAGTGATGCCATGAGGATTTGACTGTCTATCGACATATCATCAGTCCATTTTATTAGAAATGAGAGCAAATTAACAGTAAGCTGATTGTTTGATTGTTGCCAGTTTTAGGTGTGATTCACCTTGATTTAACCCATGACCCATGCTAATTTCATCGGGTCGCATGGGTCAATGCTTGGGTCGACCCAGAGCGACCCATCTGCATCCGATATCTGTATGAACTTGCGCCCTTGGTTTTTTTTCAGTACAGGACCGTTTAGACAAGCATTTTTCTACACCAGACATTTGCTCACATCATATGTTGCTTACTTGTGTTAGCTCAGCAATGACTTCTGCCACCATGTGAGTACTTTGGCACCTAAGCCCTGTGAAATCTGTGTACATTTGTCATATTGATCTGCGGCTACCATTAGACATCTGGACTACCATGCTTCCCAACTTCTTAGATTGTAACAGTGCTATATCAGCTCAAGAATTGTTCTGTATTTTTTCTACCACAGACGCAAATGGAATCCAAGAAATTAGTGTTTGTTGATGTGTTGTATGGATCTTACACTTTAACTTTCTTCTTAATATAATGATACACAACTCTCCTGCATGTTTTCTTTTCATTATGCAAACATTTGGTTTCCCATTTGCTTTTATTTTTATTGATAAGGTGGCAATATTCATCTGAATCAGAGACCCGAAGTTATTGATTGGGTCAGAAAAGGTGGAGGCATTATCGTTGATGGCATAAAATCTACACCTGTAGATTTCATAATTGAATGCCATGGTCGAAGCAGCATGCCTTATGACTTCTCCCGTTCACCTATGGTTTCAACTCAATGGGTATGCTCTTGTTTGGAGGATGTGTTTCTGTAATCAATGTCACTTCACTCATGTTTTTAAAGTAGCAGACTACCTTCTAATTCTTTTGAAATTTTATAAAGGATGGCTGCTTGCAACATGTTAGAAACCACCCTATCTTCTCTCCTTTGTGCTGTCGAATTCCACTCCCTAGGTTTGAAATATTCCGTTTCTGTATTTCACTTTCACAATATGGAGAAGAAAAAAAGGTTTCTATTGAAGAACTTGTGCTTCGCTTTGGGCACTAAGTTGACAGAAAAAGCATGTAAGGGAGTCACCCATCTGCAATTTCACAACTTGTTCAAACTATGGTGTTTGCTCGAAAAGAGGAACTCCAACCATTACTGTAGAGTTGATTGCAAACTCATCGTATGTGCTCAGCAGGTATTGCTGCAGCTAATGAAGAAGCAAGTGCTCCTGCTTTTAATAGAAGAAGAAGACTATATGTTTCTGGCAAGTCTGTTGATACACGCGAAAATGTTGGAAGAACTGATAGACAACTGGAAAGCTCTCCTGATGTTCCTGGTGCCATAGAATTCCTATCATTCAAGGCAAGTCCAAACCAATTCTATGCACTTTACCATATGGACATCTTTTTGGAATATCATGTAAAAATGCTATGTGCCATTTCTAAATTGCAGATTCAGGGTGTGCGATCCCTGAGGAGTGTATCCTTTTTGCTGATGATCTTTGCTTTTTCTGTAATTCACACTTTAGAAGCGCGCTACCATTGGTATCCTTAACTGGTCATGCAGACTTTTGAACTGACAATTCTGCCGTTGTTCAAGAGCAGAAAGATGCACACTCCTTTGGCATTTCGTGGAGTTCGCTGAACATGTAAGTTGCTACCATGTGTACTTTTTACATGCATGTGCTTAGGCAGCTTAGCTAGACTTGGAATATTCCCTTTCTCTGTACAATTCCCTAAAGCATTGAGAGTTGAGACACGTTATTTTGGACCTGTTGGATACCAGTTTAATAGCCAGGCTAGGTTACCAAACTAATTATGATAGATGTCCACTTCCTGAAGACGAGGAGTAGTCATGTATTCAATCACCATTTTTCTTCGATGATGCTTTCATTTACAGTGATATACAACATGTATATTGCAGAAATGAGCATGTTTGTTCTAGTACATCTACGTGGCAGAAACCTCCATATAGCCACCTGCTTGGACTTTATATTTCCCCTTACTGGATACTGCTCTTTTGTTTCTTTTAGGCAACACCCCCTGGCACTAAGGTTCAAAGCTAAGCTCCTCCACACCCTCTTGCCAGTTCCTGCTCCCTACTATCCTTTCAGTGAGACACAGAGTGGCAGGCGCACGATCGAACCAATATTCAACATGATCTATATTTGGCAGGCGTTGTCGGACTCATTTGAATTCCATTTTGTATGCAGATTGTTGGATATGAAGAAGAGTTGACCGGTAGGCAGAAGATCATATCGATAGGTTTCTTCTCAGAGCACTAACGTGACTCGATCAAATGAGATGCCTTCAGCTACTTGGGTGACGAATTAGCACTTGCTGCATTCTTGCTTGCAGATCCAGCAATGGTGATGGGCGGAAAAATATGTTTGCCCTCTGCTTGTTGGGCATTTATGTTATCAGTGTCGGTACCATGGATGTACTAGTCAGCAAAACTGGAGGCCTGTTCCCATCCAGAGGATCCAAGCGTGTGGCACAAAGTGAAGATTCACATGGCAGTGCATTTAGTGAAGTATGCTTAAGTCACCATGTCTTGCACCCTTCGGAAAACTCGGCCAGAAGCTCTGTATGCTGTGAAGTTTTATTCTCTTATATATATTGACGAGTTCTTTTCTAGAGTGTTGTCCATCTCCGGCTGTTTTGATGTATTTGGAGAGCATATTAACGAACCTGTATAAATGATTTGATGCTTGTGTTTCCTACATTTTCTATAGCCCATGATTCCACGTCTTGTTTACCGGATAGATCAAACTGAACCAGAGTTCCATCATTCGTGATATGAGATTTGACTGCATCATATAATGTAGCGTAATTTATAACTTGGAAGTAAGCATGAGGCAGTGAGACGGCGTTACCTGTCCACTTTCTTTTTTAATATTGTTGCACCCTTTTTAAGCTTTGCTTCCCGGGAGGGGGGGGGGGGGGGAGGTGTGCACTCCCTAGCATCTATGTTTGAGTCCCCCCTTACACATGAATTTGGTTGTTTATTTGGTACCTATTTCTTCTTCTTAATGAATAATTGTTTACCTATACTACCTGTCCAATTGACGAGGCATACATTGCCCAATCTTTTTTCCTTTTTGAGGAAACATTTGTCCAAACTTTCATCAACGAAGACCACTCTTGTCGATTCTGACCCTGTCCGCCTCGGGTTTTTTTTTTTTTTTTTGAGCAATGACCCTGTTCGCCTCGGGCCGCCCGACGCGCCCGTGCGGAATGCGACACCACCGTGCATCGCCCCGTCAGGCTAGGCCCGGTGGCTGGAACAAAGCCTGCTTGGCTTTCTGGACGTGGGGTACAAAAGGATGGCTGCGTCAACCAGAGAAGCCATGCCACCGTGGTCTCTCCTGCGAAGGTTGGGCGTGGTGTCCGTGTCGCCGCGCGCTAAGACCGTCTTCAGCTTGGGCGTGGGGCGGGTCAGCCCACTGGACCTGCGAACCGACCCACGAAATTATTCCATTGGGTCACCGTGGATAGTATCCTGGACCAGATGGTTCGGTTTCGTTCGACCCGTAGGATCGAGTGGATCGAATCAAGCGCTTGTTCTCCGCCGCCGCTGCCGCTACCGCTCGTACTCCGCCGCCCACCTTGGCGTCCACATCCTCGACGCCGACGCCACCGACGAATCTGAAGACGACCGCCATCGCTCAGCTCGCCGCCGCCGCTGCGTCCGAGAAATTTGGGGAGCTAGGCAACCTCGAGGACATCCAGTGCAGGCAACGCGGTGTGAACTTGGATCGACCCACAGTATCCAATGGATCGGCGGTTCAGGCAACAAGCAAACAATGGATACCCGCGGTGCCCCGCAAATCGCTGCTGGATTGATGGGTCTGGAGCGGTTCGATCCATGGTCGAACCACGCCCATGCTGAGACCGTCTCCATCGAGGTCGATGCCTTCCTCCCTCGACACTTGGTAGCAAACTCTGAACACACGTACGGTGCACCTTTTTTAATATTGTTGCACCTTTTTTTTTGCCACGGAGCACGAACCTGGCAGCGGGGGCGGCCGGCGAACGCGAACCGAATGCCCAGTGCGGCAGTGCCGTCTCCTCCATCCATTGCCCTGTCGTCGGCGAGCTCTCGCCACTCCGGGAACGGCATGGACGAGTCGCTGCGCCTGCTAACCATCGTGCAGTTGGGCGTGCTGCGCGCCTGCGAGGTGATGTTTGATGAATTAATGTGCAGCGGACGAGCACGGGCGGACGTCACGGAGGAGACGCACCCGATGGCTAGGTAACCATCGTGCAGTTGCTTGTTTAGATCATCAACAGTAAGATGTAACAAAACATACCAGTGACTGCAGGTTTGCAACCGAATTTCCCGACTGATCGGAGGTGGTGAAAAATTGGTGGAACTCGCCTGACTTTTCGATGACACTCGTGAAGTTAGCGTCGAGATTCGGTGCCTCGATGACCTTGCTTCTGCAGTGAACTGATCAACTGAAACCTGTTGCTAAATCTAGAATGCCAGGCTATTAAAATTTGAACCGTGCGTTAAATTTGAAGATCAAAGGTAATCCTGTTGAAGCTCGTGCTCGCTGAAACGTGAGAGAAACTACATGTTGAAGTTCTGAACTGGGAGTTTTCTATGCATTTTTCCAGTTCTCAATTTCTGCATAGACCTCTACGGACTTTATCTTCTTCCTTAACTTCGGTAGCATTTGTCCTGGGCGAAACAGTAGCATACTCTGAAAACATTTTTTTACTTGCCTCTGGGAATCAGCCACACATTGAAACCAGTTTTCTTCTTGGGTCATCAGGTTGCAGTTCAGGCGCACTTTTGTTGCATATATATTTTTCTTTACTCCGAAGTTCCTCCAGGCTGAAACTCTCTCAAAATGAAAAGGTGACTGGAAATTAGGCACTGTTTGATTAAGCTAAAGGGCCTGCAGTCTGCATAGGGTCAGCACACGCAATTCAGCAACTGGATTACAGTGTATGGTTGGTTTATATACTGAAAAGGATTAACGTGCACTTTGTGTGGAGCCCTGACCATTGCAGTTCGATTCATTCACGTCGAACAGTGATCGGTACTTCGGCTGTAAGAGCGAGAAAAGAAGAAGATGAAGATGAAGAAGAAGAAGAAGAAGAAGAAGAAGAAGAAGAAGAAGAAGAAGAAAAGATTCAGTTATTTCTCCATCGTCCACAGCAGCTGCCTGACCATCTCAATATCGGTTGTGACAGCATCCAGAGTCCAGACACCCGGTGACACGTCGTAGGCCGGCATGTGCGCGGTGCCGACATTCTGGGCGCGTGCGTGGTCTCACGACTCACGAGCAAGGGGCGTACGGCCGGCGCCAGGCCTCTTCGGGGAGCCAGCCTTTCAGGAACGCAGTACAGTACTGTGGGATGCTGGACGCGGTCGGGGTTCGACCTGGCCGCGGGGTGGTCGCTGAATGAGACGGCGACCACCCCTGACGGTAAATCGTCAGTGTCTCTCATACCGTTGGATCTGATCTGTGCAGTCCAGATTAAACCAATGGCCAGCGGCGAGGGGGCCAGCTGACATGCCATGACAGCAGAGTCTATTGCTCAAGGATACACGCCGGTGTCGCCATGAACTTGATCCGCTGCGCTGTCAAATCCAGGTCGGCGGCGCGAGGTTGTCAAGGACCTGTTCCACGTGTCCAGCTCATGGAGCCCAGCATTGTGCTCTGGCCGCGCAAGCCCAAGAAGATCGCACTGGACGGACGCCCTGTTCCTCGGCACGAGCATAAGCCCGCGGCCCACAAATACGCCACTGACCTCGCCCAATTCCTTTCCTGTCGAATTACTGCGCTCAATCACGTGCTGTTCATTCTATGGTAGTACTATATCATGGCAGCGCCGCCGAAATGACAAGGACGAGGACGCACCCGATGCACTACTCTGACTGCCCCATTATCGGGGAGATCAACGGGTGCTATGCGGCATTGCGGCCACAGGGCAAAGCTGCTGGGAGCTCATCCTCGATGGCAAGACGTACGAAGACCACAGCAGTAGCGAAGGCAGACGAAACAAGCATCGGTCGGTGTCAGCACCACTGCCGGCCAAGGTTACCAGGACGAAATTTGTTGGTGTCAGCTGACCCAAAAAAATGGGCCTAGCTCCGCCCCGAAGAAGACCGTCGACCCTGCGTTGTTCAGCCCGGCAAGGTTTTCTCAGGAGAAGCAGACGTCGAACCCTGATGTTGGAGGTTCAGACTTGCACAGTTGGAACTGAATAAACTGCCCTCACTTGTGTCCTTACTCCAAAGTGATGAATTGCAAGACATGTACGGATGAATAAATCATGAACTGCGGTTCTTTTCTGTGTTAACTCATAGTAAATAATTCCGTTTTGGCACCACAAGTGCGGTGCATTTAACTTTTTCCAAATGTGAAGTTTCAGTTAGTGATGTAGTGCCAACATTGTTCAAAAAAAAAAAAAAAGATGTAGTGCCAAACTCGAGGAAAGTTCAGTTCATTCGGGCAAGCTACTGATTCAACTGTGTTAGCAGGTGGATTTACAAGGAAAGGTAGAAATGACAGCATCTCATCATTGTACTGTACCTGACGAGTGATCTTGGAGTCTGTCAGGCACCGAGCTGCCACGAGCCCACGACATATGTTCAGTGAGACACTGTTACTGTTTCCCTGGGGGGGCAAAAAAAAATCCATCCCTCTCCGCCCCTTCCCGCCTTCTTACCTCCAAGCTCCAACCCCACAGCCCGAGGCGGCTCCGCCGCCGCCGGTCTCCGATGGCACCTTCCCACGCCTCCGTTCCGGCGGGGCACGCCAGTGTTTAGAGAGCGGCGACCTTCGCTGGCGTGAGCATGTTCCTTTAGCGGAACATGTGGCCCCGGAGGCGTTCGACGCCGTACACGACGGCCCTCCGCCTCGACAGCGCCGAGGTCTTGCTCTGTGCCGAACCCGAGCGCATGGGGTCCCTCGACTTGCACCGTTGCACGTCATCCCTCCTCCAACGTACGCGCCCTTGACTTGATCTCCCTCCCTGCACGAATCGACTGCCTCTTTGTTTCCCAAATCCCTAACTAATAATGCTCGTTCCCGTTTTGGTCTGCTCCTCTGCAGGAGAGGTTCGCCGATTTGAAGGACAAAGGGTGTAAATTGCTTGGTAATGTGACTTGGTTTTGTGCAGTTTTGGAAAATAGTTGCTAAATGTTCTCGGATGGCTGTGAAGTTGAGCTATTAGTTTTCTAACCGGTGGAATTAGTCCAGATCTCAGTTAAATTAGGCCCGATTGCCGTGATAATTTGAAGCTCCAGTTTTCTATTCGAGAAGGTTATTATGTATCTGTGATTCACATGTACCATGTTTAGGGTCTGATTGGTGAAGTACATAATTATGCTGAAATTTGGTACTTTATTTTAGTGTTTGTCAGAATAGTGTGTCAGATTTTTATAGGTAGGTTAACGTTTGAGATATCTTTGGTTGCCAGGTCTGTTGCCTTCAATATTAGTGACAGAAAGCGCTGAGCCGCTGATGTTTGCAATGTGGAGCTGAAATTTGTTAAATTGGGTAGTTGATGTGCAGACTTATAAAATTTGAACCATTTGGGCAGTACTTGGAATGATGGTAGTAGTCATATCACCTTGACTTGAGCTCCGCTTCTTGCGCGAATACACTGGCTCTTCCTTTCCCGAATCGCTGATAATGCTCACTCCCGTTTCGGTCTGCTCCACTGTAGGAGAGTTCGCCGATTTGAAATCCAAAGGCTTCGATTTGCTAGGTAAGGTTTCTTGATTTTGCGCAGTTTTGAAATGTTGGTGCTTCATGTTCTTGGATGGCTAGGAACTGTGAAGTTATGCATTAGTTTTGTAACTAACTGAATTAGTCCAGACCCAGTTAATTCGATCCAACTGTTTTAAAAAATAGCGCTACATCCCTGGCCTTCTTTGGAGACCCTGCAGGGAACAGTGTTGTTCGTAAGCCTCTGTGCTATGTGTTCTTCTAGTTTCAGTTTAGTTCCTGCATTTTCAGTTCAGTGTCAGTTCGACACCAGCAGCCTTGTTAGCTGTCTGCATGGTCAGTTTGTTAGCTGGTCAAGGTTAGTTGAGAGTCCTAGTCTTACGGGTCTAGTGGGTCAGCCATTCACAGGCATTGTGCTTGTAGTGTGCACGTTTGTAGGGGTTGTAATGCCCATGATCAGCTCCTAATTCGGCCATGATCAAGTAGTGTGTGTCTGCTATAAATAAAGGAGAGAAAACCAGAAAATGCTGCAGCTTCATCGCAGCACAAATCCACCTTTTGTTCGTGAGTTGAGAGAAGAGTGAATTGCCTGATTGCCAACAAGGGTTAGAACCCTGCCCGGCTGGCTCCTCCCATGGAGCTTTTGTCAACTGACCTACAGTCAGTTCCCAACTGTTTTGAATGCCTTGATAATTGGAAGCTCTAATTTTGAATTTTGAGACGTATCTGTGATCCATGTCTGTACTGCTTACATTGGTGAAGTGCATAATTATCCTGAAACTTGGTACTTTATTTTTGTGTTTGTCAGACTAGTGTGTCAGATTTTTGTAGGCAGGTTAATGTCTGAGTGACAGAAAGTGCTGATGTTTGTCAGACTAGTGTGTCAGATTTAAGTGGGATTGTTGATGTACTAGCCTTATCTGAGTTATGACCATTCAGGCGTTAGTACTCAGTAAGGAGCGTGGTAGTATTGGAAGAAATAGTAGTATCACCTTTGTAACTAAGTTGGCAACTACCACTCTACCAGCACATAGGGCTACTCTCCTACAATAATCGGAGGCAACAACCTCCAATTAAACACACAAGTCAAAAGGGTTGGCTGGACCGTGTTTGGAGTGCTACAGTCAACCTTTTTATTGATTACATCGGATTATTTAATTCGTTCAACGTCTTGGTCTGAGGATCTGTCATCCCGTGCCTTACTCTGACTGCTTTTAGCATGGACAGATTTTGTTAGTCTTGGGTTGACAATTGACATGGCTATTTGGTGGCCTCTAATTTGATGTAATCAGTATATATTGCTTGTTCAAATGCACTGTCAAAGGGCCCAATTTACTTTTTGTAAAGTTTTCGTGCTTAAGGTTGAAACTCATATAAACTTTTTTATTAGAGTATATATAGTTTGTAGTTGAATGTTGTAATTGTCAGCCAAACAAAATTACACAGTGGTCAAGATCATACTGCTTCACTAGTTAGAAGATGATCTTGAAAAAATGTGTATGCGATACATAATGTTTTATCCCCTGAACTAGCCAAATAAAGCTCTGATCATCTACATGTTGCAAGGCCTCCTTCTTTTTGGAAGAATAATAAATCAGGTTTGTTTGTTAATATGAAGCCCGAAATGTCATGTGTTGCAGCTCCTTAGTACATAAAATAAATCTGTGGTTGTAACCACAATAGTTAAGCAAAATCATATAACGAGTTCTAGTTTCCACAACAATTTTGTGCTGAAGTGATAACAATAAGACCATCTTTGATACTGGACAGGGCCTTCTTTGATTTTATACATTGGATGCGGTTAGGATACTTTGTTCAGGTTTTGAAAAGGCTGAGGAGGTATACATTACAACTTGTCCTTTTGCAACACTCTCATTTGTTAACGTATGAGTATTTTTCTCAATCTCTTGTTCCTGCTTTAGGCTAAGATTGAAGAATTGTTGACAGCCATGGGAGGTCTTTTGCAAATTACTCGCTCCAATGATGTGAATTTTGTAATTGTGAAGGATGTCATGGCTGTTAAATATAAAGTAAGTTAAGCTTGCTATTACTACAACATGATAAGCATTGTGACACTTGTAGTATGGGGAGCCAGAAACGCTTGCTCTACATTCAGTATGAGTAGCACATATGGCATGAAAAGTAGTTCTTTGTGACATTTAATGCAAAAGATGGTATTATATCATATATACAATTCATTTATTTTTGTTGATACGCTGCATGGTGTATCCACGTTTCTATGCCTTCATGGTGACAGTTTGATCAATTGATGCCCTTCATGCATCTAGAAGCATTAAATAATTTAGTTTCTTTTTAGGTCTTTTTTTATAATGATCTGGTGTACTATTCCCCTGTTTTTCATTGTTAATTTTGCCTATGTTTGTTTGATATTGCTGCGCCATGCTTTCTATGCTGCAGAATCCTGTTTGTTAGGACTGCGTGCTGCAGTTATTGCATCTAGCTCCTTTGAACGGAATAGGTTTTAAAAACTGTTTTACAATGTACGAATGTAATTATCACTCAGCATTTGACTCATATGTTAGCCGATGACTAATAGGGATGGGATTTCTTCATTGTTGCATTTGCAGTGGGCTGTGAACACTTTGAAGAAGCCTGTTGTCACCATGAACTGGTTAGAGCAATGCTGGATTGAACAACGTGTTATGCCTCATGAGCCTAACATCAAATAAAGATGAATGTAGGGAGTATATCTTAAGATGACTCCTGGTTCAGCATTTATTTGATGGCTGGGACATTCAGGTGATTCATGCTTCCAGTTGACCATTTTGTTCAGAAGTTACTTTAGATTGAATTTACTGTATACTGAAGACCAGGAAAAAAAAAAGGTAATCATATTCATCTAGACAGTGTGTAGTTTCCTTTTTTTTTTTTATGGATACTGTGTGTAGTTTCCTTTTCATTATGCAAACATTGGAATTCTCAGACGCTTTTATTTCTGTCGACAAAGTGGTTACATTCATCTGAATCAGAGACCTGGGGTTGTTGATTGGGTCAGAGAAGGTGGAGGCAATATCGTGGATGAAATACAAAACACCTGTACATTTCATAATTGAATGACATGGCCAAAGCAATGTGCCTTGTGACTTCTCCCGTTCAACTGTTGGTTCAACTCAATGGACACATCATACACTCTTGTTTGGAGGTATGTGTTTCTGTGATCAAAGTGGCAGACTACTTTCTAATTATTATACATTTGAAATTTTGTGTGTGTGTGTGTGTGTGTGGGGGGGGGGGGGGGGGGGGGGGTGGGGGGGCGGCGCTGCTATCAAGATGTTAGAAACAATCCCATCTTCTCTCCTTTGCGCTGTCACATTCCATTCACTGGATTTGAAAATTCCCATTTATGTGTTTCACAAAATGGAGAAAAAGAAAGATTTCTACTGAACAACATATAAGGGAGTGACTCATCTTATCTGCAAGTTTGCAACCGGTCCAAAGTATGAGGTTTCCTCCAAAAGAGGAACTCCAACCATTACGGCAGAGTGGCTGTTTGAGTGTGTAAAACAGGTGTTCATCTGAAATAGTCTTGAGCATTTGTTATACTCATGCTTAACCAGTTGGCAAATTTCATGCAGGATACAATTGTCCCTTTTGATGACTTTCAGCCTTAACCACTAGTCAGGACAAAGATGCTGGTCTGCTCATTGTCAGTCAATATTCCACTCAAGGAGCTAGATTTTTGCTCTGGGGATGCCAACGAGCTCCTTAGAGGATGTCAAAGTAACGATAAGCAATAGAACACAAAACTCGGGTACTTGTTCCTGTACTAGTTGTGAAAAGAATCTTGTTTGTTGCAAGGTCATCATATTTGCTCAGCTGATATCGCCGCAACTAATGAAGAAACAAGTGCTCCTGCCGTTGATAAGAGAAGAGTATCTGTTGGGAAGGCTGGTGATACTCGCGAACATATGGGACGAATTGAGAGACAACTGGACAGTTGCTCTGTTTCTGATGCCGTAGAGGTCCTGTCATCGAAGTCAAGTCCAAACCAACTCATGCATTTTCCTACCTCGAAGAATCTCCAAGTAGTGTGTCCCTTTTCTTTTTATTTTTCTTTTTTTTTTTGGGGGGGGGGGGGGGGGGGGGGGGGGGGGGGTTCGCAATCTATGCTTTTCTGTAATTCACACTTTAAAAATGCTTGCTGGGCTGAATATAGCTAGCGGCCAATGCAGACTCAAGGTATCTGCACATATACTAAGTTTGAACATGTGGGTTTAAGGACCCTTCAGGAAAATTGCTGCGCTCAGTAAAGCAGAATGCAGAGGATTGCAGTGTTAAGCCAGGCTGGAGCGAATATAACTGTTGTTGCTATATCCCCAATGAAGAGAGTTTCTAATGATTTCTTGCGCAAACAAATAAAGAGAGTATCTAATGATTCATAAAAAAAAATTCGGAAGGACAAATCATACTCTCTCTCTCTCAACCAAATCATACTTTTTTTTTTGAAGGTCAAATCATACTTTTTGAACGGTGAGGAGAAATCATACTTGCACGAATGTTGTTATTTCCGTACAAACTAAATACAGACCCGTCTTGAGTCCTTTTGGGCTTCCCAAAGTACACAGCAGCCCCACAGCCCCGTCCAGATTTTGCAGGCTCGCAGACCGATGAGCTTTACTGAGCGTTTGAACTGGACTGAAATCCAAATTCAGGCCCACTCGTAACCCGATCTGCACACTTCACACCAGTTTTTCCAGCTAACCACAGGATAACTGAAACTCTTCCCAACATTTACAGGCACTCTTACTCATGCATTTGCTGTATTTCTACGAATCCATGAGAATATATGTGATCAACAGCATTGACGGAGAAACATGGTTCAGCAAGCTCGTTGTGATGGTTGTAGCCGTCCACATGGCTGATGTGTTTATCATCTCGGCGAACATGCTCCTTAGATTAGACACGGGAAGTCGTGACTGCGTATATGCAAGCTAATATGTCAGTCCAAATTTAGTACTACCCCATATATATACATATAGGACAGGGACATGCAGTTGTTCCCATTACCTCACAAAAAGAAAGAGACAAAATGGTATCAATCACTCTTCTTGTTAATCTACTTTTGCGAGTGACATCCACGTTTAAAAGACATTTAGGCTTCGGTATGCGAAGATGCACATGCACCTGAATCAGCCAGGAATAGGCTCCAATAGTGAAGATGCGAAACATGGCGCACGGAGTACGTCCTTTATTTGCTCCTCTGTTTCATCTCCACTGTCCCTTTGTTTTGCTCTGTTTCATCTCCACTGTTCCTCTGTTTTGCTCCTCTGTTTCGTCACGACTGTTCCTCTTGGTTTGCTCCGTGTACTGACTCGAGAAATTAATCAATGACGGCATGCAGCGCTTGAGATACGGTTCACAAGCCTGACGGACAAGAGAAGGTAGACACGCAACCGGAGCTACATCCACCTCGTCCCCGACAAGGCCTCCTCGACGCTCTCCGTAATTGACTCGGGCATTAGCATGAAAAATTAGTATCTAATGTTGAGAGAGAGAGAGAGAGAGAGAGAGAGAGAGAGAGAGAGAGAGAGAGAGAGAGAGAGACCTCCTACAAAATATATTTAAAGACCTCGTACAAAATAAGACGAGTTTGGTGTGCACAGCTTGGACCCAATAATACTTTCGAGACGCATATATGAAATTTACGGTGCCGGGATACATTCATCCAAGCAGTCCATCAGGGTGAAAGGAAATATCAAAAAGAATATAGCGAAAGGATGAAAAAATATTGTAATCACAATTGCCGCTGCAATGTTGGTGGTCACTAATCTCCTGAAAAAATCGACGAGAAACACATAGAGTAAGGCTATCAATCCCTGCAAAGCAGACAAAATTTCAGTAAGCAATTTCTCCTTTTTAAAAACCAAAAGCTAACGTGACTAACACACGGATAGTGGAAGGAGTATCAGTAGCGAATATTGTATATGATTACAAGAAAGCATATGAAATATGTAACACACGAATTCTTCTTATACTGTCATTAGGCTCTTAGTTTTTCCTTAGTCTAACATTGTGGCATGAACTGGAATCTTGCAATTTGTAATATCTGTGTGCCTATTACTCCTTGAAAACCGTTCACATGACAAGCTATTGCTCAACTGATTTCTCATATTTGCAGCTATGTTAATCCTGTTTGCAGTACAAAGATTAAAGGGGAAAATAAAGTGCCCACGTCGGAATCGGTTAATAAATATTTCACATAGATAAGATTGTGGATCCGTCATCGTACCCGCAAGGTGCATTTAACGATCCTCCAGGCGGCCCTCTCCAGCGCCCTCTCGCCGTCCGGCTTGCCGGTGATCTCCGGCGGTGGGGAGTGGTTCTGACCGGGTCCTGTCTCGAGGTCCAGCAATGGCGCGTCCAGCTCCTCCTCCCTGAGGGCCTCTCCTTCGGCTTCGGCAACGGCGCCGCAAGCACAGCCACACGCGCTGCACGGCATGATGATTCCGATCGGAAGAGATGACGACAAGGACCGAGAGATTAAGAAAGACGGCGCCCTCGAGCCTCTTGGCATATAGGAGTCTTAGTGGGCCTTAACTTCGCAGGCCGTCCAATAATATGGGCCCATCTGTTGCGTACGGACCGAAGGAGTCCGGTCGGAATTTTTATTATTTTTAATCGAATTTTTTGTCAATATTTTATTAATAACCGGTCATTTTTTAATTTTACAAAAGTATAGTCTCCTAATCGCCCGCTAGAAAGGCGATTAGAGCTTATCGCCCGTTAAAACGGCGACTACGTGCTAATCACCTCTCTGCAGGGCGACTGTGAATGCCACACAGGCTTGTCGCCAGGCAATGGGCGACAAGAGCCCAATCACCTGTTGGGCGGGCGACAGACAGATTTTATGGCACAAATCACAATCCTGTCCCGCTTCAGCCAGGGCTTGCTTGGATTGTAGCCACAGTTGGCCACGTCACAGATGTTCTCGCCACCAAGGTTCTCAATTTCGTTTTATTCGGTAAAACCGGATGGCACCGGTAGATCCGGTTTACCGAAAAACCGGAAAAAACCGGTCGAAAACCGGTCCGAAATCCGTTTGACGAAATTTGAACGAAAAATGTCGAGATTTTCGGTAAACCGGTCCGGTTTACCGGTAAACCAGACGAAATTGCCGATAAACCGGACAAGAATTTCGCTAAACCGATTTAAAGAGGAAAATTGAAAAAATGCAAAAAGTTGAAATTTTGAAAAAATTGAAATCAAAAATATGTTAAAAAACTAGATCATTTTTGCAATCCAATGGTGAAAACGGAACATGTATATTCGATCGTTTGGTTTGTCAAAAAAATCGAAGAAAGTTGCTAGTTTGAATTTTTGTACACAGAAAAGTTGCGTGGTTTTTTCGACCCATCAAACGATCGAATTTTCGTGTTTGGTTTTCACCATTGCGCTGCAAATTTCATCTAGTTTTTTTTACATATTTTTGTTTTAAATTTTTTCAAATTTTTTTGAATTTTAAATTCGGAAACCGGAGAACCGGGTAAACCGGACCGGACCGGTTTTTCCGGTTTTCGCGGTAACCGATCCGGTTTACCGCGGTTTTGTGAACCCTGCTCGCCACAAAGTGTGGCGTCAAAAATTCACGTCACATCCGTCACACTTTCGCTATCTTGCTTCCCGCGCTCTTTTGCTTAGGCGAGTACTACTTCGGCTGGCAACCAAGCACTACTTTTCTGCTGTGGCAGCCAAAACTTGGCGTGGCATTCGGAGGCCGGCAAAGCAGCCTCCCAGACTTTCAGGTTCAGATATTAAACTGCAAGAATGGGTGGCTTCGAACCTGCCACGTTGCTGCATGGTTAGGTGCTCAGTGCTTAAGCCTGAGCCTCCAATATAGACTGTCCATACACGAGT
Source organism: Eragrostis curvula (assembly GCA_007726485.1). Taxonomy (NCBI): domain Eukaryota; kingdom Viridiplantae; phylum Streptophyta; class Magnoliopsida; order Poales; family Poaceae; genus Eragrostis; species Eragrostis curvula. The sequence goes on from CM017440.1 coordinate 42,744,269, forward strand.
CAACGGATAAGCAGGGGAAAGGTGCACCAAAAAAAGACCATACGATTTGATTGACCGGATGTGCTACTATTTTTGGACGCAAAAAAATAGTGGAAGCATGACTGCTAGGAGTACGTACCTAATGAATGCACGCATCCAAAACATGAGACCCTGCGTGCCGTCCAAATATCAATGCGGAGAGAAAATATTTTTCTATTAAGCAGCTCAGCATAGTAGACATAGCGCGCAAGCTAACGAGAGCGCATCCAGACAAAGTGCGTTAGCCCTTGTCGCTCGCTCGCTCACTGGGCTACTGGGCCCCACCACAGACATTGCGCCCAGTGGATGAGCGACTGGAGGCTGACCGAGGTCTTGTCGCCCGTTGAATATGACTGGTCTTGGTGGCTTAGCAGATGGTCCAACATAGGGGCGACTTGGAGAGGCGACAATTTCTAATCGCCCACCGCTAGGTCGATAAGGTGACTACTTCCGTAAATTTTAGAAATATTCTCGTCCCCCCACCTCACAAAAAAGAAGAAGAAAAAACTCAACACAGCCCCAATTTGGTCATCGTCCATCACGATCCAACTAGATCAACCAGGTAGCACGTCCTCATAGACAAACCGGAACCAAAATATTCTCGTACTAGGCCGTGAAGGTCATAACACCCGGTCCAACTGTCGTGTTTCTGAAGGGACATTTGCAAGACACGTAGCTCCGAAAGACCACGAACCTATACAGTGAGCGACATCCGAGACCAAGGACACAAGCAAGGCAGCCGTGATGATGTTGGCCTAGTTGGCCAACACCACGGGGCAGCGCAAGCACCATGTGGCCGACGCGACACGCCTCAAGGGCACACGCAACGAAGGCAACCATTCAGACAACCACTTCCCGTAGAACGGGTAGCAGCACGTAAGCACTCATCAATGGCACGGGCACGAAACCCATACTATTGAAAGGACAAGGCGCACTGGAGTCGGTCGAAGTACAACGGGGGGCCTCCAGGCAGTCACGAGTCCAAAACCACTCATCCGCTTCGAAGCCGCTATGGTCAAGCCATCCAAACATCCCGTCGCGCTTGGCATGACGGGTCTACTAGAAGGACGGTGACCGAAGGTCCACAGGTCCACCCTTATTTTTCCGTTCATATGAATAAAGTGCATAATACAAATTCATCTATCATAATCTGTACAATTTGATCTCAAACAAAACCTCTTGCAAGTTTGCAACAGTAACAACCCGCTATAATAATTTCTCTTATAAATTATTTCTTGCACCTCATTTTGCTGAAAATAGATGGCAAGATGCACTATCTATCCATATTAATTTCAGAATATTTCATTCAAATTTGAGAAGCAGGGGAGCGCGCGACCGACTGGGAGCACCTGATATACCACCAGAAATGCTCCATTCATAGCGCATGCCTTCAAGGACAGTGGTGATTGCTGCAGATTAACAATATACGACCCTGAATGCATATTGGCATGCTGATCATGTATAATTAATTATCAATTACAGTGAAATGAGCAACACACGCCTAACTGACGTTTATTACACTTCTCTTTCTCTTCGAAATTTTTTTGACCAATCCAATCCGGCCCACCACAGCATGGAAATTTACCAGAACATCAATTCAGGTGTGACCCAACCAAGAAAAACATTTATTCTGATTGAGGAATAGACCCTCACCATAACGCAGAAGGTTCCCGCAGGGGAATAATCATGATGTGACCCACGATGCAAAAGATTTCAGCTATAGGTACGGCAACAGCAAGCACGCCAAACATACTAAACCATGTATCTCCTCCGATGTAGCTGATTGCATATCTTCTCATAGAGTTGAACAAATGCACCCAAAGTAAGATCAGCATCCCCTAGAACCACACAAACCTTGAGTCAGCCACAGAAGACGAACGTGCCAACAAAAATAACAGAGGAAGAACTGCTCCATTGGATGGTTCCGAAAAAAGCTATATAACAAAATATACTAGTAAGACAAAGGAGTTGAGCGTGGTTTTACTTCTATAGAAGTTATATCGGGGAGATCATTCTTTTCAGAGGAACGGCAGATGTCTGCCTTTTCCTATGACTCAAGTCGTTCGAACTCCAAAAACCTATTTTATCCTCCTTGGAAAAATAGATAGTTGCCGCAACAGAGTATAGTATAGTTAATGAGATTACTAGAGTCAATAAATATGATTTCTACATGAAGCCGCAGTATTAAAAAAAATCAGCCCTTAGGTATGGGTCACTTGGTGTCATTGTTAATCTCAAGTGCTCCAAAATACCAATTAAGCTATACAACCTCTAGGGTCCAACAAAAGGAAAAGGATAATATGTAGAGGTTACCCAAACTCAAAGATCGATGACAAAAGAGCCTGTACTTTTTAACACCAGTCACATTGTGATCAGTCAATCCAACAAATGGGATGACAAGTTGACAACACCAGGTTACCTGAAAGGGTATAATGGGCTAACGGCAACATATTACATGTTCCTCTTTGTTTTTTAACATTCTGTTTATGAATTCCATTGTTTCATTAAAACTAAATAAAGAAACCTTTGCAAAGAAATTTAACAAAAACTCCACAAATACCACGGCTCTGAAAACCTCCATGTAATCAGAAACCTCTGACCCTTAGGGCAGGTACAACGCTACACGTAGGCGGTCTCGTAGCCCGTCTCATGCATTACCACATAAGATTTTTGATGAGGTGGAAGAGAGAGAGGAAAAAGAAATAGGCGGTTGTTTCGCGAGGCAACCACCTCAATCGCTAAAATTTAGAAAAATAAGACGGCTTACACACCATTGTACGAGTTGTAGTTGTCATGCAACTCATAAATATCCCTTTTCTCATCCATAAATTAAGGAAATATGCAATTACTATGAGACAACTAAAACAATCATCCATTGTATGTGTTGTCTTGTAAATCGTATTATGATTACGTGTCATGTATGAGACGATCTATGAGACAGCATCATTGTACCTGCCCTAACATGTGCAGCGATGCTACATTAAGAAAGCTATACAGTTGCAGATTCACAACATGAGGGCAGGTACAATGGTGTTGTCTCATAGATCGTTTCATACATGACACGTAATCATAATACGATTTACAAGACAACATATACAATGGATGATTGTTTTAGTTGTCTCATAGTAATTGCATCTTTCCTTAATTTATAGATGAGAAAAGGAATATTTATGAGTTGCATGACAACTACAACTCGTACAATGGTGTGTAAGCCGTCTCATTTTCCTAAATTTTAGCGATTGAGGTGGTTGCTTCGCGAAACAACCGCCTATTTCTTTTTCCTCTCTCTCTCTTCCACCTCATCAAAAATCCTATGTGGTAATGCATAAGACGGACTACGAGACCGCCTACGTGTAGCGTTGTACCTGCCCTTAGTACATCTAGCCGTATGCATGCACAAATACCGTGGCTAAATCAGGCATCAATTTCGTCGAGATTAAACTTCAATTTGGCCCGGATTTGACAAACCATATATGGAAACAGACATGCTGATTGATATATTACACGAGAGGCTGGGAAGGAAATATTGATCGTGAGGGTCAAAGAAAGAATACCCGGACGAAGAACTTGATCATCCTGTTGGCGGCCCTCTCCCCCCACTCCTTCACGGGGTCCCTCCACTCGGGCGTCGAATCGGTGGTGCGCCCGGGCCGCCCGTTCTCCAAGAGCGGCGGCCCGTCCACGGCGTCCTCCGTGAAGGCCTCGCCGCAAGGGCATCCACACGCGCCGCACGGCATCAATGATTCGATGAGGAGAGAAGCAACGGCGGGCGGATCGAACGACAAAATCGGAAATAGCTTAGGTTTGTGCGGGATGGGTTACAGATTAGCTAGGAGAACCTCTCATTGCACATGACGGTTCTACAAGGGTTTCGTACGAAGAAACAAAAGGTTATCTAGATAATAGTAATTAGTATATCAACCCTTTTTATAAATATATAAAAAAGCTAGTTACAAAATGGACTTGGCTGGCTTAGCTTGGTCTTCGCTCGTTTCAATTCAAAATTTCAACGGACCAAGCTGAATATTTAGCTTGTTTTGTTAACAAGCTTCGCGAGTCTAATGAGTCAATCAGTACCAAGTAAAATATAATATTTATTCACAATCTTTATTTTTAGTTTGTGAGATTCAACATCCCCAAGCCCAAAAATGCGACGCTAAGTGACATTCATCTCTATTTGAAACATAACATAGTTTTTGTCCCAAACTCTAAAAATTTAGATATAATATATCTACTTTATATTGATTGCTTTCGTGTTTACTCTTTAGAATATCAACGTAAATCATTGAACATTATTTAGTGTTTGATGCTAAAAGTGGTGAAAAGATGGCAACTTTGTAGTGCTATCAGTGTGGTGTTGGTAGTTTCAGTAGTCCTGGCCAACGGGCCGTGCAGGGCCGGCACGGCACGGGCCCGGCCGGGCTCGGGCCGCTGAGGAAGAGGCACGGCACGGCCCTTATAATAAACGGACCGGGCCGGGCCAGCACACGGGCCTTCACTTCAAGCCCAAGCACGGCACAGTCTGTTTTAAACGGGCTAAACGGGCCACGGGCTAAACGGACCGGGCCGTGTCGGGCCGGCCCTCTGGATAAAAAAATATTTTTACACTCTTTTTATTTTTTAAAAATATAAACGGGCTAAACGGACCGTGCCGGCCCATTTAGCACGGCCCGAATAACAGGCTAACGGGCCACCGCTAAACGGGTCGTGCTCGGACCAGCCCGACGGGCCTACACCCAAACCCAAGCACGACCCGTAACGGGTTGCGGGCCGGCACGGCCCGTTGACCACCGGGCCCGGGCCGTGCTCGGACCGGGCTAAAAGGACCGGGCCATTAGCGGCCCTTTTAGCCCGGCCCACATGGCCAGCTATAAGTTTCAGCTTGTCGAAACAGAGTACTAGCACTGTAGTTTCAGTTTGTCGAAACAGAGTACTAGCACTGTAGTAACTGAACCATTTTGCTGGTTCTTGCTGTAAAATCTGCAACTGTAATTGTCGAATGGGAATAAAACTCAAGTTTGCATACACTTATTATTAGATATTGCAGCATCACAACTGAAACCGAACTGTAAATGATACATGTGACCATTCTATTCTTATATTCCTAACCTGAGCAAACAAAATGTGTGGTGTCCAGAACATTAAAATACTGATATGAAAACTCATGTTTCACTGACGTAAGAAATGATCAGGTGGCAGACTTAACAAAAGCAACCCAATTTACTGCATAACAAAAGAAAAGAGCCATATGGTTCCACACTGACATATTGAGATGACTACCATAAGTAAACTAAAATTTGCCAGGTTGAAGTCAATTCTTGGTGTCCTTTCCCTTCTTGTTGGCTGCAGCTTTAAACTAGGGAGATGACCTTGTCTTTGCAGCCTTCTTGCTGTTCCTCTTTACAGGAGTGCTGTTCATGCTGCTTTGAGAAGCCATGTCAGCTTGAGCTCTATTTTCATTGCTGGCAGACTTCCTTGCTTTCTTCTGAGGCCTATTATCTTCCAGAACCTGAAAAGAGAAGACCAAGTTAGATACGTAAAATATTTTTTTGTTGGTTCCTGTTGTGAAATCTGCAACAGAACATATGACCATCTAAATTTTGTCACTTGCCTCTTTTCCTTTCTCCATAACCCTCCTCAACCCGCTTCCTCCAACATTGGCGGGACAAGTCCTGATGTTATGAGTTGTTGAATGGCATCTCCTGCATTTTCCTTTTTGTCCAACCTTATAGACATCTTAGTTCCTTTTTTGACCTCACCAGGCTCCCTTCTTCTCTCTTTCCTTGGCCTTCCTGGCATCTTCACATAGGCTGGAGGCTGTGGCCTTGGATGATCAGTAGCTGGCCACTGTTTCATCCCTTCCATTGGCAGCATGCAAGTTCTATTGTAGTGCTCTGCAGAGTACCAATCTGCTACGGAATCCTCAGGTGGCTTGGAGCTAACAAATAGTGCTGTAATGGCATGTGCACAGGGGATGCTGCAAGCTGCCAGAACCTACAAGAACATGCCTTTGCCTCCACATCCACTCTGTACCTCTTGTCCTTTTGTTGTACTTCAAATCCATCTTTGCCATTCCAAATAGCACAACAGTCCTGAGCCTGATCAATGTACTTGTTCAATTTCTTCAAAATGTTTGGGCAAATCCTTGTGTTCCAGTTGCTTGACTTGCCTCTATTCTGTTGAAGAATGAGAGAGTTAGCAAAGCAGAAGCAACATAGACCAAATATGAACAATTCTTGGAAAATAAAGGCCCAATTATGATGGCATGATACTGTTTTTCAAAAGTTGAAACATCAAAACAGACCAGTTGAAGGGGTGGGAACCATGAAACTATCTGTTGTTCAAGTGCTTCATAAACTATACATTTGAGAAACCGAGCTTACCATTTGTTTTTAGGATTTAAAGGATCAGATCGTTGGAAAGGAAGGCATCAACTGAGCAGAAATTTTGTTCATTGGCTGGACCAGTGAGCCTCTCAAGTTCTGAGCCTGCACAAGAAGCAGGACAATCAAAAACAAAAAAAGAATATGAACTCTCTCTCATAGAATGATCATGAAGAATAGTCAAGGGAAAACAAAGGCCTCACTGCGTGACACTATTGCCTCCTAAACCTTATTATACCGAACTGCACGTGGCATGAGTTGCAAATGAGTGGGGAAAACTTAGACAACTATGAAATACAATCAGGTTTACAAATAGACTAATATGGGTGTTGCACACTACTGCTCTGGAGCTATTGACCTGAAAACTGAGTTCTAGTGACCATTGGATCAGTGGATTCAGATTGTTCTAGAAAAAATGGATCTCACAAAAAAAAATATATATGGACCATTGCGATCAGGTAAGCATAAGGGAATAAAAATCTTAGAATTGGGTCTTTCGAGCCAGTTATGCCAGTAATACTAATCTATAAAGAATGCCAGGTTCTAACAACGACCATAATATGAAATGCAACCATACTATCTTATCTGTTAGGAAACAAAAAGAGCCAAGAAAGATTCAATTCTTCGCATATCAAATCTCAACATTTTCCATTTAAGGTTTGAGAAAAGTGAACTAATGTATCTGAACAGTCACCGCCAAGGTTGATGATTGAAAACCAGCAAAGTATGCTGCAAGCTGTTGCTTCACTTTATCTAGGCCACGAAAATGCATCAACAAAAGAAAAGTAATGTAGACCATTTCATTATATCTCTAAAGAACTCAACCTGGTAACCTTGTACACCACATGCTTGAACTCAGGTCACGCCATCAGGCATCTGATTTCGGACTCTTGCGGCTGCGGCTGAAGCCTGAGCCTGGGATTCAGATTTTAAACAAACAAGCAGTTCACTATGTATATTCAGATTTTAATCAGTCGGCCAATAACAGAATATATGTAGAATCTGCATCAGCTTGCCTAACTGGAATGCAGAATAAATTGGGATAACAGGCAATTTATCCAGTCACTCACTCTGGGGTCAGAGAGTGATCTAGGTAAACTTTCCTCTCCCTCCCTCCCTCTAGAGGGAAAATACACGTGTTGATATAAAAAACAGAAGTTAAGAAACAAACCTGTTAAAAACAGATTGCGCCCACAAGCCTTTCATTCTTTGTCTCATCATCTTACAGTAACAAACAAACAAGCCTCAACAACACAAAAGAACCAGGCACATATACGGATCATACAGCAAGGAAGCATCACCGAACAGGACGAAGCACAATGGCAGAGGATGCTCACCCGCCCGCAGGCTCGCCCACCAGACCGAGCAGCAAGATTCACGGTCTGCCAAAAATAACAGTTAGCAAACTGAAACAGACGCCAAGAAGTCACCTTTGGCTTTGGATTAACAGAGGAATCCTCAACCGAGGCGCACCTCACGCAAACCCCGCCATATCAGAGCACCCGGCCATGACCATGGCCATGGCCATGGCATCCCAACCGCACCTGGCAGCAAGCCCCCTTCTCCCCGCTCAGCACAAATGCTTGGCCGCTAGATCTGGTTCCGAGTCACTCTGATTCACCGGAAGCTGCTACCTGTGGGGCTTGGCACTTACCCGCCGGCGTTGCTGGAGCGGCTCGGGAAGAGCATGCGGGGAGCGGGAGAGGGCGGAGCGGAGGCTGCTTCAGCGGCGCGGGGAAGAGCAGCCTGCGTAGGAGGGCACCGAGCTGCCTCGCACCACGCCAGGCAGCAGCCGAACAATCACTCCCGAGGTCTTGGCCTCGCCCTTGAGTGCCCGCGGCCATCACCGCGTTCCCGCCGGAGTCGCTTCCGCCGCCGCCGCCGCCGCCGTCTCACCACACACACGGGGCGGGTAGTGTCTGGGCCGGGCCCAGCCCATCAACACACACCGCGTAAAGACGCTGACATTCACTGACTGGTGGGACCATAGAGCCGTCTCGGCCCACCAGTCAGTGAGGCAGCCACGACGACGGGACGGAGCCGGTAGGCGGGCACGGACGTCGTCACGAGACTCACGACGGCAACGCCACGCCGCGGCGGAGAGGGAGGTTCTGACAGGTAGGGCCAGCGCTCCTCGGGTCCCACCTGAATTCCGAAATTTCAAATTGCTTTGCCTTTTCGGCCTTGATCACAAAGGCGGGCAGAGCAGCACCTCATTTTGGCCGCGCGCCCCCGCCCCGCCTCCGCCTCAGGGCCTCGTCCACGCCGTCTCGCTCTCCTCAGGTCGGCGGACGCGCCGCCGCTCCGACGAGCTTGTCGACGGGCTCCACCTCCTCGTCGAAGGTAACGACTCCAATCTCACACCTGTTGTTTCCATCTTCGGGTTGGTTTTGGATCACGGTTGGGGATGCTTCGCCTCTGCTCGATGGCGATTTCTGATTTGTGCTGGTGGTGCCGCGATGCGGGGCTCGCGGCGTGATGGGGATGTGGGTGGGTGGGTGGGGCACACGATTTTGGGGTTGCGACAACGGTGTGCGATCGCCCGCGGCGAGCCCATCGAGTGTGCTCATCCGCGTCCTCGACTCACGCTCGCCGTCGGCTGCTCCGTGCTCGCGCCGAGCCATACTTCGGGTAGGGAGACTGAGCTCGGGGGCGAGATGATCGCTGAGCTTTGGTGATGGGGATGGCGATGGCTTCATTGCACGGCGACGGGAATGGCTTGCGCGGCGGTGTTGATCGGAAGGAGGCGGGTGTGTAGAATCGGGAATGCAGGTTGAGGAGGCCCTTGGAGACGGCATGCGGCGTGTCGTGGTGGCGCTGCACGACGGTGCGCTCGGTATTGGGGGACATTGGTGAGCGAGGACACGATAACATGCGGGTGTCCTGGTACGAGAGGCGTGGAGTGAAGCGGAGGCCGCGGTAGATTAGTCACCACCGTGTCATGGAAGCTGTCGTCGGGGCAACGCGGAACCACGGCAGGGCTCAGTTATGGGCATTGGAATTGGCTGGCTATTGAGCAAGCAGTGGGTGATTTTGTGCTTCAAAATTCAAGAGGAAGGGATTAAAAGTAAGTTGAGGGCCTCTTGGGAACAGCTCTGCTCCAACCGGTACCAAGCGGAGGGCGAATTGGGCAGTGCTTTCAGATACTACAGTGTATGTAGGGTCCAAAGGGGCGTTTAAGCGCAAAATGGAACGCAAAACTGGGGACACCGTTTAACTGGTTTCAGATACAGTATCTTTACTACTACTAGTTGTTGTTGTTACTGTCCAACTGGGGACAACATTTGACTTTGATCGTTTATGTTGTGGTTTAGATATGGGGATTCTCGCTCATGACTATCTTGCCGGTCTCACCACGAAGAACTACATAAAGGAAATGGAAAAGGAAAACAAACCTAAAGAAGATGTAAGTGATGATTCATCTTGTTTCTAAACCCAGAACATGTTTGGATTTAACTTTATACCAAGTAAGTGTTTCACTGATGATGGCACCGAACATACTAACTTTGATATTTCAGGTTGAAAAAGAAGAGATTAGAAGAATCAAGGGCCACCTCTCAATATGTTTGTCGGGAATGACAGCGTTGTACTGGAGCAGTGCAGCTGATATGCTGATTAAGATGCACTCCACCGAAGCAACTACTGCCTTCTTGATGACCTTGTGCTTCCTTGTTGGAGTATTGTTCATGGTTACGGGAGGCATTACAGCTACCTTCCCTGACAGTGCTCCTTGTAAAATGGGGATTTCAGGTCTCGGTGCATGGTTCTCTCTGGTTTTTACCCTTGCATCCTTTCACCTAGGCACTTTCGCATTACACAATGATGCTGCATACTCTATCATATCCATGGTTATGTGCTTCGCCATTATCACCGTATTTTGGGGAGCAGTTGCACAAGAGCCAGTTGTAAGTGTTCCTGTGTTTGAATTTTTTTTATTTTTATTTTTACCTTAAATAGTACTACTAATGAATACGGTTCTCTAGGTGCTGCATGTTTTTGCCAAGCTTGCTGTATGGTGCATGTGCAGGATTGTTGATTATGTAGTCCAATTTGTTTCCTTCCTTAAAAGGTTAGTATAGTACCTAAATGTGTTTTTATAATCATGATTATTGGACTGTATTTTGAAGTGTTCATCACCAGGTGTCTGGCAGAAAAAGGTCACTGGATCTACCCCTTGGCACTTAAAGTTGTTGCTGGTTATCACCTGGCGAGGTGCGCATATAGTACTACTTTCTTTAAAACACATACAGTACAATAGAACAACCTTATCAATGTTCATTCATTTGCTCTCTTACTTTCTTTTCGTTTGACCTGACATGATCACAAATGTCTCAGAGATTATCTCCCAGATAGCCCTCCATTTCTCCCTGATGATTTCCTCGATGGTGTTACCAAGAAGAACTATGAGAAAGGTTACCATGGGAAAAGCAAAGAAGAGGTACTGATTTGCTTATGGCATAAATTGATGACCCTATTAATTTCATAAATAACGGTACTGATTAGTTTGAGTTCTAATTACTTTGGTGTACAGTTTGAGGAGGGTAGACTCACTGAATATCTGGCATCATGTTTCTCTGGACTAATGAGCATGTACTTGGGTGGCGCTATTGCAACAGTAGTGGAATTGAATGAAACACACCCTTATGAAGCTTTACTGTTCACAATTTATTTTACTGTTGCTCTCGTGGTGATGCTGACCGGGGTTGTAGCGGCAACATTTCCTTCGACCTGTCCTTGCAAGATGGGGTTTGCAGGATTTGGAGCATTACAGGCAGTACAGTTTATTGTAGCAACGTTCCACTTGGCTACGTTTAAGTTGTATCTCAAGGCTAGCTACCTTTGGATCTCCTTGATTGTCTCGTTATCGTCGATCTGCGTATTCTGGGGAGCAATCGTGCAGGATCCACTTGTAAGTATTTCTCTATTTCGAAAATTGGTTGTAGCGATGATTAGAAACAACTAACCGATACGTATAAATTTATTTTTCAGCTGGTGCATATTCTTTCCAAATGTGCTGTATGGACCTGTTGTTACCTCGCTTATTGCTTGTACCGACTTTTTTACAACATCTTCATCAGGTGAGAAAATACTTTGTCTTTCACATCGAACTGATTGCTGGAGTACATATAGCAATAGTAGTACTATAATCTGTTCATGTGTTGATCAGTGGACCAGGAGCTGCTCTGGAATATCTAGATAATCGTCGCCAGCCAAATAGGTAATACTCCTGTACTAAAACCACTTGCGATTCTCCCTCAAACAAAGAAAAAAAAACTTGTGATTCAATCAGCGTTCAGTGCTCATTTGTTACTGTTGCATTCCTCTGTTTCTTTGACATGACACATGTAACAGGGGTAATGACCCAAGTCAAAGACCCCTCCTTCCTCCTCAAACTGTGCTTCCTCGTGGACCTTGAGTCAGCTTACCAAAGAAGGTATTGTATGCTCTTCTATGTTTCTTCTCTGTCACCGTAGTACTCTGTATGTTCGTAGTACTCCGTATGTTCTACCATTTCTGTCTGTTCACGCCATATGTTACTAGTAATATTTTCCTTTCTAGGAGTATTTGAGTACTATTATGCAATGCTTATTGCTCTCACTTGTATGTTCCCTGTAATTTCTGCCTTTTTCTTTGGGTGTTGACAGTAGTAACTGTTTCCTTGCAGTTTGCCTTAAGAGAATGTACTAATGCGGAAGCACATCTGACATGTCAACTGATGATAGAAAATGGCCTACAACGACCAGAGCACTAAAAGGGTTCTGTTCGTGCTGAAGGTTTTGTAGGAGTAACAGATGTTGATTTTGATTGGCATTTAGTGCCATGTAGTACTCGTATGTCAAAGGATAGTGCTGAAGGGTTCTGCGAATGTTTTACTGTGATGCTTCGCCTGCTGATATAGCAGTATTTCAGAATAATGCGAATGTTCTGATGCGATCCATGTGAAGCATGAAAACTTAGTCGTCAACTATTTTTGATTGAGGGTGAAGAACTCACCATGTCTTTGGCTGCAGTAGTATTTGCATCTGAGTCTGAATTGATTCCTGCAGTACAGTAGTTATACTTATTAGGAGAGTATGAAGGATTAATGAACTGCACTAACTGAAACCTTTATGGAAACATGACGCTGCTTCTGCTGCCTGAACACCTGATCCGAATACACACTAAATGGCACTAGTACTCCCGTCAGTGCATGACGTACAGTATCCACTTCACTCGAAGCTGCTGCATGTCCGTAGTTGAGGATCACAAGCAAGTTAAGAGTCCCAAAGATGGGATACTGTGGGCATGTTTGGGAGGGCTTATCACACCGGCCTCTCCTCATTTTTGACACTGTTCATGTAAAAAAAATGAAAAAGCCGGATAAACAGTTATTTTGATGCTTTTTCAGGTTATTCCTGTCACTACAATGGTGCTACAGTGAAATAAGACGAAGCCGAAGCTTTTTTTTGCCAAACAGGCCCTGTAATTGAACACGATACACGATACACGACGATCATCTCTCCCCTGAACTGCCGGGGCCGCGCGCCTGCATTATCGTGGTACTAGCAGCACTAGAGCAAGTGACAGTAAAACGGCTGGCGCTGCCGTCCATGCCTATCATCAGGCTATCACCTGTCAAGCTTGGTGGCGTGAGGAGCGAGGAAGGAGATGAGGTGAGAGCGTCTCTCTCTGCGATGTCAAGAACACGAGTGCCGAGGTGGCAACTTCTACTGGAAATTGATGAATCCTAGCGCTGCTGCTCGCCTAAATTGATGAATCTGAGCCTGTTTAGGCGCTGATCAATTTCTAATGGCTGTCCTAGAAACAAAATCTGCATGCGGTACATCACATTGCAATACCTACTTGCTCCAATCCTGAAAAAGAATATCATACGGAGCCTCGGAGTCTGGTTCGCAAATTCTGGCAGCCTCTTTACCAAAATTACTTCGACGCTCTTTTGGTTTAATTTTGTTTAAGTTTATAGGTGTGCTTTTGGCTCCCCGTTGCCTCATCGAAAAGGGGGAAAACTAAGGAATCGTTGGTTTGAAGTGAATCCATTATGACGATAGATGGTTTGAACTTTGAAGTGTGAAACTAGGAAAGCTCCCTTTTGTTTGCTTTGGATTTCTCTGTTCACTCAACGGCCACCCAACTCTCCTCTTTCCGAGATGAATGGTGAGGTCCCGAGGACAACCTACCACCAGTGAATAGTGAACAGTGCAGTGATGGAACTTTGGTGCCGTGGCCTGGCCATGGACAACACGACCGCGCCAGTGCATCGTCACCGTCTCAAATGCCTGCACTGCATCATCCTTCAGCCTCGGCGCCGCAAAAGGCATGAGAAATGTTTGCTGGTGATGGCGCCGCGTCCATTCGTCCACCGTGGGCGCCATCTGAGGACGCTTAGCGAGAAGAGTCAGAACACCTGATGATCTCGACGGGGTACTGGTCTGTTGGCCCGAAATTTGTGCCCTTCACCAACACTCTCTATTCTCTAATAATCGGGCAAAATTGGAGTAGTATACATGTCAAGCAGCTTTGAACTCCCCAGTGCAGATCCTCTGCATCATCAACACCAACTGCCTGCAGAAGCCCGTTCTCTGCATTACCAGTGATCGCGGCCGTCCAACTGAAATTGAGTGGCCCTGCTTGCGTCGGCTGCTTGCATGCTCGATCCCCTGCTACGATTCCGTTCCGTCGGCGTGGCAGAGTGAGAGACCATTGTGGACGCCAAGACTCGTGTGCCAGAGCAAACACGAGATGCGATCAACAGAGTTATGCACCACCACGAGTAACGGATCCGATCCAACGAGCAGTCCCGTCAGTACGTGTCACTTCAGGATCTAGCTAGAACAAGTTCGTGATGAAAATATTGGTCGATGGCTCTCTCCTTCGCCTATTATCCAACGCCGACGCTGCCATGGCAGTAACTGCCAATTCGAGTGAGAGATATACGCCGGCGGCCAGCGAGCGCATGTGCTTCCGGGCTCCGGCGAGCGGCCGAGCGCGTAACTGCCAATTTGTGTGTGGACTTTTTGCTAGTACGCCATTGAAAATTGGCCAGCAAAGCGATCTTAGCCGTACTCTTGGATACAGGACGGCACAGATTTGAGCCCTGCGGCACGCACGGGCCACTGCTGCACTTGAAACGCCAGCGGCACGCTGAAGATGCGCCACGCACGAACACATATACGTGCATTTTATTTTTGAACAAACACATCTGCAGGCATTCTTGCTACCAATGAATAAACTTAGGAGTAAATCGTTTTGCATTGATCAACACCGACACCCGCAAAGATGATCAGCAGCCTAACTTCCTCTCTCTTGTTTGGATTAACCTGCTTTATTAATCAACTCAATTAACTACCCGAACATTTGGTTACTAATTGAAGGTGACTAAACGAATTATTAGGACCCCCATTCCGCATGCCTATACCTGTCCTCTCCTTTGCAGAATTAGTACTACTAGCCTATCAACCCGTGCACCTGCACGGGCTAGCAAGTTGAACAATTTTGCTTTAATGGAATATTTTAGGTTGTCATTTTTTCTATGGAGCACCATTTTCGTTTTCATAATTACTTGTTCCATTAACACATTTTATTTTCCATTGCAACTTTGTACTTTTGGAGTTGCTTTTAGATTCTCTTCAAGTTTGACACCACATTCTTCCTGTTCTTTTCCTGCCACTTGTTCTCTATATTTTTCAGTGTTGCCTTCTCCGGTACGGTACATGTAAAAATCTTTCTTGAGGATCCTTTAATTTGGATCTTTTGCTAATGTAGCATGCGACATAACCCACTTGTTTCTCTAGTGGTGTTGAAACCATGAAAGTAAACACAAAAGAAAAAAAAATTATATATGACCAAATTTACGCTGAACATTAAATTACTACCATCTTTTTTTTTTGCAAAAAATTTACTATTTTTATATCTCTCCGTAAAGTTACTTGAATCATTGTCATATATAAAAGTAGCTTTCAAAGAGTATATTCTGGTCGAACACTTGTTGTTAGGGTATATTCTCTCAATCTGTACTGAAAATATTTTTTCCACGTAACTTACTAATTAATTTCGGAAGCTCAATATTGTATTGGTTAATTGGGGCTACCACGAAATATCTTGATTCGATAACTTTCATCTAATCTTCCTTGTCAATAAATACGCAAGTCGCACTTGCGGTAGATTTGAGAAGACACTATGTTTTAAAACTTGTATTAGTGTTAGTAATAGTACTAAATAATATTAAATTATTAACCATGCTTTAGGATTACCTTCTTATCGCACTTTTCCATGAAAGGAGTGGCAAGAATTTATGTCAAGTTGTTTCTTGCAGCTATCTTTGCTACATAAGATGCAGCACCAACGATATCGTTCAATAACTGCAGCAATTATTGCTTCCACATGAAATATATTTTTGTTCAAAATTTGTCATTTTTATGTGTATATCATTATCTTTAAAATGTAGTTCAATAGGATCAAAAAATGTATACCTGGTTTGATAAGTAGAACATAATCAAATGAAACTCTTCTAAATTTTTGTACTGAACTGCATTTGCTCCTCGCATACCTTTTAGATGGCCTTCTTTTCGTACGTCTTTGCTAACACTTTTGTTTTAACAATTTTTGTCTATGTTCAAGTGCATGTCATACAACTAAAAACCACTTAAAGTGCTAACATTGGCTGCTATTATACCAGTTATATATGCACATCCATATTAAGTAAACCTATAAGAACTGGTGTTGTTGATGATATAGAATACCCTACAAATATCTCAGTTATTCTTTTAGGATCATTATGATTAACCACAATTATATGACCGATGTTACAAAGTTTTACTGCCAAATCTACAATTATCTCAACTTGCTGATTTTTGGTGTTCCACACTCTAATTTTAACTTGATCACTGAAAATTTCATTCAGCAAACAAATCACTATGAAACATTAATTATTTTAGTACAGAGGAATATGGCTATGCATAATCATTAGAGGGCTCTAATCAGTACAGATAAAAAATTAGTTACACTAAACAATTACTATGTTGTTTAGTAGAAGAGAAAAAATACGCTTGAGTTAATACCTGTCGAGCAAAGTAAAAGGTGAAATGGAAGGGACAAAATATGATCGATTCTGTCCTGCCAAAAGGATATCTGGTGCGTATACAAACTACTATACATGTACTGCCTTCTCTTGTTTGATTCAGAGTCCGGTTACTTGTTGAGTTCCTAACATAGCCTAGTATAAACATGTGTCGTCTGGCTCAAAAAAAAAAATAGAAAATAAACATGTGTCGTGGATTTTTAGGACTATCAGCTTTTCTCTTCTGTTTTCTGTACGTAGGTATACAATGCTGTGTTGCCGGCTGCCGTAGATGCCATGGGAGTCCATGTCCTATACGAATATTGTATTGCCGTGTACAGCTGCCGTGGAAGCCGTGGGGTTTGGTGATTACGGAGATCTAATGGTTACTGTTTGTTAAACATTTAAATAGACGGTTAGATGTTTTGCTTTTTTTTGAGAATTTAGAGTTTTTTTCTCCGATTAATGTGAAGGCTCCGAAAGGAGCCTTTAATTAGTAAATATAAGATAAGATAGAGTATTAAATGAACAGAGGATGTGCTCTGCTTTCCTCTGCTCCATCGTCGCGCTTCCTCCTCGCCGACGAGCTCCCAAGCTGGCCGCCCTCACTCCTCGCTGGCTCCTCTCCCTCGTCGCTGCCGAGCTCCACCGCGGAACTGCTCCCACCCACCGTCGCCACCGAGCTCAACATCGCACGTAGCGCTGCAAGCGGCGCTGGGCGGCCCGCGCCGCAATCCCGCACGCAGCCCGTGCTTCATCGAAGCGGCGGAAGCTGTTTGCGGCGCGTGCGAGGGACAAGGCCGCGGCGGAAGCGCGCGCGGCGAGAACACTCTGCAGGACGCGGCGGTCTGCGGCACCGGAGCCGACGACGTGTGCGGGACGGCGACGGCGACGCATCCTTCCACGCCACGCTTCCCTTGTCGACGCCGGCATGATCCAGCACCAGAGACGGTGACGGCCATGCCTTGGAGTTGTTGAGCCCCCGCGAGCCATGGACGCGGCGCATGGCACAACGCTGCAAGCGGCGGCATGCGGGCCGCCGCATCAGCCGTTGCGTACCTCCGCTTCTAAAAAAGGCCGTTGCGTACCTCGCCGCTGCACCGCACGTCCGCGCTTTTGTTGCTCGCGCCTCTTATTGACTGCGGCGTGGCGATCCGGGGATGAACGCTCGGTTCGATAGCGTGGCTCGGTGCCTCATCGATGGACGAGGGAAACCAACCGGTGAGTTCACACACATCTTCTCATATGCGATTCGGTTAATCGTCAGTGTGTTTCAGTTGTCCCCGTTATATAGGATATATATAAGCTTACCGTCCTGGATCTCCTTTTGGTTTGCTGTGCCTGAGTCCCCTCATTCTCACTTTTTTCTTGTTTTTCCTTGTAACCCATGCTACAACTAGTTTTGAGTACAAGTAGTCGCTTTTTGTTATTGGGCTTCAAATGATTTCCTAGAGTTGCATTTCATTGGTAAGTTCAACGTTTCTTTCCGGGCAGACTTTGTTTCCTAGAGTACTGAATTTTAGGTGTCAACACTGAACTCTAGATGACAAGAACCACTGAATTTTAGGTGTCAGCACGTAGAAATATTAAGTTGCCCTTTGCTGAAGTGTGTTACAACAATTTCTTGAGCTTTGCCGTTTTGGATACGCACACACTCTCCATGCTGGTTTCAGACGATAGCACAGCAGACCTTGCTAGGAAGTTACGCCTTCTGTGACGAGTTTTGGTCAAGGGCGCAGTGGACTTTCTACAGGATCGAGTTGTTTGAGCTTCCATACGTTATAGCAGAGCTCTTTTCTCTGGTAGTGTGTTTTTTTTTTTTTTTTTGGGCGCCATGTTTTTGCTCATACAGTATGTGTATGGCACATCAAGCGCAATCTCAGTTCTGGTTCCTGCGCACGGTGCAATGGTTTTTGTCTGTTATGCTACAGGTTGCATGCTGTCTTTTATTTGGTTTTGGCTCTGATTACTCTGATTTGGTGACTCTTGCATACATTTTTCATGTCACAGGCAAATTGTGGAATTCTCAACCGGATGGAATGTCACAGGCCTTGATAACCCGGCCGAAAGGTCATCAACCAGACGTTCAGTAAGAGATTCTGGTGCAACCAAAGTGTGCCTCAAAGGAAACAACATGCAGGTGATCAATTCATTGTGAAATTCGTTGTGCTACCAGAGCAGAAAACCAGAGGTGGCATTACTCTCAGAGTAGGTCCAAGTTCTTTAGTTGGCTGATGAACACTTCAGACAATCTAGCCAAGAAAAAAAATGCCACACTACAGCTCCTGATATCTCTGCGATCAAGCACAAGAATTCCCAATGTTGCAATTATTATAAGCAGTTTGCAGATTGCTCGGGAATTTCATGAGTTATCTATTGCTCAATGCTGACAAGCACCAACGAGCTGGTTACATTCAGTTTACAGGAGACCTCAATCTCTAAGGGAAAAAAAATCAAAAAGAGTTTCATGTTGCGGTCTGAGAAGCTTGGACCCCAAATCTTTTATCTGCACGAGTCCCTTTGCCACCCACTGCACCGAGCTCCACCAACGGAATAGGCCTGCAGTGCAAAGCATTGATATGTAAAGCTAAAAAAAGGGGTATTCAAGCATGGACTCAAGTATCTACAAAAAAGGGCTAGAGAAATTGAAACACCAACAGGAAGGGGAAGCTCAACATTGGTGATAACATGAAAAGAAGAAAGAACATCAGGCATAACGGGAGAGAAGGAAGAACCTAGGAAAGAAGGAAGACAAGGATTTAGCTCTTTGCATCTTTTAAACTTCTGTTCTGATAAAAACTCATTTGTCTGAAAAAGCTGTGACTATAGTAGTATGCATAGCAGCATAGGTTTCACAATAGTGTTAATCTGGATTCTAATGCTAGGTATTACTAGGAATTTCTGTAAGCTGAATCACTATTTTGTGGATTTGTCTAACAACGGAAGCAACAGGTGATTACTTAGTGAAAAAAAGTAAAGAATTATGCAGTATGTTTGTCGAAATTAGGATACACTGATATGATATGGTCATAGATACTTCCATCAAAGTCACCTGCATTATTAGTTGGATAATCAATCTAATCAACTCTCCCGTGTTGACGAAAAGGAAGGTAACTAGCAGAATGAGAAAATTAAATCAGGTGAACGTCAACACAAAGTGAAAACTGTGAATGCATGAATTTCATCTTCAAGAATCAGAAAAATGCGAAACAACTTTTGATGAGAAAATGTGTACTGTTTCTTACATGGTAGGAGGACTTCGTGGCCTGGCTCCTTGTCCACAGCCAGCAAATGGCAAAATAAGATGAAATAAGCATTTAAAGTTTGAAAGCAAATTAATATGAAGACCAAATTGATCTTGAGCAATTAACAACCTGACAACAGTGAGTGGAAAGGAAAAGATGAAGACGAAAGCTTTGGCAACAATAGGAATGATCTGCAAATGAAAGTTCATCAGTGCTAAGCAAATATTTTTGCATTGAATATTGTAACTATTATCTCACCCAGTAGATACTGTTTCTAAGAAAAACTAGGAGAGCCTTCCTTCATGAATTATCTTTTTTTCACATGAGTAGAATTTTAGTATGGTTAGTTTGACTAAAATATGGTGGTGAATTTGGGACATGCTCAAACAACACTTGATTTGAAAAAGGAAAAATAAATTAGTTAGATTTTCTGTTGAGGTTGTTTGCCATGCTTTTTCATTCTTGAAATATTGAGTAGGAAGACATCATAGTGAACAATTAGAGGTGAGAATTGATAGAGGCATAGGTTCTCTAAATAGCTGCCCTACATCAATACCTTTGTCAAGATATTATAAATAAAAGGATGCACAAGTATGCATGAATTTATTTTTATAGACAGGTATTTTGTAGGACTTGTACGGATCACCAAAATAAAATTAATGTATATGTTTGGTTCCTGTCATCGATGCAGACACCATACTGCGCTTGTACTGAATCAAAGTATTTGTATATCCATGTGCTGAACACATTTATGGATGGGTTTGGGTAGAATAAAACTGATTGGTTGGGTTGGGTAGATTTTGCTTGATGCTTAGCATATATTTGTGGTGGCGTCAGTGTTTTGTAGATAGAGTAATGTACAGGAGGTTACAAGGGATATAAATCTTGAATAAAAATAAAAGGAAATATCTTCTTGAAAATATCCTAACAACAAAGAGTTGTCTTAATATGTACCTACTCCCTCCGTTTTAATTATATGATGTCGTTAACTTTTTTGTTGAACTTTGACCAACAATATATATAAAAATAATTAGTTGATTAACATGAAATGTATATTGTTAGATCTATCATCAAAAACACTTTAAGATTGACTTTTACATTTAGCTATTTGCATAAATATATATGAATAAAATGAATAGTCAAAGTAACGAAAAAAAATCAATAGTGTCATATATTTAAAAACGGAGGGAGTAATATACAATATAGATTGCAGAAAGGCGCACAAGATTCCATCTCATTTTTAGGATTTTGTAATGTTGTGGATGGGTTACGAATCTCCTGAGCCCTCACTGCTGCTGGCACGGCGAGCACAGCTGCACGCCTAGCAACACAGCATGGATGAGATGAAGGGCCACCAAGACGAATGGGACTGCCTATATGGCAACTGAGTGCCATATAACCCAACAAGGCTCAATACCTGGCAGACACAGCGTTGAAGTTATCCCGAGCATCAAAGGGGGTGTATGGGAAACTATTTTCTACGCATATGCAGGAGAGTTACGTATCTTTATATTAAGAAAAGGAAAGTGTCTAATACATCACCACCACCTCAACCTGGACCGTGGAAGATGGGTTGTTTGTTACATATTGTACTGTCTATAAAAGAGCACAACAACTAGACCCGACCTAATTAACAAAGAGAGAATTCTTTATTTGGCCCTGTTAAAGTTGTTGATTCCTTCCTTGTCTCAAATTGAAAAAAAAGTTACCTGTATGACACAAATTGCAACTTGATTCCTTTCTTGGCCCTTCCGTTAGTTTGATGGCTTAACGGTGTTAAATGAGAGGTGAAATGACCTTTGTACCTCTGGAGTGAATTAAAACATAAAATTCAATTTTGGAGGTATCTGTTTGTTCCAAAATTCAAGAATAATATAACTGATCAAGATTTCCTATTTACACAAAAATTCGGCATTATTACGAATTTTTGTGTAATTAAGAAATCTTGATCGGTTATATTATTCTCAAATTTTGGAACAAATAAATACTTCCGAAATTGAATTTTATGTTTTAATTCACTCTAGGGGTACAAAGGTTACTTCATCTCTCATTTAACACCGTTAAGCCCTCAAACTAACAGAAGGGCCAAGAAAAGAACCAAGTTACAATTTGGGTCATATAGGTAACTTTTTTTTTTCAGTTTAAGCCAAAGAAGGAACCAACAACTTTAATAGAGCTAAATAAAGAAGTCTCTCAATTAACAATCAACACTATTAACCACCAACCTTGACCCCCTCCCAGGCCGAGAGCTCGAAGCTTTTTAGCTCCAGCTAGACACCAGAGATGGTGCTTGTCCTTGGGACACAAACTTACACAAATTACCTTAATTTTCTGCATGTTTGGCTAAAAGAAACACTCCTGATGAAAAGTGAGTGTGTTCTAATGCGTATAATAAATAAACGATCATGCCAGTTAGTAGTATATAGTAGTATACTAACGTATACAAAGAATTTAATAAATAAACAAAAGAAACTCAGAGAACATATATAAATTTTATCAATCCTTTGAAGAATTATAAAATACATAATCCCTGGGACTTTACATCGAATTAGGCCTTGATCAAAATATCAGTCGATTGTGTAGCTACGAGCTCTCGGGGCTCGTGAGGCCGCCGGTTAATTACATCCATAGGTTAATCTCTACGGAAACCCCTCAATTAAGCTGTGTCGATGGTCGTGTATTTACAGGTCTTGAATAATTTGGTCTCCAAAAGTAAATAAATGATGCAACACAAAATAACTACGATAAAGGGCCGAAGCCTCGTTGGTCATCCGCATATGCTATCTGAACTCAAAAGTCATGGAACTTGAAGTGAAGTAGGTAGAATGTTTGGCATCGTCGGTCACGAACAAATGATGTCCAGCCTTCTCGGTCGGGATGATGTGTGTTTCCGGGCTTGTCGGTCACGGAATGACAGTGAAAACTCCAAGCCTCGACGGTCAAGGAGCAGGGTTCAGACCTCACCAGAAGCACTCATATGCATAAGTTTCAGATAGCTGAGCGATCACGTGAACATGGAACTGCACTTCTTATTAAGGACAGGTAACATACACCAATCAAAGTTCAATTTGTTTGACACACAGACTAACTTATTCTGTACATGATCACAGCTGCCAAAGACATAGGCAACTCTGCATGACATTAACCTGCTTCTAACTTAAACATGCGACAGGCTTTTATGCAGCTTCTCTGAAGATGCCGCTGATTTAACAACAGTTGGAATCGTCTCCGGAACATTGCACTAAGCACTAACTGTCAAGCTTCTACTGATGCTATCTATGGTTACAAGCAACAACTTCTGAAGCCAATCAGGTCTCGCAGTTTTTGGTGTCAGACGTCTCGCAGTCTCACACAGATATCTGGGCATGCAATGGCTTTGTTATTGAACTCTGCTGAGTCCAGCACTACAATTTCTGAAGCCAATCAGGTCTGCGATGTGCCCTTATTAAGCTAACAACCACTCTATTGCTTGTCAAAATCACTCTTGTTTTGTTTCTTCTGAAGCTCTAATGAAGGGCTGCTAGGATGTTCGGAACTCTCACACTTTCTCTGATACAACTTAGTCTGTTTTCTGTTTCGTGTTGGTTTGACATTGCTGAACTCTGAAGATTCCATGTACTGCAACATCTGAAGCTGACCGGATCCATGATGCACTGCTCTGCACCATCATACTACATATTTTGATTGCCGTGAGTTGTTGTATCCTAAAACTGAGGATGGGAAGATGCCAGGGAGTTCTGAAGTGTCGCCGAAGAAGGTTCAGGCTTGAACTGCATCTGCTTTGCATAATCACTCTGTACATGCTTGCTTGGTTGGATGGCTGCTGCTTTCGCCCATCAAAACTAGCACTCAAGTCTGCAGTGGATCACTGGAATGGCCTCCTCATTACTACACTGCATGTTGACTCCTGCTGCTGGTGACGCTGCTTTTCTTCTTCTGCTGCCATGATGTCAACACCTATTCTCAACTGTCAGGAGCCAGATAGATATCACGGCACGCGTCCTAATCTGCATCTAGTGGTTGTCATGCTGGCTTTCTCCAAATCTGGCGCTGAACACTTGTAACTACATATCTGCAGTCTGCTGTTTCTTGAGGGCAGGCAGGACCACATGGAAGAACTGGTAGGCCTCGATCAGCAACTCGGCAAACACAGCAACTGGCTGCTACTCAGGGACACGAGACGGCAACGTGTAGATTGAGTGAATGGATCTTTTCTCCTCAGGCAGAAGCAATCTTGGAGGCATAATCTTTTCCGGGGCAGCATATATATGGATCGGTAAACCGACCATTGATCTGAGCCCACGAGTTGCACATGACCGTCGAACTGATCTAATCAACCAAGAACAGAGATGGAAAGATGCAAAAATTAGAACGCAAGCCCCACCCTTGAACGACGGGGCCATGACGAGTGACGACCCCCGGCGAATGAACCATGACGACTGGCAGCTGATGGGCTTGGCATGATCTCCCCTTGTGTTTCTCTCCAGATTGAGGGGCGTGAGGCGTGATGGAAGAGTCTTTTCGGTGTTTCTGGAGGGGAAAACGATCAACCGAGCCGCGTCGAGATAAACACGTTCAAATTCAAATTTAAATTCAAATTCAAATTAAATTTAAATTTAAATATTTTATATGGAACCTAACGCTAAAAAAAATATTGGTACTACTAAGGATACAATGCATTTAGGTAATTTTTTCTTAATTTTTAGAGAAGATTAAGATGGTCTAAAAATTCAATTAGCGCTTAATAGCTAGGCTTATTCAGAGATTTTTAGTTTAAAACTACTAATAACTTTTGGGATGTTCTGTGTTAAAATGGTTGCATCAACATATTATTTACCACTATTAAAATCATCATTGACTTTAGATGTGTAAAAGTATTTTTAATTTAGATTTTGGAATGCTTAGTTGTTAACGCAGAAAAATTCGAAAAATAAAAAATTCGCTACAGTAGCCTAGTCGCCCGAGCGACTAGGCCCTTGTCGCTCGCTGTCCGGGCGATTAGGCCCCACCAACATCTAATCGTCTTTTTGAAGGGCGATTAGGGTATAAATCGCTCTCTGATCGGGCGACAAGGCCTAATCGCCCCTTTGTCGGGCGACTAGGCGACTAGTTCTGTAAATTTCGAAAATGGGCAGTTATTAATAAAAATATAATAAAAAAATCGATTAAAAATAAAAAAAAAATTCCACAAGATGATGAGCACCCAGCTGACGGCCCCCGTAGCGTCCCTGCCTTACCGCCTCGTCGCGAACGCGGACCCGATGGAGGACGCCACGCCGGTGGCCCGTAGTCACCGGCGAGAGCGTCGGCAGGAGCAGCGCGGGCATATCTTTCGATTGAGTCAAGAAATATCTTAAGTGTTGCCGCGTATTTCGTATTCTATTTCGGAATTCCTGTTCCACGCACCTGCGCGCGTTCGCTACCTCGTGCGCATCGCGTCGCGTGTCGAATGATGGCCCCGCAGCAGATGGGAAGCTGAGCCCCGCCGCCGCATGCCTGGCCCCACGCGCGGGCTGCCCTGGGTGACTTCCACGAAGCTTCCTGCCAGGACTTTTGTTTGCTTCACGTGCTCTTCTTTTTTTATTGGCAAAATTTGCTACAGGACACTGAACTTTTGTGGTATTTACTAGATCACACTAAACTTTTTATAATTTGCCAGAACACACTCTAAATTTATGACCATTTACTAAAACACACTACTAACCATATAATATGATTTGAGGTGAGAGAATGCTGATGAAAAGACAAGAATACCCTTCACATTTGGAAAGGCTATTTTAACTAATATAATATCATCATTTGCAAACCGATGGCCACATGAACATCTGTCCAGCACTATTTACCTTATGTTCAACTCTATTGGTGAAGACTTTTGTAACTGCAATATCAATTACCTTTCCGAAGGTATCATATATTTATATCAGATAAAATAGCCTTTCTGAGTGTAAAGGGTATTCTTGTCTTTTCATCCGCATTCTCTCACCTCAAATCATATTATATGGTTAGTAGTGTGTTTTAGCAAATGGCCACAAATTTAAAGTGTGTTCCAGCAAATTATAGAAAGTTCAGTGTGATCTAGCAAATGCCACAAAAGTTCAGTGTCCTACAACAAATTTTGCCTTTTTTATTCTCTCTCTTTTCAGAAAATGTTTTAATACACTTAAAAAAAATGTTTTAATAGATGTTCTTTCATAAGTTTGAGAAATAGTTTGAATAAAAGTTTCACAAATAGTTTGAATAGACGTTCTTCCGTAAGTTTCAGAAATAGTTTCAATAGAAGTGTCAGAAATAGTTTGAATAGACGTACTTTTGTAAGTTTGAGAAATAGTTTGAACAAAAGTTCGTTTTATAAGTTTGAAAAGGTTAAAAGTTTGCTTCACAATTTTTTTTTTTTTTTTGCTGCAGATGTTTCATAAGTTTCTAAAAATATCTATGAGTTTGTACAAAACTTTGTTGAAGCAGAACCAACACACGGAAAGGAAACCGGCCATCCCATGCGCGGGCCCCATGGTTGACGTGGGTGAGGTTATGCGGAGCAAGGAGGAACACCACGATGCGCGCGCAGCCGGATTAGGCGCGCATTATTTCTACAGGCATGTCTACGCGGTCACAAGGTTAAGGGGGACAATAATTTAAAAACAGAGAGAGTAAGTAGATATAAAGATAGCCTAAAAGCACTCACGGAATGGATTTTGGGACCAAGTGAGACAAGACGGAATCGTCCCAGTTTTTTTGGATGAAACCGCTTCCATTTCATGTTTGATTGAAGGAATGCAAGAGGAACGGAATGGTCCTTGTTTCTAGTTTGGTTGGAGGGATTAGAAGGGATTGGAATGAAGTTCGTCTTCTTGATCTGTTAGCTCACGTGGTTCAGTCAATTCGTCGAATACCTGGAGTGCGTGTCATGTCAACACACGCTGCTCTGTCAGGCCACGCCATGCGCGCTCGGCGAGCTCGTCCGGCAACCACGATGCCCTGCCGCAAGTCGCCACCCGCTCCAACGAGCTCAGCCTGCTCCCGCCTCGCCATACCGCGGCGCGCACGCCAGCCACGCGTGCGCCGTGCCGCCATTTCCAACATGAACGAGACGGAGGTCACGCATGCAGGTGCTCGGTGGCCTGAAGCAGAAATCAACGGCCACTGTTCTTGCCGAGAAGAGCGTAGAAGCAGAAGCATAACCTCTGCGTCGCCTAGCAGCCGTGCCGCGCGCATGGCGTCCAGTCCGCACCCGTACGTGAAGCAGGACCTCGAGTAGAGGCCTCGGGAATGCGCCGCGCAGTGCCGTCCAATCCGCACCCGTACGTGACCAACCGCCGTCCCGCCCCGCTGCAGCCTCGCGTCGCCTGGCCGCCTAGCGAGCTTCGCCCGGCCATGGCGCGCGTGGGGCCTGCGGGCGCGGCGCAGCGCGACAGCGTGGCGAGGTGCGGCGGACGCAGGGGCGGGAGCGCGGCAGGTAGGCTCGCGGGGAATGAGGCACTGCAAGTGTTCATATTAAAGATTTTATTATTGTTCTTCACTCAAAGGCTAGCTCTAGAGTTCTATGTATTTTACATTCGCCCTATTGTGCATACAGTTCAATTCATTGTTTTAGATAACTGTGGAGCATGTTTTGCTTTATCTGCTAGCTTGTAGCATCCTTCGTGGATTACTTCTTTGCCACATGCGTAGAATTTTAGTATGGTTATTTTAACTAAAATTTGTTGGTCATTTTGGGACATGTTCAAATGACACTAGGTTCGAAAAAAGAAAAAGAAATTATTTATATTTGTTGTCGCGGATGTTTCACATGCTTATTTATTCTTGAAATATTGAGTAGGTGGACATCATAGTGAACAATTAGAGGTGAGCATTTGATAGTGGCATAGATTCTTTTAGGGGCTGCTCTACATCAATACCCTCATCAAGATGTTACGAATCAAAGAATGCACAAGCAGTACTATTTGAACATAGTTGTAGCCTATGAAGACGCTTGATATACAAAGTATTCAAAAAGCTTCATAAGTTGTATAATTGTTTTCATTGTTTTTTTTGTGCAGTCTGTAGAACCCTCCATATGTATTTATATGTGATTAGAGGACCATGATTTTTATTTTTTGCATGAAGCTCAGCATATGTTTGTGGTGGCGTCAGGGTTTTGTAGATAGAATAATATATACGAGATTACAAGGGATATAAATCTTGGTTAAAAAAAAGAAAAGGAAAATATCTTGATGAAAATATCCTAACAAAAAAGAGTTATTATCCAAATACGGCTATTCAGGCCATGGAAGAGAGATTGAAGAGCTGGAGGTGAAGACGACAAAAAAAAAATCAGGTCCCTCCGCGAATTGGGTTTGAACTGAGCATTCGGCCATCTCCCTGATCCTACAACTCCAGCCCAACTCGTCCAAAACCATAAAACCAGTAAGGCCCGGTAAAACGGCCCAAACTGATAGCAAATCAGCCCATCACGTTGCACAGTCCAGACTGCTCTCATCGCTAATCCAATTCCTTTGCGGCGGCAGGGCAGCGGCGAGGACGCGAGGTAGCACGTGGCGTCAGGGCGAACCGGCAAGGTGCATACGCGGGCGCGCGCGGCTTCACCGGGCGAGACGCAGACGTGCAGAGCAGCACCGGCAGGCGCAGCCGCACAACGCGCAGGCGAGCAGCGTCGGGCCAACCAGCGGCGGATCAAGACGAGAATTGCAGGGGGGCTGAACTATATATACATGACGTTAATAAAGATCTTTTTTTTTCCCGAGAGCACGCTAATCACGATTCCCTGGATTTTCAACTACATTTGAGAACGAAAATCCACTTTAGCTCTCTTTGACTCATGTACAATTAGTCTCGATTCACTTGTGTGCACAACCTGGACTTTGTTCACTTGTACAACTGAATTAGTCTCGATCGATATGCTAACCTTGCAATTGGCATACGGTAGAGTTACGTTTCTCCTCTTCCGAATCTCCCGCATGGCTCCGGGCGCTGCCGCTGGCCTCAGACAGGCCACGAAGACCGACTCAGGTTGGGCGAGGAGCAAGTTCTGGAGCCCGATTCAACACGCGTATGAAGTTCCCCTCCGCCCTGCAGGGCGCTGACACTTGCCCACCGCGCGCTGCCGCTCCTATCCATACCGCGACCTACGCGGAGCTCTCTCGTAGCGCGGCCCATCATGGCCCAGCAACGCCCACGCGCGTGGCTTTTCTTGTTTACTGGCTCTCTCAGCGTGCATAACAGGAGCTAGAATAGATGTGAGGTGCAAAGGCTAGGCAAGGATTGCAACGTGGTGTAGTGCCGGATTTTTCTCTGCCTACACATGTGTGAAGTGCCGGATTTTTCTATGAATGTTGTGATTTTTTTGTTGTATGCAAGCAACTACTATAACAAATAAGAACATTTGTTTCAAAAATAAGGAATAATTGTTCCATCACCTAAAACACTTGTTCTAACAATGAAGAACAATTGTTCCAGTAGATGAGAACATTTATTCTAGCAATTGAGAACAATTGTTCTATCATATAGGAACAATTGTTGAATTTAAAATTTTTAAAAATATATTCATGTGGGATCTTATTTTGTTACATTAATTGTAAGGATCATCATGGTTCAAACCGATTTGAAAACGAAGTTACGGTTGAGGAGAAAATTCCATTTGAAGTTTGTATCCAAATCATTTATGCGTCTGCCCACTAGCAAGATGACACGTGTCACAGTTTATTCCCTCCTCAGCCCCGCCGCGCGTCGTTTTTCAGCTGCGCATGGCACGTCTACGCCCTTCGTTTCTGATTGCACAAATCTTAAAGCGCGCTACCCAATGCTTCCGGGTAACGCGCGCTAAATATAGGGATTCAAATCCCGGCCTCAACCCCGCCGTCCAACGGACCGCAGAGGTGTTGCAGCCCGGCCCGATTTGGTTGTAGCTGTGGCCTGTGGGGGCAGCAAAAACAAAGGTCCTTTTTGCACCCGCCGGGCGTGGCCCAAAGGCCTCTCCAAGCAATTACCGAACATGGTCTACCACCAGTGGGCCATGCTTGGAGGAGACCGTCGATCGATGGGTAAGGTGGTCGGCGAGTCCATCGCATGGACTCGGCCCTCCCGCTCTTTGAGCAACTCAGGCCGGTCCCCGTGCCCACTGCCGCCCTTGTACCATATCGAGATATCCATTGAATGGGTCCAAATCCCATGGTACGTGCTCTGTTGCGAATGTTCTCTATGAGCAATGCATTCAAGAACAACAACGAGAGTGCGCGACAACTATTTTTCCTTATACGAGCAGTGGGTACATGCGTTGTACTTGTAACAATGTCATGCTGGATTACGGAATCAACCCGATGGTCCTATTTCGGAGGAAATTCATTTCACACTCCATGCATATAGGAACATCCGGCCACGATCCTAATTTGGAATAAAGAACCTAATAAATTAAGAAAGAAAAAATTGGAAAGGTAACGTTGACTCACTGCCCCTGGATTGCTCCTGAATTAAATTACGTTGAACAATCTGATGTTTGTCCTTCCTGAACACTAAACAAGACATGGAACCATGGGACACCCAAAACAGGCAGACATCAGATTGCTACATTCAAACCACCGGCGATAGACCACCAAACAGAGAATTCACTTGTCAATACAAGAGGATAAGATAACAAGGCATAGGATAAGACAATAGCCAACATAGCTTCCAGAGTTTCTGACCGTGGTCTCCACTCATACAGGACTGCGGGCTATGCCTTATACTTCAACCAATGTACTGAGCTGTGAATCTTTTTCTTCTTCACTTGTGCGACACACGTAGATCCTCTGGGTGGGAATTGGCTTCCAGATTTGCTGACTCCACGTTGCCGACATTGAAACGTAGTAAACGCCCAACAAGCAGTGGAGCAAATGTCTTCTGTCCATCACCATTGCTGGACAGCTCTGGCTGTAAGCAAGAATACAAGGTGTGCTAGTTCGTCACCTAAGTAGCTCAAGGCATCTCATTTGACGGAGTCACGTTAATGCTCTGAGAACGAACCCTGTCGATGATCTTCTGCTTGCCAGTCAAATCTTCCTCATATCCAACAATCTGCATACAAACAGAATTCAAACGAGTTGGCAGCACTGTCAGATGTTAACTGCCGTGTAGATCATGTTGATTATTGGATCAAGTGCTTACCTGCGACTCTGTCTGTGTCTCACTGAAAGGATAGTAGGGAGCCGGAACTGGGGAGGGGGTTGGGGAGGAGTTTAAGCTTTGAACCTGCGTGCCCGGGGTGTTTTCTTGCTTTTGTTGCCTAGAGGAAACAGACAGCAGTTACCAGTAAGGGGCAATGTGAAACATGCTCAATCCTGCAAATATATACTTTCACTGTAAATGAAAGCATTAGTGAGCAGACATGACGATTGGATGCATGAATAATACTGCTCCAGGAAATGAACATCTATCAACCTAGTTTGGCTATTAAAATGGTAATTCCAATTGGTCCAAAAGAGCGCACATCCGAGCTTTTAGGAATTTTACAGAAAAAAAGGAATATTCCGATCTAGCTAAGAATATGCGTGCAAAGTTTACACATTGTAGCGACTTACATGTTTAGCCAGTTTCTCGAAATGCCAAAAGAGTGTGTATCCTTTCGCTCTTGAACAACAGTAGAATTGTCAGGTTCAAAAATCTGCATGACCAGTTAAGAATACCAATGGTTGCATTTCTAAAGTGTGAATCGCAAAAAATGATAGATCACCAGAAGAATAGGATACACTCCTTGGGGATTGCACATCCTGGATCTGCAATTTAGAAATGGCACAAAAGCATTTTTACATGATGTCCCAAAAAAGATGTACTTTGTATAGTAAAGTGCATGATTGGTTGGACTTGCCTTGGATGATAGGTCCTCTATGGCATCAGGAACAGAGCTACTGTCCAGTTTTCTCTCAGCTCTTCCAATGTTTTCGCATGTATCACCAGCCTTGCCAGAAGCAGATAGCCGTCTTCTTTTATTAACAGCAGGAGCACTTGTTTCTTCATTAGCTGTGGCAATACCTGCTGAGAAAATATGATGAGCTTGCATTGAGCAAGATTCCACCCCCCCCCCCCCCCCCCCCCCCCCCCCCACCACACAGATTGTACAATGAACAAGTACCTGAGTTGTCTGTTGGATTGCTTGTCGCATTTTGACATCCGGTAAGCGGCTCAGAGCAATCAAATCTAGCTACTTGAGTGGAATATTGACTGACAGTGCACAGATTAGCATCTTTGTCCTGAGAAGTGGTTTAGGCTGAAAATCATCAATAGAGACAATTGTATCCTGCAATGAAAAATTTGCCGGCTGGTTTAAACATCCATGCTGTAGGACAAATGCTCAGAACTTTATGTCAGATGAACACCTGTTTTACACACTCAAACAGCCACTCTGCAGTAATAGATGGAGTTCCTCTTCTGGAGTAAGCCTCATACTTTTGACCAATTGCAAATTTGCAGATAAGATGGGTCACTCCCTTCTTTGCTTTTACTGAAAACTTAGCGCCTAAAGTGAAGCACAGGTTCTTCAGTAAACACCTTTCTTTTTCTTCATATTGTGAAATACAGAAATGGATTTTTTCAAACCCAGGCAATGGAACACGACATCGCAAAGGCGAGAATATAGGATGATTTGTAACATCTTGCAAGCAGCCCTCCTTTACAAAATTACAAATGTAAGAATTAGAAGGTAGTTTGCCACTTGAAAAAAACAAGTGAAGTGACATTGATCACAGAAACACATACCTCCAAACAAGAGCGTATCCATTGAGTTGAAACAACAGTCGACCGGGAGAAGTCACAAGGCATGCTACTTCGACCATGGCATTCAATTATGAATTCTACAGGTATAGATTGTATGTCATCCACGATAATGCCTCCACCTTGTCTGACCCAATCAACAACCTCAGGTCTCCGATTTAGATGAATAAAGGCACGTTGTCAACAGAAATAAAAGCAAGTGGGAAACCAAATGTTTGCACAATGAAAAGAAACTGCACACTATCTACATCAATATGATTTATTATTTATTTTTTTGTTCTGGTTTTCTACATACAGCAACTTCAATGTAATAAACAAGATGGCCAATTGGCAAACATTCAAAAGTTCCGACAGCATGAATCAATTTTCACCCTGAATATCTCAGCCATCAAATTGAATTGATGGCAAAATTTCAATACCAGGAATGGATGACATGTTAGCAGAGCAGCATACCTTGTCATGAGAAAATGAATTTGAAAAACCGAATGTTCTTCCTTTGAAAATATTTGAGGACTTGCTACTTCCTGAATTCATTGTAGCAGCTACTTGAGATGAGGGACGGTAATCGCCAAAGCTGGCCCCTCCATTCTGTTGACTTGATTTTGTAGACCTGGCTGCCTGGGCTTTATCCATGTTGTCATGTTTGCCTCTTCCTGGTTTTCTTACAGGTGGCGTATCTTTTTCAAGTTCTTTTCGATGTGAGTCATTCACAGTTGGGACATGAAAAATTCCACACGAGCTTTTTGCTACCTTTGTTTCACGTGTATCAGCGGATTTTTCCATGCTCACATGTGAAAATTCTGAAATAAAAATGTACAAAAACAATAAAAGAAGAGTCAAGCAAGGACAATATATGTTTGAACTTCTAAGTTTTAACGCGATCCATTTCAATAATCTGAAATACAGCAAATTGTGGCACGTGAGTGCTTCCATACCTTTCAAGAGTAGGTCAGTCGCCACATGAATTGGGGACACTTTTACTTCCTTTTTCGCTTTGCTGCGGTCTTCTAACCATGTTACTTTTACTACATTAATTATACCCCAAGAAGCCAGGCGTCGTACCTCCCTTTTTTCGCTGCAAAAAGAAATAAGAGCCATCAGCTGCAACTGCAAGCAATTGACAAAGTTACTAGGATATACAGAAGAAACAGTTGCATGAACTTACTCATCTGAAGGAGCGCCAAGAACAATATGAGTAAGCTTCTCACTTAGCAAAATATGCCTGGATCCACCCCCATTGCGAATCAGTATGACTAGCCTTAACATCTCTTTCTCATCAAAGCCCACCAGAGAAATTCTGCAATTTGATAAATACATATCATCATTTTCCGCCTCTGAGTCCTCAGCCACATGACTAACAACTTGCATCTCATTTGTCTCTTGGAAACAAGATGCGCCAACAATATCAGGGCTGCTGTTCTTTCCAGCATCAACAACTGAAGTTGGCACAAATTGTGAGGTTGATACTGAATCATCGACTGATGTCGTTGTGACAGGTTGAAAACTTGCACTTGCACTACTGATCTCTGGATTGTGTTGATCCTTAAGGGAACTTTTTATACCACTGAGAACAGATGAATTATGACAAACGAGGTAGCTATTTTCATCAACGCAAGCTTCATTCCCACAAAGAAAATGGGTTCAACAAGTTAGTTTAATCCTACATGATTTATAACTTATATATACATGAGCAATAAACAAATAGCAGCAGCAAGATAACCCAGTTAGTGGGTATATTATTACCTCTTCGAGCAACACATTGGTCAACCCATATCGGGGTAACAATGTGGATATTGCCCCATCTTTGGGCCACGACATATTTGTCACCTCCAGGTTCGTAATAACATGTCAAGGAAAAATTCCCCAAGTTTTTGTAATAAATAATAGAAAATCAGATAGCAATCAACTTTTTATCAGACACAGCAAATAACATTCTCAACAGAGTACTATACTGTAATTGATTATTTTGTTTCCCCGGAATCATAGAAGTTTAAAATAGTTTTATATTTGTATACATTTTATCTCTTCTGTTGCTGCGTGCAAACAAGGAGCCAAACTAGTATGGTACTTGCACATGGATTCTCAAATAGATATTTTTGCAAGGAGCAAAAGGCGTCAAAGGATATTTTTGCAATTAAATGAGTGCACTTCCGTGTAAGAGTGGCTGAAAACTGGCCACCATTCTGCAATACTATTTTTTCCAATTTCTTCCGTTCATCTGGTCAAACAAAAGAAATATAAAGCATCAATACCAAAGTAAATGATCATTCAAAAGAAAAGGATTATGTGTTCACATGTATTTCCCATATGAAACTAGAGACAGAAGCTTAGACTGGCCCATAGTTGTGATCTCTTTGCCTATAGTACGCAGTCCACTACCTTGCACTTGGATCGATTCCTAGTTTCCAACAGAAATATTACCACAGGTCTAATTTTCTTGTCACAATATAGCAAATTTACACAGTTTCAAATGCACATACTTGGCAATTATCTTAGCATAAGGTATAAAAGTTAATAAAATTACGGAAACATAAAAGTCAATTTGATAGTGGATTTACAAAATAAAAATCAGGAAAATTTTAAATACTTTTTTATGTATAGTATCAGAGTCCACATTTTGGAAATTATTTTTTCATTACACATATTATAGGCTAACATCTATTTTAAGCCGGAGACAGCAGCTATTAAAGGTTTCTGGTCGATTTCCAATGGGAGTGAAACGGTACAAATCCTACCCAACCTCCACAAAGCCCAGCAACATATCTGCTAAAAACTAGAAGGCAACACTCCTTGGACCTGAAAACATGTCTTAATCTCAGCTGGTTATTGATGGTTTTGAAAAGATAATAAAAGAATGAAGAAATCAATTTTACCAGAATCAACTCTCACCTTGACTACAAAACTGGCCATTTGACACTCTTGAATTCCAAAATCATAAAAAAAAGCCACTAGCCCAAAATAAAGTGGTTTTTGGTTGCATTGCATCACAGAGGCAGTAATATGTTACACACTTCTAAATTCTAATACAAGCTGAATAAAAATACAAATGGAGTTACCTTGATTCAGTTTGGTGACGCAAATATTCAACCCAGTAAAGGGAAGAATCCTGTAGGGTTCATGAGGCACAACACGGTGTTCAATCCAGCATTGCTCTAACCAGTTCATGGTGACAACAGGCTTCTTTAAGGTATTCACAGCCCACTGCAAACGGGGTAAAAAAAGAAGCAGAAGAATAAATCCCATCCCTACTAGTCATAGGCCCACAACATAGGAGTAGAAATGCTGAGCGATTATGACATTGCCAAAAAAACAAATGCTTCTATTCCAAGTGCAAAGTTCAAATGCACTAGCTGACGCAGTTATTCTTGTTAGATTTATACAGCGTAGGAACCTTCACACATACCATATAGACATAGGCAGGTACAAAAAGCTACACTGAACTGTACCAAAACAGTTGAGCTACCAGAATCATTGTAATCTATCAACTCTCATTAGCTTAAGCAAACAGCTTTTCTTAGCATCCAAAGTATTAATATCAATATCAACAAAAAAATCAGGCAATTGTTTCGAGTAAGATTTTCTACTGTCTCAATAACCTAGAAGCAAAATTTCTTTTGTGGTGAGCTAGACATAAATTGAAATAAATAATCATATCCATAGAATTCCCCATGGAGACTTAGTGTGGCATTCCAGTGTCTTATAATTTACATTTTTCTGGAGGTATTAGGTGGGTTATTCACTAGAAAATATAATAATTACCTTAAAAAAAATTGGATTCTGCAGCATAGACAGTATAGAAGAGCAACGTGAAAGAAACATAGACAAAATAAACAATGAAAACAGGGTATAGTACACCATATCAAGTGGACTTTCAATATTTAATGTTTCTAGCAGCATAAAGGGCATGCATGAATTGATCAAACTGACACCATGGAGTTGTGGATACTGGATATCACCGTTGAGTACATCAACAAACTAAACATCAGTATCTGTATTAATGTCACAAAGAACTACTTCTCATGATATATGTGCTATATAGCAACCCATACTGAATGTAGAACAAGCATGTCTCAATTATCATATTACACAAGCCAGAGAGGAAATCATATTTTATCAACAGCTTCTAGCATAACTTACTTTATATTTAACAGCCATGACATCCTTCACAATTACAAAGTTCACATCCATGGAGCGATTAGTTTCCAGAAGACCTCCCATGGCTGTCACTAATTCTTCAATCTTAGCCTTCAGGAACAAAATGTTGAGATAAATACTATGATGTTTACAAATGAAACTGTCGCAAAAGGATAAGTTGTGGATGTGTACCTTCTCGGCCTTTTCAAATCCTGAACAGAGTATCTTAACCCCATCCATAGCAAGGCAACAAGTATAACTTTGCTTAGGTAGGGAACGGCGTTCTTTAGCGCAGGAAAGAACACACTGCGGTCCTGTTCAAAATCAAAGATGATCTTATTGACAACACTTCAGGAAAAATTGCTGTCGAAACTAGAAATGCGGTTTTGCTTTGTGCTTACAGCTATGGACTATCTTATCCACTACGGCACAAAAACATGTCATTTGGGGCTCCATGTTAACAAGGAAACCTGATTTTTTTTTTCTTCCAAAAGAAGTCTCACAAAATAGACAAACCTGATCAGAGCTTTACTTGGCCTGTTCTAAGGGGAAAAAAACTTTATATAGATTGCATCCACGGGTTTTCAAGATCATGTTCATCATTAATAAGTGATACCGTATCATGTTGGCTATTATATTTAAGTTGTTTGGCTGAGAATTACGACATACAGCTACAGACTATAATCTGATCAATAAACAAGTGTCTATGAGTTTCAACGCTAAAGAATGAAAGCTTTGCGAAACACAGAGTAAATTGGGGTCTTTGACAGAATGTGCATTGGAACAAACAAGATACGCTGATATATATTAATTAAGGTCACCAAATAGCCATGTGAACTAAAGACATCAACAAAATTTGTTCATGAGAGCAGACAGCAATCAGAATAGGGCACATGATACAAGATCCTCAAACAAAGGTATTTTAAGAATTAAATACAACAAACCCAAATTCACACAATGTTAGGCACTAAGTAAAAAGATTATCTGTAGCAATCCAGGATCCAAACACGGTCCAGCCAACCCTTTTGTGGTTAATTAAGGTTGTTACCAAGGATTTTTGTGGCCCTATATGCCGGCTGTTGCCAATCTTAGCTACAAAGGTGATATGACTACTGCCATCATTACAAGTACTGCCCAAATGGTCCTAAATTTGGTAAGGCTGGTACATCAACTATCCAATTTAACAAATTTCAGCTCCACATTGCAAACATCAGCGGCTCAGTGCTTTTTGTAACTCATATTGAAGGCAACAGAGCTGGAAACCAAAGAGCTCTCAAACGTTAACCTACCTAATATAAAAAATCTAACACACTAGCCAGACAAACACCAAAATAAAGTACAAAATTTCAGCATAATAATGTACTTCACCAATCAGACCCTAAACATTGTTGATGTGAATCACAGATACATCATAACCTTCTCAAATTCAAAACTGAAGCTTCAAATTATCATAGCATTCAAAACAGTTGAGTCTAATTTTAATGGGATCTGGACTAATTCCACTGGTTAGAAAGCTAAATAGCACAATTTCAAAGCCAACCGAGAACATTTAGCCCCCATTTTCGAAAACTGCCCAAAATCAAGTCACATTACCCAGCAATTTGCAGCCTTTGGCCTTCAAATAGGCGAACTTCTCCTGCAGAAGAGCGGACCAGAACAGGAGCGAGCATTATTAGTTATTAGGGATTTGGGAAACGGAATCGCGCCGGAATGGAGATCAAGTCAAGGGCGCGTACGTGGGAAGAGGAGGAGATGATGTGGAAGTCGAGGGGCCCCGTGCGCCCGGGGTCGGCGCAGAGGAAGACCTCGGCGCCGTTGAGGCGGAGCGCGTCGTGCACGGCGTCGAACACCTCGGGGGCCACCAGGTTCCGCGACAGGAACACGCTCGCGCCGGCAAAGGTCGCCGCCCTCCGCGCGCCGGCGGGCCCCGTGGGGACGGAGACGTAGGACGGCGTCATCGGAGAGCGGCGGAGGCGGAGGGCCCCCCGGCGGCGGGTTTGGAGGTGAGGAGGCGGGAACTGGCGGGGGAATGGATTTTTCTGGAAGTAGGGATGAAGCTGTGGTGACGTGGAAGAGTCTTTTCGGGTGACGTGTTTGGTACTTTGGTGTGGTGGTGGTTACTGGTTAGAGCATCTCGTACCTAAAATTGGAGAGGTATATAAGAGAGAATTTTACAAAAAAAACTTGTGCTTCTCTCTAAGCAGATTACATAAAATTGAATATCTATAAAGCTTTTCGCAAACACTCCTCTCCTCAAAGAGGATTTCATAAAAATGTCAAGACACATAAAAAAAAATATAAATAATTACAACTTTGATGAAGACTCTTTTGCAAAATTTGCCTCCCCTTCAAGCTCACCTGCTGCCCACACCGGCTCAAGCTTGATGCCTCCCCCTCAAGTTCGCCCGCCATTGCCTCCCCTCAAGCTTGCTCGTGTCACCGCTCAAGCACGCTCGTCGTCCCTTAACCTCGCTCGCCCACTGCCTCCTCTCAAGTTCACTGCTGGGTCGTGGAAGGGCTATGGGCCGGGAAGGGAGGGGTTAGTCTCCTTTTCCATGGTAGCACCAGCAGCAAGATGTGTCATGTCCTCGTCCATGGCAAGGTCAATGGCATCGGGGCGGTGGCGATGGCACACTCCTTGGGGTGTGGGGGGGGGGGGGGGGGGGGGCGAGAGAGGAAGGTTGACGATGACAAAATCCAGCGGTGGCGCAACGAGATTTGGTGGCGGCATGGCATGGTTTGGAGTCGCGATGGGTGAACAAAGTGGGTGGTGGTGTGCCGGCTTGAGGTTGTGCTCTTTGGCATCACCTTGAGGCTGGTCAAGAGGAGCGGCAAAAAAGGTGGATGAGGTGTCGCAAGATGGCCTTCGCCGCCCATGGTTGCATCGGTTGTCAAAATTGCGGTGACGCGGTGCTGGTGACGGATGGGGAAATCGAGCAGTGAAATGTCCCGCGAGAGTGGTTGGGCGTTTCCTGCGTGTGTCCACAATTTTTAGGTTTTCAGGAGGTGGAGACTGAAATATAAGTCCATGAGAGAAAAGTTTATGAACATAAAATATTTAGGTACATAGGTATCTATAACATGCGTCTACTACTACGTCATTCCTTCTTCCTACGACGACTATGTCGACTAGCTCTCTTGACGACAAGGCTGGAGCGAGTTCCTTTTTTTTTCCTCGTTGTGTCCGTTTTTTTTTTTTTTTGGATATCGTTGTGTCCGATTCAGTCAAGGTACTGACTCTGTTTCCGTGTCTCACGTTCGGTTTCGGACTGCCGTCGGTCCATGTAGATATGCCCGTGCTCTATAAATTCACAATCATAGTTTCGTAGTGCAGTACCAGCTACTCCGTTTCCATGTAGTAGCTCCATGAATATAACGTACCTAGCCTGTGAAGAATTCATGACAAGTATAGTTCTTTGTTACATTAAATAGATAATGACATTGTTCATATACACAATTTATTTATTTTCATTGTTGTGTTGCATGGTGCTGTCCACAGTGATAGTTTGACTAACGGAATAAGTTTAGTTCACTTCATTGCCTATTGAGGTTCATCTACAGATCTACTTGACCACCTCACCTGATGAAACCGAGTATTTTGCCCTTTGAACTACCTAAAACCATTTTAATAACCCTTTAGGGCGGTATTAGAGGTGGTTTTGCATGCTTGGCATTACACGGGCTCAAAACAAAGTTGAGGACACTAAGAATCAAATAATTATCAAGGCCATATGATGTGCGACTGAGCAGGCAGATG
Source organism: Eragrostis curvula (assembly GCA_007726485.1). Taxonomy (NCBI): domain Eukaryota; kingdom Viridiplantae; phylum Streptophyta; class Magnoliopsida; order Poales; family Poaceae; genus Eragrostis; species Eragrostis curvula. Next base: position 42,784,601 of record CM017440.1, read on the forward strand.
CGCAGTGCTACTTCGAGTTGGTATTTTCTCAGCAGGTATTGATCTCCTAAAAAAAAAAGGCAGATGCGCAGAGCTACTTCGAGTTGGTATTTAAAAAGGACGGAGAGGGAGGGAGGGAGGGGAATGACATTAGTGCCATATCGTTAAGATGGTTTGCATAGCTTGGGGTGTACAATACCTAGTTTCACAGTTGAGGAGATTAAAAGTAGACAAAACTCAATAGTTGAGGGGGGCAAGTAGACTTATTCCCTGATTAATTGATGCTAGGGCTATAAACGAGCTCATGAAGGCTTGAGCTCAGCTCGAACAGGATCGTTAACTGCAGATTGGAATAGTGTCCCCAGTTCCTCACACGTAACTAGCAGTTGGGCTAGAATCTTACCAGAATGTGTTTCTCATTTCGAGGAGCACTCATGGACAGCGGTGCCCTTTCGACTTTACGATTGTGGCATCTGGCATGACTCCAGCTCTGCGGCGATGGCAACCGTCATGTACATGAGCACACCAGATCTCGCCGCTCAGAGCAGCCTCAGGAACTAATTGTGCAGCAGTGCAGGCTGCCGTTGAGAAGAGGAAGTTCCCGCTTGCTCCTTTGAAATGCACTTGGAATTAAAAACTTTTATGCAATGTTGTGTTCACTCAGCATTTGCACTGATGGGTTGCTGGTCAATGACTAACAGGGATGCGATTTTATCTTTTTTGCGTTTGCAGATGGCTGTGAATAGTTTGAAGAAGCCCATTGTCACCATGATCTAGTTAGACAAATGCTGGATTGAGCATCGTGTTGTGCATCATGAACCTTGCAGGATTCTTTGCTGGGTTTAATACCTGTGGCACGAAACTGAATTTAGGTAATTCAACTGCAATTACCAGCTATTCTGACTTAACTTCTTGAACCTTTTGCTTTGTTGGAATGAAACTTTGCCTAGATGAAAATAGTGATCTTGTTTGCCAGAATTCATCTCCTTTCAGCGGTATAAAATGTTTCCTTAATGAGCAACAGAACCCAGAGATCAGTAGTGCAACTTTAACCTGTTCCAGCAATCGATGATTCAGTGTCTACATCACAATGACGATCTAAGAGACAAATGAGGTGCAGATTGCTCAGACTCAGACGGAAAATGACGATCCAAAATTTATCAAATGGCAGAATTTCTCTGCTGCGAGCATGGGATGTTAACCAGTTGCCAAATTTTCATTGCAGGATACATTCGTCCCTTGTGATGATTTTCAGTCGAAGCACGTACTTCTCACGATAAAGATGCTGACCTGTGCACTGTCAGTAAAGAAGAAAATTATCCGTTTCTGGCAAGGCTGATGATGCATGTGAAAAAATTGAAAGAACTGACAGACTGCTGGACAGTAGCTCAGTTCCTGATGTTGTTGATGCCATCGAGGTCCTATCATCCAAGGAAAATCCAATGCGATTCATGCACTTTACTTTTGAAAATACGTCTTTTTGGTATGTCATGTAAAATGCTATGAACCTTTTTAAAATTATGCAATCTCCCAGAAGTGTATCCTTTTTTCTGATGATCTGTTCTGTTATTCGCCCTTCGTACTTCAGAAATATTCTTATCCTTAAGTGGATGCAGACTATTGAACCTGAAAATTTTGCTGTTGTTGAAGAGCAGAAAGATGCACACTACTTGCCATGAGCTCGCCAAACATTTTTTACCATAAACTGGTAAGTTGATACAGTGTATACCTTTTACATGCATATGTATGTCTAGCTAGAGTTGGAATGTTCCTTAAACACCTGACGCATGCTCTTTTCGTGCTGCTGGAATTACCAGTTTAAGGGCAGCTCCAACCGTTACACATCAGCTAGCTAGGAATACCCTTTGGACTTTTTTCCCTAGGTGGAGGCGAGAGGAAAGAGAAGTTTTGCCTCTTGCATAGCTCTCTGCAAGCGCCAAACGTTACACATCAGCTAGCTAGGAATACCCTTTGGACTTTTTTCCCTAGGTGGAGGCGAGAGGAAAGAGAAGTTTTGCCTCTTGCAAAGAGAAGTTTTTCCATAGCTTTCTCGCTCGCATACAAGGCGCGTGTTCCACTTCGTTCTCTGTATCCAACCATTCTCAATGCTCAACCCATCCTAGGACACTGTAGTGAGCAGCCGCCACCGGGAAGCAGCACCACGGCAGGAGCCAAGAGGAAAAACCGGAGATGAAGATGGCAAGTCTGCTGAATCGAGGTCTGCTGCCATTCAGTCGAGCTCAAATGGAGAGCCGCGTCGCTGTTGGATACGGAGCCATCAAAGGTACTCAGTCTGAAGTGCCATTGAACTTGCTCTTGGATTTTAGCATCAAGCTTTGACTGGAAATGAAAAAGCGGTGTGCAATATTGTCAGCAGCATTAGCCTTTCCTTCCTCACAAGCTGCAATCCTAAAATTGTGCCTGAATCTGAAGCTATCAACTCGCAGTGGACTCAACAAGAAGAAAGGCTATCAACAACACGAAATTACTATTCCATTCATTGATGGCAATACAAATATTTGGAACCATCCTTGGTGTCCTATATGGCACACTTTACATGACCACTTAAATTTAGAACAAGTCAACAAACTGAATACCAGATCCCAAACATAGTGGCTGATCTTTGGCACCAAGGGCCTGGGATGCTCACAAAGTCACCACTGTTTTTGGGCGGCAAGCCCACATCATCTTTTTTTTCAGATTCAAACAATGTAGGGACACGGACCGGATGTCATGTGCTGGAAACCAACGGCCACTGGCTTATGTACTGCAAAGAGTGCCTATGTCCAGCTAGCCTCACGAGTTGCAGCTGCGAATCCACCACCATTTGTATCTTTGCATGTACTACAGCCGTACAGCTGCTTTGATCAATATGGGCAGACAATGACATCCAGCTGAAGATCAAAACATTTGCATGGCATCTCCTCAGCTTGGCTCTCAGTACTGGTAGCTGTGTACACGGAATCATCCCCATGACGGACGGCAGATGCTCCAAATGTGGTCAACCGGAAACAGAGTCCCATCTTTCCTTCATTGTTTTGCCCGCGCTGTTTGGTTCCGGTCATCCATTGGACCACGCAAACAAGCCCTGCCGGCCAGACCAAGGGACACATCATCAGCTGGCAACCATTCTACACAAGGTACCAATTTTACTGCAGGGCACATCCTCGCCATCCTGTGGTGCTTATGTAAAACAAGGAACTGAATGATCACCGTTTCAACAAAATTGTGTGGACGGCCGCCAGGGTGGTTCATGAGGCGAAACAACATCAACTGAACACCTGCTCTGTAACCACCACCCTGCTACAGTGACCATGTCGGCGACAGGCATACCATCTTCCACAACATCTTCAGCGTTGCAGGTATCCGCCGCCAGAAGCGGAGTTCGGATCTTTTCGAAAGCATCTATGCAGAAACCACCCCACTTGTCTCCAAATTTACCCGCCGGCATTGGGATCTTCATATCGACAACACCGCGACGTGCATTACTGCTTGCTCCTGCAGATCCACTCATGGCGCAGAAGCTCTACTGTTAGCAGCACGCCTAGCCAAACATCTAAATTGGCAGCATGTTCACTTCTACACCGACAACCAGATTTTCGCAAATGCGGCGCAGCAAAGGGATCCAAGACATCTTTTTCGAAATGGGTTTCCCCCTTTTCTGTTAACGAATTAACGGAAACTGTGTCCAGGTAGCATTACATCTCTCAGAATGAGGGATAAAGAAGTAGCAGAAATAAAGGCTACAGACAGAGTTTCGCCTCCCAGAAACTTAGACAGACTACGAAAGCAAAAGGGATACCCAGGACCTAGCAACATCAATTACAGAGACTCAGGTTTGTCATCAACATAGAAAGGATGGCATCTTCCAACTTCAGCAATCAGCGTTCTGCTCCTGTGGAGCAGCTTCCTCCTCTTGCACTGAAGCATACTGGAGGCTTGCGGTTGTGGATTGTTGGCGTCGGCATCTGCTACTGCCTTAAGAAGGCCTTCCACTCCCCGAACCAAGTCCTCCTTTGTCAGTCCGCTGAGAAGATCTGCCCAATATTTCAAAAAAGAACAAGCAATGAAAGACAATAGAGTTAGGTGCCTTGATAAGCTTGTCATTAAAACAGGCACTATTTCTACCTTTCCAGATTGCCTAGCAGATGGCTGACAGACCAATGACATAGACTTGATCACCGTGTGGTAGATATCTATGAATCCAGTTGTAGTATTGGTTAACTGAAGTTGGGATACAATCGGCTTCAATACAATTGCCGACGTAACTTCCCAGCATTTTTGAAAGAATTCTGCTGGCATCCCATCTGAACCCGCAGCATTGTTTATTTCCATTTCAAATAAAGCAAACTTGATTTCTTCTTCAGAAAAAGGTTTGTCAAGGATTTCATTATCTTGAGCAGAGAGTTTCTCATGCTTTTGCCACAGGTCAGGGTCAATTGGAATGAGATTTCCAGGGGCTTCCCCAAAAAGTTCTTTGTAATAGGCAGTGCATGTTTTAACAGGGCTTCATCCCCTATAATCGTTTCCTCTCCATTTTTCAAACTGAAGATGATTCCTTTTCTTTTTCTACCATTTGCTACTCTATGGGGGTAATCAGTATTACTATCCCCTTTAAGCAACCAGGTAGAATGAACTCTCCTGGCCCACTACATTTCTTCCTCTTCATATATTTTCATTAGTTCTGTTTGCACTTCAGCCTTTTTTTTGGCTTGCCTTGAGCTTAAAGGAGTGGTCTCCTCTTGAAGCTCCAGCCCTTCAAGAGTGTTTTTCAGATTTTGTTTTTTGTTTTTAAATTCCCCAGCCAGGTTATAACCCCAGCCTTTAAAGTATTTTTTGGTTTTATTGATCTTCTCCTGCAGGATGTCAGCTGTAGAAGAATGAGGAGTGACTTCACTCCATATTTCAGTTACCTTTTTTCCCCCCTCAAAATCCGGATGTGAAAATCAGGACAGTTCAAATTTAAACTGCCTCAGAGTTTCTGAATAGTTACCAGTGGGAACAGATCCTTCCATGTCTTATTGATTAAGGGGTTATTTCATCTGGTACCATTTGTAAAGACTAACTTTTCAAGAGTAGGATCCGTTTGATTGTTCGACCATGTGAACAGTGTTCAACAGTCCACCACTCATGTCAATTTCTCTCAATTCGTGAGTATGAATGACAGAATTAAACAGGTGAGAAAAGTGACTCAAAGTGTTACTTTAATTTATCTCCTCACTTTACCTGATCACATTGAAGTCATGGTCACCACCTATGATAAAAGCGTTACTGTTTTGAGAACAATACAGAGACATCTCTGTAAGAAACTCAATTTTGAATTCATCTTGAGGAGCCCCATGGGTATTTAAAATTGACCATACGGTTTTGTTTTCCTATCCATGATAGTTGTTTCAAGAATGCATTTTCTTCTTTTACATCTTTGACTTCAAAGGTGTCTTTGTTAATACCAGTGAGTAAACCACCAACCCTTCCTCTAGACGGTACCCAATTCCATACATATGCATCTGAATCAGGACAGTGTTCAGAGATGAAGTCTTTAAGATAGGTTGACATTCCTTTTTGCCAACCCCCCTACAAATCCAGAAAAAACCCTATTATTTATTATTGTTTTGATTTTTCTTTCTCACTTCCCTCACAGGTATCTGTGAGATGATTGGAGGCTGAGGATCAGACCCAGATTTCAGAGGTCTGGTGGCCTTTTTCTTTGAGATAATCTTGGCCTTTTTCTTTCTGGCACTTTTCTTTTTTGATGAAACAAGAATGAAACCCTCTGTCTCAGAGGATTCTTTATATCCATCCATTGAATAAGATTAGGAGAATTGACATTAGTCTCCTCTTCAATTACAGGCATATTGCTACTTTGACATTTGGATAACAAATCACATCTACCATCTTTGAGATTTCTAACAAGATTGATTGTTTCAAAATCATCATTACTAAGAAAAGCACCCATATTGCTAGCCTTATCCTATATATCAATATTGGATAAAGCAGCAAAGGAATTATCATCAGTGACAGAATGGGGTTTAGGGATAGGGGAGAGTTACCACTCAAATTGCGCTTCCTTGTGATTTTTTCAGCAACTTCTTGTACAGTCTTCCCTCCTAGCTTGATTCTTGATGACCTTTGTAGAGGTTCAATCTTCTTTTTGACTTGTGCAGGATCAACGTCTGGCTGTACAACTTCAGCTTCAGCTTCTTCTTCCTCAAGTGGTATCTCTTTTAACTCTGCAGCCTTTCCAATGAATGCTTGCACGACATTCAGTACCAGCTGTTCCTGAGAATTGATATTGACATCCTCAATCTCCTTTAGGTTCAGAGAGCAATCCATGCTGGGAGTCACAGCATCTTTGGAGTAATCAACTTCTTTGGGTGTTTCCTCTGAAATTTCAGCAGAGCTTTCCATTACATTGTCCCCTTTCTGGAAAAGAGCCTTAGAGGTAAAAGAACTAGTGCATCTCATCATCCACTGATGCCGAGGATCTTTTGTTTTACTTGATTTACCTCCATCATATTCAGGTGGGTCTTCCAGCAGGTCTTCATCTGGAGCCAACTGGAACATTGTTACTTTTCATAGCATCACCCATGAGTTTTTCGCCGGTAGTTGATTTCACACTAGTTGATTTCACATTACCGGATGCTTGTTTTGTGTTGAATTTAGGTGGAGCAGACATAAGTGTCAGAGTGGATACTGCTTGTTCATAGGGCCTGACAGGTCCTGTGTGTTCAGAGTGGATACTGCTGTTCACACTACCGGATGCTTGTTTTGTGTTGAATTTAGGTGGAGCAGACATAAGTGTCAGAGTGGATACTTCTTGTTCATACCGGACCCTTTGATACATCTCTGCACCCAATCTTGACTCTGACATAATCCTTGTAGATACTGCTTTCATCGATCTCCAAGGTCTTTCCTACAAGAGAAGCAACTGAGGCTATGACAGTTTCACTTCTATGTTCATGAGGGATCTTCCTTATTCTGAACCAGGCCTTCTGCAGAGCACCCTTAGAACCAACAGCAAGATTCCAAGGTTTAATGCTAATGCTTGCATTTGCACTTTTCAATCTCATGCTGGGAAAATGTGATCACTCCTCGATCTTCTTTGGCGTAGGGAACCTCATGCTGCATTGATTCTCACTCCACTGTTCAACATGGCAGCACCAACCAGCAGTGAAAATCGCCTGCAGTTCCTGTTCAATCTACCTCGCTGTTGCTTTTCCTACCAAAACACTAATCAGAGCAGTGCTAGCCCTACAATCGATGGCATTCACATTAGAAGCATTGTCAATAGAGAAAAAGCCCATCCCATCAGATTGAACTCCACACAGACTAGAAACATAGTCACAGGCCTTCCTATCAGGACAAATCTTGTTCCCATGATTACTGCCACAGAATTTGCATTTCTTGATCATAGGGCAGACATCTGAACTATGTTCTGAACCACCACAGAAAAAACAAGTAGCATCTGCTTCTTGCCTATTGGGAGGAACAGGGATTGGTTTCTGTGGTTGATCCCCTTGAAAATGTGGCGGCTAGCCATCCCCAATTGCGGCATGCTCCTGCAAACCTGGGCAACTCACACCAGTTTTCTCCTTCCATTGTTGATTCCGGCCTGTGACCCCCACTTTGCTCTTCTGCAGCAGCTCTTTCCGATTCCTGCCACCCCTGATTCTGATCATGACCACCCCTCCCTTTTCCAAGACATCATCCGAGTCACTTCATTGAGGTCTACAAGAATTCATAGACCTCCATCGCCACACTTCCATCAGAGTGCACAAGAGTGCACACCTCCATCGCCACACTTCCATCAGAGTGCACATCTCTAACTCTAGGGCTGATCCGTTAGCCAAACGAGCTCAACAGAATACTGTCATTACCTCCTGTTTGCATTTTTGTCCAGTGCAACAGGCACTTACAAGGATCAATTCCATCCCATCTTTTTATCCTGCATTTGAATTAATATAGGAATCATTTGATCCTCTCAAGAAAAAGAAAAAGCGACTCCAAAAGAAAAAAGGGAAGAAAGGACCCAAGCATACCTCCAATCCAGGTGCCGCCAAGCTCTTCGTGCTTCGGAGGCCACTCGCGGAGCAGGAGGAGGAACTGGAGGACCCGGAGCTGCATCACCGCCCCTCCAGGAGCAGGCCGCCGCCGCCGCTCGGGAGGAGCAGCACGAAGGTGCCGCCCCCCGTCCCCCGTCCCCCGCCCCCCCCCCCCCCCCCCCCCCCCCCGCCACCGCCGGCATCAGAGTGCCCCGGCCGGTGTCGCCGCCTCCTACCGCCGCGCCGCCACATCTCGGGGAGGGAGCGAGACTGGGCTGGGCCCAGCGCCACTTACGTGACCGGAGTCTGATTGACTTCACGCGACTGATGGTGGGACCGAGAGCTGCCGTGCCCCACCAGTCAGCCTGATGCACCGGATGGGGGCTCGCCGTCGCCAAGGTACCGGCGGCAGCGCTACGCGCCCACGCCGCTGCAGACGGAGAACCACGCTGACATGTGGGGCCGTCTCCGCTCGGGCCCCACCAGAGCCGGTGGGGAAATTCGAAATTTCGAACACCCCCCGCTGCCTCGCCTTCAGAAAGCGGGAGCCAACTCATTTCACCGCCGCCGCCTCCTCCTCCTCCGACCTCCGCTCCGACTCGTCGGGCTCGGGCCTCCGTCACGCTCCGATGGCCGCACCGGTAGCCCACGCCGCTGGCACCAGCATGGAGACGGACTCTTCCGCGCCGCCGAAGGTACGGACTCCCACGCCTCCTTCCATTCGGGTTGGATTTTGATCGCTCGCGTGTGGGTGTGGGGAAGCCGCGCGGTGGAGAACGGAGGCGGGGGGGCGCGCGGGCGGGCTGGGTCGGGTTGCGATCTCGGTCGTGGGGGTTGAGGAGGCAGGGCAGGGATTACCGGAGTTGGGGCACGCCGGCCGGAGGGCTCTGACGAGCACGAGCACCGAGGAGGATCGTCCGCGCCGCTGGTACGGCCGAGTTGGGGCGAATTGAGGAGGCCGACAAGCGCGTGTCTGGGCGTGCGCTCGTCGGCATCCTTGTTCCGCCTCAACTCGGCTGGACGCGCGCCCGTGGACGACCGTCCTTCGTGCTCTCGTCGGACAATGCGCGTGGTGAATGGTGATCGCCGAGCTTGGAGACTGTACATGGTCGAACGACGAGGTGGAAGGATGATGGCTAGGATAGGGGCTGCGCAGCCGTGTGTTGCGTTCATTTCGATTCGTCAATGACTCACATGTGGACTTGTTTTCGTCTGTTGGTGCTGGATTGGCTGATCAGGAGGAGGTAGTCAGGTGACTTGAACTAGCACACGCGCTCAGAGTTGTTAGGGGAGGTCGGGAGCTAGCACGCACGCAGGATTGTTGTCTAAATTGAACGAAACGCTGCTGGTTAAATGTTGAATTCATAAAGCATTGCTGCTTGCTTTGATAATTTAGTTGGCATCCTCTGTTTTCAGGCAGAGCACAAGGAGAGTTTGATCCGTTACTACATAACAAAAGAGTATGAGAGGATTGGTCAGGACAACACCATCGAGAAGGTCAAGGACGTCCAGATGAGGAAGCTCAAGGGGTATCTGGCCCTGTGCATGTTTGGCTTGGGGTCGATCCATTGGGGTGGCGGGGAGAAGGTCATAGAGCACTTGGGCAAGGATTTCGCGGACCAGTGCATTCGATTTCTCACGGTCCTGTACTTCTTGGGTCTTGTTGGTGCCACGGCAGGGACGTTGCCGGACAATGCTCTCTGGCCGTTGTTCTTTGCAGGACTTGGAGCTTGGCTCTCGTTCATTTTTGCGTTGGCATTGTTTCACCTTGAAACAAGGAGGCATTATATAAACCCTGAGCATGCCAGATACTCGTTTTGCATATATTCTGTGATGTTTAGCTTGTACTGGTCCCATGCCGCGCAAGACCCACTAGTGAGTATTTAGTAAATTACTCATATGCAACCTCATATTGAGCTAGGTAATACTAATGGTGGTGCTAATTCTTTCTTATATGCAGCCATTGCACACTCTAGGAAAGATTCTTTTGTCCATCGCCCGCGGCATTTTCTTCATATTAAGGTTCTTATATCATGAATGTAATGTTTTTTTGTTTTTCACTTTTGCAACTTTGTATGCTTAGTGCGTCTTTGTTGTGCCATCAGATGGATTTGGACTTCAAAAGGAAATGCATGGAGCTGGTTTTGGAATATTTGCTGCTGCAGAAATCATCGGTAAGCATTTCTTTAATAAAAAAAATTTCACATTCCTTTAACAATTTGTAATGTCTATATTGTTGTCATCGCAGTCATACTCTTCCTAACCGTAATCGCAATTCGTAGCCTAGGTTCTTCATACAAACTACAAAGGTAATTTTAGTATTTTCCTTTCTATTGAATACTTATGTTCTCTGGCAGTACTATTTCTTTCCTATTTGTCTAGTCATGTAAATGTTTTTTTCCATGTTCTCACTTGTATGTTCTTATGTGCACTACAGAGGAGAGTAAGTTCATAGTTGTGATCAAGGAAAAGAAGTGAGAAGTGAAGAGTATTGGAGAAATAGGCTGGCCAGTCTGGTCGTGTAAGGGTGCATTATAACGCTCTTTGATACTTGCGCTGCAAACATCACCTACCTTGAACTAATTCAGCTGGTAACGCTGCGGGCAAGCAATGGCCTTATGTGTTGTTTGGCAATGCCTGAGGTACTGTTGTGGAATAATGCGAATGGTGTCTGTTATGTCAACTCTGTTCTTTGTGCAATAACTTGTTCCCTGCTTTTGTAATTTGAGGGAAAGAAATCACAATCTCTTTTGGTTGTCCACTAGACTAGAATAGATCCTCCGACAAAATTTTGCATCTGGCCTGTCCTGCTTTGAGCAAATTACTAGTATGCATTTGACTGGTTTATACCATCTGAAACCTTTTTGGTCCTGATGCTTGCTTGCTCCTGACATGAATGTTTGATTGTTCTCATACCCATAAACATACTAGGACTGCAATATTATTGTGGTATAGAAATGAGTCATCTCAAGCCTCTAGCCTGAACAATGATCTCTGACAGCCCTCCCTAGCAATGTCAAAAACAAGGATATCAGAGGCCGCAATTCCACTGAAAAGTGGATACTACAGCAGCTGTTGCTCACGAATAGGTTTCCTAATCCTAGAAAACAATTTTTGGTGCAAGCCACTTTGTCACAAATGCTGGCTAAAAACTATGGAGCCTTTGGTTAGTAAATAGAATGAATCTATTCTAACGATCATCCTTTTCATTTTATCACATTACTCCTGTTTGCTTTGAGCTGCGTTTCTCTGTCATCCCCACTCTCCCCATCATGGGAATATACCATTGTCATTTTTCTGTTCATTCCTTTTGTGTTTTTAGTGATTTGTGTTTGCAATATTTTTGTCTGGATTGGCAAATTATGCGAGGTGAATGAGTTGAATTCTTGAAGCATCATTTTGCCGTGTTGCCTGGCCATGTGCCAATCTCCACACGAAGTGCTTGAACTTTATTCGGACAGTTCAGAGCCCAGATTTTCTTCCGGGGAATAACAGTGCCGAACACTGCATGTGAACAGTAGCACCTGAGCTCGGGCCATGGTCAGTATGCTGTTGTCCATACAAACCTTATATGCAGATTTGACACTGGAAATATCCCCCTTGGATCAAAGTGTCATGCCTGGAAATCTCCCATGTTTTCCCGAACATCCTATGTACAGTGTTGAAGAAGAATTTGGTACCTTTGTGTTGATCGATAGTGTTGATCCTCTCGGCAGCCATGGGTTTCTCAATATATTGATGGACTCACCATCTCCCACATGCCAAATAATGCATTTCGTCAGTAGGTCAATGCCTTTGAACATACTCCTCTAGGTGTAGGACATACCTTGCATCTCACTTGCATTAATTGAGAACATCACAATCAGTGCAGTACTCCCTCTGTTCGGGAATATATGACGCTGGCTGACTTGTTTCTCCGAGGGTTTTGTACCAGACGCCAATCTTGCTTTGCCAACATTGCCGAGTTGAAAGCATGAAATCTCTAATACCGAGACCACCTTTTGATTGCACCATCTTCTTGTTGATGTTGGCACATCAGGGAATTCTCTCAACTCACAAGAACACACGAAAACACAAGTAGTTTGTGCTGTGATGAAGCTACAGGTTTTCTGATCTTCTCTTTTATTATATAGCAGGGAAACAAACTAGATCATGGCTCCTATAAAGCCAGATCACGCCGGAGTGGCCTCCTAACTTCTAGCTCATGAACACCACTAAGCCGTGGGCATTACACACTTCATGCCTAAAGACTAAGACTCAACAAAACAGACTCTGACCAACGCTAACTGCTAACTGACACTAAACTGAAAAAACAGAGCACTGAAAGTGCCGGTGTCAACACTGAACAAACTGAACAAAGACACTAGAACACTAAACTGACACGAGACTGAAGGCTAACAGTTGACTCCACCTATATCTACGTATCATGGTACTCAGTTCATTACAGTTACAGAAACTCTTAGTAAGATCAAAACAAGCCATGACGTATGTTGGATTTAGATATTGGAACACCTCTTTCTTGGAGTGACAACGACTTTTTCACTTGCTCTTTCAGAGTTGAGTGCAGGATGTCTTTTACAGTTTCTGTCCGGTTACGCACTGTTCTTGCTGAACATTACATCCGATTTCTCTTTATTGATCTTGAGACCAGAACATTCCGCATACAAATCTGTGATGCAGTGTCAACAGTGACTTTCATGAGTACGAGTGAGTCATCTGCAAACTGAGACACACTCGAGGCACCCTGTGAAAGCTTCATCCTTTGAATCATATTTGAAGCATGTACATGATGAAGTAGGGAAGAGAAACCTTCATCAGACAATCAGACGAGGGATAGTCTTGTCGTTGACCTCTTTGTGGCAAAATTTCATCTGTAACATCTCCATTCACTTTGATCCGATAGTTGACTGATTAATATCTCCACTTCATCATATGACATCTCCATTTACACCTTTGAGTACCCCATTTTCAGATACGCATTTGAATTCTTCTGAATCAAGCCTTAATTCCAATTCATCAATTAACACAGATATTCTTACAACAACAGGAATACATTGTCATTGCATTAGACAGTAGGTTCACATTGCTGGCTATGACAAAATATTTAGATTGAGTTCCGGAAGTGCCACCTTAATCAAGTTTCTCCTAGTTACCGCTCTGCGCTCTCTCTATTACAAAAGTTGTCACCGTTGTTGTTACATATAGCAAATCATGTAAAATACTTGATCAAATGCACCCTGCGCGAATGGCTCCCCATCCTCCATTAGTCCATTGTTCCCCATTCTTGTGATTCTTTGGCGATGAAGTTATCTACTCCTCCGCATTCCATCCTTTTTAGAGAGGGAAAGCAAATCAACACGATATGAACAAATGTAAAGCAAGCAAGTTGTTTGTTCAGAGGGGGCATTCCCACAGCAGGTATGGGCTTTCTGGGCCACAGATATAGCACCCACGTGAGCACTAAATATGACTTGCCAGTCATTTATTTTCCAACTCTTGCTGGCGCAAAGAAAGTTGTTTGCATCTTTTCATGTTAATCTTATTCCATCAGAGCTAGTATCCATCATGGTAAACACTTGACGCTTAAGATTTTACCACCTGTATCTCTGACAGTATATAGTTATAGAGCAATTCCTTTGTCATTAGACTTACTAACGGTTAAACTCATTTCCCTCATGGTAAACTCTTGAAGCCTAAAATTTTACCACTTGTAACTCTGACCGTTTATATATAGAGAGTATTTCTTCACGCTAACAGTTATACTAATTTGCATTGTACTGCTTTCTTGCCTCACATACTTAATTTCCAATACCAGGATCATTCAATAGATTTTGGAAAACACCAAGATACGTCATCCAGTATCACCATCTAAGATCAAAGTCTAATGCAGTCTCAATCACGGAATCCCATAGTTTAAACATGCATAGTAAAATCTTCGTAGTACATTAGTCCATGATTCTTCATAGTATATACTGCTTGATACATTAGTCCACGATTCTTCATAATACATACTGCTTGATATAGTAAATTTGGATAGGCAGAACATTCTGCATAGTACTTCTAATCGATAATCAAGTCTGGTTCGCCTATACATTAGGCATATAAACTAGATACATTAACCCATAGACGGGTTACTTGCAGTAAAACACATTGCTGCAGAATTAAATATGGCCATGTAATTCATCTATAAAAAAAGGTACGGCCTGTAGTTCGGCCACTTTATTCCACATGATCATCGTCAGCCCCTTTCTTCTCCCATGCTGCCTTTTTGTCTCCCTCGGTCTCATTGTTTGCTTCTCCCTTGGTCTCATTGTTTGCTTCAGTTCCTTCTTCAGTCTTGTTCATTGTTCCCTATTTATAATAGTTCAGTTATAATTATTTCTAATATTATACTATTCTTGAATTCGTAAAATTCTCATATGACAATTACTCATTTTTACCTTCATCAGTAGTCTGACAAGTGGTAACATATCACTTGTAGCAAAATTTCCCTTCGGTTAGGAGCACATCTCTGTAAATCCAACAGTTGTAGAATCTTAAACCAGAATTCCCAAGCACAAACGGGCGATGTTAGGAGGTGCTGGCATTCTCGTCGGCTTGATCAAATAGAGGGCATTGAGTCGAATGTGGCAGCCCTCTTTTGGCCAGCCTATTCGCTGTCCAGCATCTGTTTCGAATTGCTAATCAAAGAAAAACTTTGCACTTCGCCGGCGCCCATGATTTCCAAACCCTCCACCACGGCTTGAAAGAAAGCTTGCCATTGAAGAAAGCTTTATATGCTGAACTCGAAGAATATTGGCCAGAGTGTGATGATCATCAGCTTGGATTAGAACAACCTCGTGTATAACATCCCATAGTGAAAAAAATTCAAATAGGCCAATCATTGAGAGGCCTCCCTCAATGTCCTTGGTCCAGATCTGCCCCAACAAAGCCTCTGCTACTGACTGTCCTCTGATTGCAAATTCTGGAGGGTAACTTTAATCTTATCCTCAACAGGGTTGCTTTGGCCTTATATTAGAAAGTAATAGAATATTATGTAAACCGCTCAAACAAACAAATGACCCCATGCTCTGTATATGTGCAATCAACTAAAGTGACTATTTCAACACATTACCTTGTTCATGTTGATCCATGTCAGGAAACAGGCTCTTTTGCAACACATGGTGCATGGAAACGAAGTGTTGTGGCTGCAATATAATCAACTAAAGTTAGACTTACTAACAGAGTCACATATTGGGTTTAATTACTGAGAAAATGTATTTCCTTTGAATTACGCAATTGGTGCTGCAGGTGAGGTCACTTCTTTCTTCTCCTATCAAGTTTACTTGTATAAACCAGTCTTATTCTATGACTTCCATTTGCATCATTTTATCAATATAGTTAGTACAGTAAAACTACCAGGCCGTTATTAGTATATGGTTTATTTAATTACTCCAGTCTCAGTTCCAGTTCCATATCTTTTTTAAAAAGTTCCATTTAATTACGCACAGGGCGGTGCCACCGAGGACGCCGTACGCGATCCCGCGCCGCCGCCTCCTTCACACGCCGCGCCAACCTTCGCGCGAGCTCGCCGCGCCGCCTCCTCCACACGCCGCGCCCGCCTTCGCTGCGCCGCCACCTCCCGCGCCTCCGTCCTCCCTTACCAGCTCCGACATCAAGAAGTCCGGCGACTTCCCAATCGCCGCCCTCCCCCGCTGACCTTTTTCCCCCGATGCTCTGTCGCACCGCCGTCGCTCGCCCCGCGCTGCCGCCTTGAGCTGCAGCGTCTCGGCGGTCATGCGGAGCTGCTGCTCGACGGCGGCGCCCGCACGGAACATGCCAGCACCCAGGACGAAGAGCGCGGTTGCCGGAGGACGCTTCGGCGCCGGCGCCGCAGACGCAGTGAGGCAGACGAGGAGGAGGAGAAGCGGGAGGAGCGCCATGCCGCTCACGTTGTGGCGCGGCGCCATGCCTCCATGGCTTGCTCCGCCCCACCCTTCGCCGACTTCCTCTCCCTCTCCGGCGGGTTCTCTTTCGACGGCAGGCAGCCCGCGCGCTGCAGCTGGCCGAGCGCGGCGCCGCGGACCGTTGAAGGTCGCGGCGGCGCGTGGCGTGGACGAGCGCGGCTGCCTCCTGCTCCACCCCTCGTCTCGCCGTCGTCCTTCCTCTAGCGCGTCGCGTCGGCGACCCAGGCCAGCCCAGCATCTTTGTGCCTTTGCATCAGGCGTTGCCTGCTCTGTTTTCGCATTGCACTGAAAAGAATATCACGGTTCAATATGTCCTGTCCAGTCTTTCAATAATATTAATAATAAGTCCTGTCCACTGGCTCCCTTGCTTCTCGATGCGGTTCCTGAGGCCATCGCCCCCACACTACTGGAAGATCCTGGGATATCAGAGATACATGCGTGGCGCCATCTCTCAAGGTTTCAAAACCAGCGCCCCAGGCAAGATCAAGACTGGCTGAAATTTGCCCCTCAAAAGGTAAGTACAAATCTTCAATGGATCCTTCGGCATGTGAACACTCGCACTCAGTTGAATGGTATGGTATTAAAGTTCAAAAACATGTGCTTGCTCTGTTCTTCTTTTGATGACACTGGCTACCTCAATTTGAGCTAATAATCAACACCATAAAAAAGGAACGGAAGAAGTGCAGTCGGAGGTGCAGTAGAACTTATGTTGGCAAGTTTCTCTTTTGGGAGGATTTTCCGCATCTAGATGGGACAACGGACGGAGATGCACGAGAGCAGGAGCCCCCATGATCTCCGCAACTAACCCAATTTTGTTTTGTGAGACAAGGACCAAAATACTTTGTGGATATTATTAATTTGTATGCCAGTGCACTGAGATATATATATATATATATATAATGTGTCTAGTGAGTCATAGATGTGGAAACCAGCCAGCCAGGCATTCTGGTCAATTATAAATGTATAATTCCTCAAAAAACTGTAAATGTATATAACGCCTAGGCATAGGTACAATTATAAAGACAAAGTATGAGGCTCTATGATATATATGGAATGTGTTCGATGAGCTCAGTTTAGTTGGGATTATGGAAGTTTATTTACTGGATGCTTTGTTCAACATGAAATTATGCTGAAGTTGGGATATATTCATCCAACAGCTCGCTCGCATAGCAAAAGATAGGAGAAACGAAGCAAGCGACCGGGGCCAAACAGATAAATATCATTCCCGAAAATATTCCATCGCCTTGGCTCGAGATTCTTCTAATAAAATCTATCATATACACCCATAGCACAATCAATATTCCCTGCAATAATACATGCAAGCATTTAGTTACCATTCTGCCATATGTAAGTCAATGAGCAGATTACAAACACATACTGGTTTAAGGACAAACAAGAACAATAGCCGCAACATATTGGACAGGCCAATGTAGCTAGGGTAGGCATGAATGACAGATTCAGTCCAATCTTAGAGAGAACTCATAGCATTTGAGTGCTGAATAATATATAGACCATTTAGTTGGAGAGGTAACTGAAAGATTAAACGAAAGTATAGTTAGCTAACAATCCGGCCAATTGTAGTAAAATGAATTTTCTGGATATTTTATCTCAATGAAGAAGCCTTAAGGGTCGGGAACCTCTTATTGTCGCACATCCAGCAACTGTAATATCTTTACTCCTCTTAAAATCCTCTTGCATGCATGTTTTAAGGAATGCATATATCTTGCACTTATGTTTTACTTTTTCACAGTGTGCTATCTAAACAACTTTGAGAACATTTTGTGCTATCGTTAAATCTAGATCTCAATCAATCCAATACTGATGTGTGCAATTTATCACCTAGACTTCCCAGTATAGATCATAAATTTCTATGCGTAGTGTTAAAGCTATAAGGTGCGTTCTTATGTGCAATTTAGATATGGTTATGTATAAGGCGAGATTTTCATATAGCTAAAAACCAGCAAAAAGAACTGCGCGCACAAACAATGCCCTGCATTGTGACTCATATATATGAATAACAAAGGTGCTTATACCTTGACAAGGCACTTGAAGACCCTAGCGGCGGCCAAGACGATGATAGCAGCTGCCTTGTCCAAATCGGCTTCCGTCAGCGCGTGGGCGTTCGTCCCCACCTTGACATGGCTGCGCTCCGTCTCGACGAACCGCGGCTGCGCTTCGCCGCCGGCGTGGCAGACGCAGCAACTCGGCGTAGGAGAAGATCGAGGGATGCCACGTTGCATCCCTAATTCGTCTTGAATAATAATCGGTGAAACACCTGATGCCGACCCATGCAGAGCTCTTCAAGGCTGGTTGGTCCAAAAGGAGAGCCGAGTTGGGCCTGCCTGCCGGGCCCACATGTATGCCTGCCCGTGCCTGCAATGGAATTTCCTCCACGCGACCTTCTTTTCAGCTTCGGCGGGCTTATTTCATTGCCTCCTTGTTGGCCTGACCGGACGCCCACCAACGTGAAAATCCAACGAGCCCATGAGCAGAACAAGTGTCGACGTATAAAAGGGAGGCGCGGAAGTCGGCCCTGTAATCCAGTTCAGCCCAGTACAAACGTGATCCAGATTTTCTGTTCAATTCCCCAATTCAGATGAATGACGCCTCCTTGTGATATAGGCAGGCATGGCGTCTCCTAACTAGGAAAAGTTCCCTCTGCGCTCGGCTTCCGCGATCAATTTATTTTCCATCAGGGGATTTTCTCGATGCAACACTGGGAGTAAATCCATCTAAGACTTGGAGAGCAATCTGTGATGGTTTGGAGGTACTAAAACAAGGATTGATAAAGGGAATTGGAGATGGCGAAAACACAAGTATATATATCTGTAACTGGTTACCAAGGACTGGATTGATGCGGCCTTTATGCACAAAGAAACCAAATCTTCCCATTCTAGTTAGTGAGCTTATTGGTCATACTTCAATGTCTTGGAGAACTGATATTGTGCAAAAAAATTTCATTTGGATGGATATTGACGAAATACTACGACTCCAATTAAGTCAAAGAAAACAGGCTGATTGCTGGGCATGGCATCACGAGAAGAATGACATTTTCTCAGTTCGTTCAGCCTATAGGATGTTGATTCAAGCAAAGAAAATAAGAGAAGATTACTTTGAAGGAAGGGCTAGCAACTCCAAGGAGATAAGGAGCCAGAAAGATTGGAAACGGTTGTGGAACATGAAGGTTCCATCAAAGATCTAAGTATTTTGCTGGCGGTTGGCCCTGAATTCCATTCCAACTGCTGTTGTACTCAACTACTCAAGGAAAGAAACATGGCAGAGTCTGATGCATGTAAAATTTGTGGAGCTGATAAGGACGACTAGAAGCATGCATTACTAAAGTGTATAATGTCTAGATGTGTTTGGGCCTTAATGGATGAGGATATTACAAAAAAATGTCAATGTTGCATATCTCTGATCCAAAAAAGTGGGTGTTTCATATATGCAGGAACATTCCTGAGGAACACATCATCAAAATTTTAGTTACAGCCTGGGCAACTTGGCATGCAAGAAGGAAAGCAATACATGAAGCAATATTTCAGAGTCCTTTTGCAACTATTGGGGCTGTTAATCAGCTCATTGAGGAAATGCAAGTGGCCAATACAATTCAGCCTGGGAAGCGCAATAACCAAACCTCGGTTACAAAAGCTTTTAGGTAAGTTCCACCTGACCAGGGCCTGCACAAGCTGAATGTTGATGCAGCTGTTCATCGGACAGGTGCTAGAGGTGCTGTTGCAGCTGTCTGTCGGAACGATCAAGGAAGATTCGTAGCTGCTAGTGATATGGTCTGCCAAAATATAGTTGATGTGGAAACGCTCGAAGCAATGGCATGTGCCAAAGCTCTTGCTCTTGCTGAAGATTGTGGGATACGTAAGGTGAAAGTGGCTTCAAACTGCCTCAATGTCGTCAAGAATATCAAAGAGATGACTAGATGCTCATATATGATGATCATCCGAGACATTCAAGAAAGAAGAAAAGCTTTTGATTGTGTGCACGAAGGCAGGGATTCGAATGTACAAGCTCATAATCTAGCTTAGGTAGCCTGTACTTTTGGAGATGGCCACCATGTGTGGTTGGGTTCACCTCCTTTGTTCCTGAATGTAAACATTGCTACCAATAATATATAAACTAGATGAAACCCCGCGGGGCACAATAAAAGGATCCTAAACATCCGGCATGCAAGATGAGACTTTTGAGTGAAACAAACTAAACCTCTTGTATATGATGATATTGCAGTTGGCATGAATCTTTGTTGTTAGCTAACATAAAATTAGCAGTAAAAGGGCACTTTTTTTTTCAAAGTGATAAACATCTAAAGGTAGTCCGGAGATAAAAGTTGTTATAACCTGAACACTATTACGGTATTTTGATGACTTAAATTCCTACATCCTGGATCCACCAAACAAAGGAACTGCTGCTTCCAATCTTATGGAACGTGTAACCAATATCCAAATACATGTAGTAGTTTTCTGCTACTGGAAGTATACTTTCGAAACTGAAACAATGTGAATTTAGAATTACACTCATATGATATATCACATTACACATTTTGTACACATGATGAAATCATCTAGAGCGGAGTAAAATGCCTGTCATCTCACACAACATAGATATCATGGCTGGAGTTTTTGGAGGAGGCTGCTTATCCATAAGAAACGTATAATGGTCTATGTTGTCTACAACTGCTTGAACATCATTCAAATATATCAGCATCCATATTACTCATAGATGTACGTGGAAATATAAGAGGTTTATCCAGGGAACCTATAATACTAGGTGAATACCCCGCGCGTTGCCGCGGGACGTGCTTGCATACAAAAGTTGAAATGGAAGTGAGTTTTGCCAATTTGAAAACCATGCTATAAATATATATGGTCTGTGGGTAAAATTAAAAATTTAATAAACAATAAATTGCATAAGATGTTAAAATGCATACCAAATTGTTTCATATAAATCCGGTGTCAAGCACATTTTGACTGCTTTGTCAGTTGCACTTGCATGTCAGGTATGATGCTATGAGAAGCATGTGTGATTGTTTGTTTTGGTAGCTACGTGTGATGATCTTTTCAATAAGTTCTTGTATACAGGGAATGCCAGCCATTTGGGAAAAAAAGAGAAAATAAGCAGAATACCATGAGTAGTATACAGTCCAAACACGGTGAGCTCTGTCCCAGTAATACATACTCCCTCCGTTCAGAAATAGATGTCACTGTTGACTTTTAGACATCACGTTTGACTGTTCGTCTTATTCAAATTTTTTACATAAATTTTATTTATTTTTTTACAACTTGGTTTATCATTAGATATATTTTAATCATGACATATTTGTTTTTATATTTGAGCAAATTTTTTGAATAAGACGAATGGTCAAATGTGATATCTGAAAGTCAACAGTGACATCTATTTCTGAACGGAGGGAGTATTTCAGAAAAACTTGTAAACCTGCAGAAAATTTGCTTCTCAATATAGACTTCTATACAGGTGCGGTATGAAAGAAATAATAAAGGAATTAAAGGAACTTGATACTTGATATAAGAACCTTAGCTGAAATCTTATCAACCGTATGAAAATAGTGTGGAGATGATCTGGAACCAAATAGAACTGGAGGAGATGAAGCAACTTCACTGTGGCAATTTGGATCAAAATAAGTAGTAGAAAACTTTAACGATCCTGTGGGAATTCATTTCTCTTCACGCTGATCTGTACACAAAGATATGAGGTGAGCATGTATGGGAGCGCAGAAGGTTGTTCTGTAAGGCCTTACCAATAAAAAGGTATAGAATATGTATGTATCATGGATAGTTTCCAGAAAAGAAAGGCAAAGCCTAATCAACAATTTGATCCACTAACATGTGAAGGAAATCAGATTAGCGAGAACATGGAAAAGGAGAATATTACCATCAAATCTAAATTGCTCGCTGACTTCCAGAAGAAACCCAGAAGCGGCAACCTACTCACAAATCAAGAACTACTGATATAGCCACCACATCTGCGAGGGAAACGAAAAGGTTAGGCAGTCCTGGGGGCAAGGGGCATATATGTGCTATGCCTATGCGGAAGGAATTGGAAGAGCAATAGCACCATTAAGGAGTGATTCTTAATTGTTCACTAATGGCGGCAGTTTTCTTTTCCAGCAATTTTGATTCATGACGATGGAAGAGCAGTAGCATCATTAAGGAATTTGATTAATGGTGTTTGTCTTGATTGCATATTGGTGGCCGGGGGAAGTTTCTGTAGCATGCACAAAGAGAGGGCGGTCAGATGGCGCGATAGGTAGGGAATAAGTGAGGGTGAACAGATGGCTAGATGAGGCTTGAAGGTCATGATTTAACGGTTGAAATTTTAGAGATGATGTGGCGCAATAAGAATCAAGCTTTAGAAAAGTTATTGCACTTAGTGGGTATGACTTATATAGATATTATAGATAAGTGCATTTTAAAAGGCTAGCAGTGTGAAACGCATTTCAAATAAACATTAATTTAATCACTATATCATGACCCCTCGCAAAAAAAAAAAAAAATCACAATATCATGACAGTGAAAAGATCCTCCAGAAGGAGCGGATGCAACAATCAGACATGTTACAGACGTGGCCTAACTTAAGTACTACAAATATGTAACAGACTGTCAGGTTCATTTCTTTGCAAATCTGGGAAAAAAAGAACTAATATGATGGCAGATACAGATAGCCAACCAATCCACAATACGGTATACCATGCAGTTCACAAAATTGTATGTAAAAGAGCAGAAAATGTAGCTATGGTATCACTTAATATTGTTCCTCATATGCTGCATACCTTGAAAAAAATAGAGACAGATGACCCAAAAATCTGGCAGATGGAGAGGGGGGGAGCAGGTCAGCATCATTCTTTCTGCAATGGGCCACAACAGCCTGCAAAAAGGGATGGATAGTTGTTAGAGACAATAGCGTTTTAACCATGATTCTAGACTCTAATTGCGTTTTCACCATCGATTTTCAGATTTTGCAAGATCACCATTGATTGCTTTCAGATTTTGCAAGATCACCATTGATTTTTTGAAAACTGATGGTAAAATCGCAAAACTATTTTGCAAGATCACCATCGCTTTTCAAAAACTGATGGTAAAATCGCAAAATCTGAAAACCAATGGTGAAAACACAATTGGAGTTTGAAAGGATGGTTGTTTTGCAATTGCCCCTAGTTGTTAACGCATGGTCTGATACTTGCGCAAAGCTACAGTTGCGATAACAACAAATAAATTGTCCTCTTTGGGCAGCTTCGCAACACAACACTTGCATGACGACACTATGATCAATGGGCTACTAAAAAATTGAGAGGCAAACTATATGTTGGCCGGGAAAAAGCAATGTTCTGCATATGCCTCTATGTAATATTTTCTATCAGGAATTCAGGACCACTTAAGAGACCTTGAAAACTGGAAACACAGGGCCTGGAACTATTTAGGGATATGTCAACAATATATACATTAAAGAAGGATGTGAGGTACCTAAACACTCGATTCTCAGTTCATCCGAACATAGAAGAATGCATCCATAGCACAGAAATAATAAAGCAGTAAAAATGGTTATATTATTCAAGAAGGTACAATTAACATGGACACAAAGAAGAACAGTGGAAACACTGGAAAACTAAGATAGGGTGAATTATTAATTCCTTCTTCAAATTAAATTGCAATGCATAATTCCACCACTTGCCTAGCCTAAATATTGCACTGCACAGGTCACTAAGTTCACACACATAGCTTTATTTAGAATTTCTCCTCAGCCACTTGCTCTGATACACGGTATCCATCATACTGGATTCGATTTAACACTGAAGATAAACTTATGAAGATCATAGCAAAGCAATACGTGTAATAAACCTACCTTCATTGTCTCATCTGATGCAACTCTGTTTTTTTCTTCTTTCTCTGATTGTCCATAGCAGCCTGTTAAAAAAAAGGAGGCAAAGTTGTTATGACAGATTTTAATGTTAGTATGATATGAGAAGGAACACGAAGCAGCAGGAGGAAAATAAGAGGTGATAGGAGTTTCTTTGATGGCAACGATACCTTTAGCCTAGATCACTAAAAATGTCTCTATAGTCTATAGACACCATTGTGGGTACTGTTAGGACACCCAGCAGGGTTATTTTCAATCAAATCATGTAGATCATTAGTGGCAGAATCTGGTGCTCCAACCATCAGAGGTAGAGGGCCTGCAAACAAATACGTTAAATAGAGAACGGCTGTGTAAGCTGTGTGCGGCCTGGCAACCATAACTACTAATCATCTGCACGGTATCACAAATGGTAACTAAACTATTCCAACAAACTTATCTATATCCACCCAGAATACCATCAGGCCAGTTTAGACCGATCTATGTTATATGGGCCAAAAAGGTAATGAATGCATAACTCCACCACTTGTTGAGAATGGCAACATGCCCAACCGGTGGGATGACAATTGAAATTAGTCAAGCAGAATGTAAGGCAACTGCGAGTCTGCAAATTAAAGAATGCAAGATACGATGAAGCTATGAAGTCGTACCTAAATCTGCTGATCTAGCTGTCAATCGCCCTCCCTCCTACCTTCTTTATCCAGGGAGTGAGAAATCGGCTGTAAGGAAATGAACGTGCTACAAATTAGCACCTAACTGAAGGAAGACCAACAAATGCATTATTTTTACCTGTCAATACTAAGGTCATCTGCAGCCTCCTTGGTGTGGTCCGTCCATTACGATGGGGAGAGCAAAAAAAGGTTAAGGACAACAAACGCTCTTACTTGGGCACTAACGAGACCGATGTCCCCATCTCACTAATTGTATTATTACTGGTTCACACCGTACAACAAAACCGAGTTGTCCCTACAAGTGGAGTATACAAAGAACCAAGTTCTGCTTGAACATACAGAATCAGGGTATAAGCAAGCAGTGCACAGAATGCCATGCCTTTTATCTTCTCCAGTTGTGCCAAAAACTGCCCCCAATCCTTCGGAGTTGGGGAGTCAATCCATGCTGCTGACACTGATACCATCAGTCCATCCAACAAATCGATTGCAAAACACTTTCCGTTCCACATACATTTGCTGGGGAGATCTGGTTACAAGGTAAGGATTAGAGGAAGCATAGTGTATATTGAGTTTATCATTGGTAGGAGGAAGGGGAACCATTACTATGCAGGCTCCAAAAGAGCATACGTCAGGGCTTTTAAAGAAATACACAGAAGAAAAACTCTAGCAAAGTGTATGCATATAAAAAGAAAAGTGCATTATATATCACAAGTGTGTATCTTTCCAATCTAACGGCCAGGGGTCAAAAATCTGCAACAGCAGTTACGGAAAACAATGGTAGTGATGAAATTTGAATATCGACAGCAAAGCATAGAATAGTACTGTCGTGCATTGCTCAGTGCCCAGGTCTCAACAGGTGTTTCTCAGCTCTTCAAATGCTTTCAGAGTGTGTCAGTAGCTTAGCCAGAAACAGAAAGCCTTGTTGCTTTAGTGGCAGTAGGATCAAACTACTTATGGTGACCAAAATTTCTTTTCACAGCTTATACAATGAACTTGTTCCATATTTATGGTGACTCACATCTAGCTGCCTGTGTCGAATGACTGAAGATGAATATGCCAGCATCTTTGTCCTGAGAAGTGGGTTCAGTTGAAAGCAATCAAAAGGGACATGTATCCTGCAAAGAAAATGTGCCATCTTGTTAAGCAATTGTCAAGTAGTAAAATAACAAGGAGAGATGTATGTATGCTCAAAACTGTGTTTTCAAGATGAAAATACGTGTTTACACACGTGTTTACACACTCAAAAAGGAACCCTTCAGTAATGTTTGGATTCCCTCTTTTGGAGTAAACTCATACTTTGGACCACTAGCAAACTTGGAGTCCCTCCTTCAGTAATGTTTCTTAGTCATATTGCTTCCACCTTTGCCACTTGGTGGTTCTCTTTCAGAAAACTACCAAATGAGCTTTCGTCTGCCTTTGTTTACGGTGCATCAGCAGCATTTTTCCACATGCGAAAATTCATGTTCAAAAATAGATAAATGGAGGAAGAAAAAGTCAAGCAAGGGCAATAGATGTACTAACTCTGAATGTGTTCCATTTCATAATATAAGAACAAGCAGGGGAGACATGGTGTAAGCAAATGAAAAATTATTTCTTCTTAATGGAATGACAGTTCATCTGCACTAATGCAGAGATAATAAGACCTTGCATAACAGTTCTTGCTTCCATGCCAAGAGAGAAGTTCAAATGAGCTAGTGGCATTAAATGTAGCGCATAGTTTGGCTTGTTAGCTATGCATCTAAAGAGTCCAGTAGGTAACAGAGCCACACTGGGTGAAAACAGGTGAGCCACCAGGATTGTTGTAACCTACCATGTAACAAAGGACTAATTGTCATGCTAAAAGTAGGTATGCGGTACATTAGCCGATGATGATTAGAAAATTTGAAATAAGCATGTATAATTTCTCATACTACAACAGCCACAGTGGCAGCACAGATATTTAATACTAAGTGCTAACAGCTTTTAAAAACTTATTTTATATTTGGCAGCCAAGACATCCGTCAAAACTACAGAGTTCACATAAACGAAACGAAGAAATAAGTCTGCCTGGCTGTCACAAATCATTTCAAAACTACATTTACTAATGAAACTGTAACATCGGGACACGTTTTGATATCTGTATCATCTTAGCTTTTTTAAAGCCTGAAGAAGTATAACCTTGCTTAGAAGGAAGTGATGTCCTTTATCACAGAATAAAGACACAAAATGTATGCTGAAATTATTTGTCCAGAGGAACTTATTAAATGGCCTTGCTCGGCGGTTATAGTTTGAAACACAGAGAATTTGAGGTAGTGGCACAGTAAAACGCAGGACATTCTGGGTTCCAAATCAAAAAGGAAGCCTGATATCTCATACGGTCGTAGCATTACTAAAAGTTATCAGGGAATATTCCACCTACATTGTATCTGCATTTGTCAAGATCATGGGCCTGATCAATCAATTCTTGAGATATTATAATCTGTGCTACTACACTAAGGTTTATTCAGCTGAGAATTGTAACATTCAGTGCTACAGATTAGTTTCGCAAATAATCACGCATACAATTTTTAGCCTAAAACACGACAAGTTTGCTGTCCACAATGAAAATCAGGGCCTTCGATTGCACCGAGTTTGAACTAGAAAGATACTGATACAAAATAATCAAATGTTTAGGGGACCAACCAGTAATGTCAACCCAAGACATTAACAGAGTTTATCCTTGCCACCAGAGAGAAATCAGAGTATTGTGCACGATACAAAATCCTTGAACTGAGAAATTACTAACAAACAAAATACAGCATTACAATCAACTCTGTACTATCTGTGGTAACAAATAAAAAGGCTCTCTGTAACACCCACAGCATTCCACGCAGGTAAAAAGGTTTATCACTGATCCAAATTAGTATGGCTTGTATGCTTATCGGTGTGATCGCTAAAACCACAGCTGCAAGATGGAACTACTGCTACCATTTTTAGATGGGGCTGGGACATCATCTATCCAAATTTAACAATTTTGGGTCCACACAACAAACACAGCATATCAGTATGAACCAAACTGAGGCTGTTAACTTCCCAGCTTAGAATCTATCTGGATCTGATATGCAGCTTAAAGAGTAGCACAATAAACAGTAAAATTACCAAGTTTCACTGCAATAACAGCTGTACTTATGCATCACAGACGTTGAACAAACCTCTCAAATTGAAACCTGAAGGTCCCCAATAACATGGCACGCTTCACTGCAATAACCTGAAGTACCAAGCTTCACTTTGTCTGACTTCATCGCCATCTGGACCAATCCCACTAGATATGGATCCAGGATCCAGTAGGGAAAAGCGAGCACGGCCGCAGGATCACACACGGGCGCACGGATCCGCAACCCTTCACCCCTGGCTCACCGCGACGCCCGCCGCCCCGCGGTCAAGCCCACCCTGCGAAATGGATGCTGCTGCTGCGCATCCTAGCGCCTGCGCCAGAGACGCCTGCCATCTCCAGGCGATAGCCACTCCGGTGGCCGGCCGGGTCTGCCGCGCCGCCACTCCGGTGGCCACCTACATCTGCCGCTCCGGTGGGCCGTGGCCGGCCGGGTCGCCGCCTGCTCTCTTGCGGGGTTGTTTGGGCTGGGCCTTGCTCCCCTCATATAACGAAGAATGTATGACTGGTGAACCTCAAGGCCGCTGGTGTCCCACCTGTCCGTGACAGATGTTGCCTCACCGGCCACGGACGACGACATGTCACGGCGGCAACACCGCACTCAACCTCTCGCGTCGACGCAACTGACAGGTGGGGCCGCGTCATCGGACCGCCACGCACAACGGCGGACTCGTCACCGGAGCAGAGGAGAGAGAGAGATGACAGCTGGCGCCACCAAGGCCCCACGGTGCGGGCCCACCCAAAAACCCAGCCTCTCAACTTTAAACCCCCCTCCTCCCCTGCTTTTGGTTGCCTCAGCAGAGCGGGAACCCACGCGTTCGCGGCGCGCCTCGCAGCTCCGCTCCTAATCCTCCCCTCCTCGGCGGGACGCCATCGCCGCAACCGCCGCCGATGGCCTCCCCAAGCGTCCCCGTCGCTCCGGAGGCGACCCAGGCGAGCCGCTTCTCCGGGCTCCGTCAGGTACTCGCTCCGGACCCGCGCGTTTTTTTGCTTTCGTTTCGTTGGTTCGGGGCGCGCGGGTGGGGAATCGCGGCGGCGCGGTAGTGATTTTGGTGGAATGCTGGTGTCGGCGGCCGGATGTTGGAGGCGCAGGAGGTGGGGGTGGGATTGATCGGCAAGGCGAGTGCCCTGGTGCGAATTGGGGGCAGAAATTAGACGAAACCTTGGTGACTGCGGAAACGCGGTGGTGCTGCCATGGCGTGCGGAGACCCGTGAAATGAAGGAGGACGCGCGTAGAACCGTTCCGGCAGGATGATGGCATTGTGACGCAGCTGTTGGTGGTCGGCGCCACTAGCCGCTGGTAATGGAAGTGGAAACGCGCAGCGTAGCAACTAGCAAGCCACGGTGGTTGCAGGATACCACCGGCGGCGGGTTCTGCCGTGCTGACCAGCGCGTGGGTGTGCTCGTCATACATCGTCGAGGACGTAAGTTCACAATGTAGTAGTATGACAGGTCAGTTCAATCAAAGTCGTGGACTACTGTAAGTAGCTGTTTGTTGTAAACTCTGATCGAGCGGTCAGGTCAGTTCAATCAAAGTCGTGGACTACTGTAAGTAGCTGTGTGTTGTGAACTCTGATCAATCAGTCTGAATAGGGATATTTGGCATGTATGGGATGCTAGTTCTCATTTTACATTCTCATATTTGCGCTTAATTTGGCACGTTGGTGGAAGGTGTCTGTTAGTGCAGTAGTAGATAGAACTGGGCCAATGACATACAGTGACAGGGAGATGCTACTTAACATTTGTCTGTTTTTCAGATTTTACTGAATTTGAATGCATGTATGATACTAGTTTTTTTTTTCTTCAGATTTTACTGGTTTTTGGTATGTATGGACTCTAGTTCTGATTTCACTGTTCCACATACTTATGCGGAATTTGGTATTTTCAGATGGCAGTGGACTGGATCAAGGCCAGTTGGAATAATCTCATAACCAAGGAGTATGAGAGGAATTCAAATGCATTGACTCCAGAGCAAAGGGAGGACATCAAGAGAGCACGAATTAAGGGATATCTGAGCTTCTGCTCAGTGGGCGTAGGGGCCATGCACTTGGGAGGAGCAGCAAAAGTCTTGGAGCACACGAAGGGAAGTCGTCCAAAACTAGTAGCCTACTCAGCAATGTACCTCACATTTGCCTATTGGAGTATGGTAATGGGAATGATCGCCGGCACTTTCCACACTACATCTCCTTTCCCTATGTTCTTCGCTGGATTTGGGGCATGGCAAGCATCACTCTTTGGGCTTGCACTCCTACATTTGGAAACTACAGAGTTCTATGAGAAGGTGGTGCACGCAGAGTATTCCATGATGATAGCATCAGCTCTTGCCACATGGTACTGGGCATATGCAGCCCAAGACCCGTTGGTAAGTTTATATTTATATGCTGGATCATTTCAAGCTTTTATTTTCAGAACTAAAAACATATTCTCTGCAGCCACTGCATTCTCTAGGAAAAGCTTTGGTAGCTGTTATAATCTTTCTTTGGAATTTCATCTGTCTGGTAAGTTTATAATTAGAATGTTCAATTTCTTGGAATTGATAAGTTATTGTTTGTTGGGCATGCCTCTTATTAGTTATTCTCAAAACTCTGCAGGTCTTCTCCTTGCCAGTCACTATTTTAAGGTTATTATTTGCTTATGTTCAAGTTGATTTTTTTCTTCATTTTAATCTGCCTATAAACTTTCAACGCTTGCCATATCTTATTTTTTGTCATTAGATCTGAAGCATGCGGGAAATGGCTACCTGAGAAATTCAGAAATCATGGCAAGTAAGTAGTATGCATCGTTTGTCATTAATAAAGCTGCCTCCAAGTTGTTTCTGATTCATCAAGTTGAAGCTTGTTCTACAGTTTTCACCTTATTTGATCATTATTCAACTGATATAATTTTCTCATTCCGTTAGTTCCCTACCATTTGTTGGACATCCACCCCGTCGCTCTGATTAGAATCATCTGGACCAACTGACGATGTTGTAAGTAATTATTACCATATTAAGTATCCACCTTATTTCGACAAACATATTTCATGAGTCCATAATTATGAGCTTATAACATGATTCCATGTTCTTTGCATTACAGGCATAAAGAAGTGATAGTTCGATATGGCTTGGTGACACCTACAGAGTGGTAATCAGTGTGAAACAGCTGCCTCTTGATGGCATCGCACACGTTCTACCTTTTTCCTTGTTGAGACTCTTGTAACTGTAAGAAATATGTGGTAAACAGATATCTACAGAGTGGTTATCAGTGTGAAACAGTTGCCTATTGATGGCATAGCACACGTTTTACCTTTTTCCCTGTTGAGACTCTTGTAACTGTAAGAATGTTACAGCATAGAACTCTTTCATCAGGTTTAAAGCTCATGTCTGTATTGAGGAATGGATTGCTTACAAAACTCCAGAGCAATTCGTAATCTGCTTTTGATAATTGCAAGTTTGTACAGTTTAAAAATAATTGCAAGTTTGAGGTGTTGTTCGGGAGTACTTTATATGAATTACATATACACCTTGTAGTGAGTAAATTATACAGCTATGACCACAGAGTGAGATTACAGCATGAACCTTATAGCCAGCGTTTGCACTAGGCTGAACGAGCTCATGAAAGAACCAAATCGACCATTATTGCTGTAGAGGAAAGTGAAAGTTGCCTAGAGGAGGGTGTTGAATAGGCAATCCTAAAATTATTGTAAATTAAACTTGCAGAACTGTTAAATGGCTGCAGGCAGTAAAAATCAAACTTCACAAATCTGAATCTGAAACTTGTTCTAGCAAAAACTATACTTGAATAAAAAAAGTGGATAAATTAACGAGAAGTAGTTCTATGCATTACTTCTTCCTAGAAGCAATTAAAAAAAGTAGGACAATGCAATATATTGAAGAACGCAAACATGAACAAGATGAACCCAAGAATATGGTAAATCACACAGAGAAAACGGTTTACCCCTCATGTTCAGACCAATAAATGATCCTGCGTCTGTGTTGAGAAGACCACAAAGGTCTGGATTTCTTTCAACCTTTCTATCACTCAAACTTTCGTATAGAACAAGTTTCAGTGTTTCCACTAGTAAATCCCACGCGGGAGAGTAATAAAAACTTTTCCGAGGCATCACCACACGACTTGAAAGCTTTAGGGCACGTCTAGGCACCTTGAAGCAAACCTGGGAGTATCGAATGCACAGGATGATCATGACCTACCTACCAATGAGGCTGCTATGAGGACTACCTTGACTTCTCTTCGTCTTCACAAAAATTGACTACCTTCCGATGAGGGTGAAACTTGGCTGCTGCCCGGCAGTAGATAGGGTCAAAGCCCAAATGAGATATTTGCATAGGTCTAAGGCAGAATAAACTACGCTTTGTGGGTTTTCCCCGGCTTTTGTTACTGTAGCAATGGCATAAATTTAATAGGTATGCAAATCTCCAAAGACACAACAGATGATATTTGTCGAATTGCATAAAAAAAAAGGCAATGGCTATATGTAATAGAAGAATTTCCTTTGAACTTCAACAATCAGTAGTGACAAATGTGGACATCATTTTGGTAAAACACGTCCATGCCCCTTGAAGAGATAATTAAGGTGCTCTCATGTGTCAGTTCTATAGATATATCAGGTCTCAATTGTGCATATATCCAAATTAAAGGCATAACAAAGAGAGCCTGAGGCAAGTCTCCGTGTCTTGTGTGATACATGTGCAAGTTGTTCAATGTGCAGGATATGATTCTGAAGGTTCTTCACTTGATGCTTAGTTACTGTTGCTCAATATGAAACTGCGTCGGAATACACACATCCACCAACTCACCCACAACACAAAGGCAAAATGAAATGAACATAACGACAAGGATCAAATGAAGATAAATAATTGCAAATATTATGTCATGATACTCGATCCAAATTCTTCTCATGAGATCGATCATATACACCCACAATGCTACAAGTAATCCCTGCAAAGGTCCAATCGATCATTTAGTATTTTACTTGGTACACATAATTGTTTAAGGACTAACAAGAACATTGGTAAAAGATATTGGAAAATGCAAGTAATGCAGACAAATAATAGAACTTACCACATGAATTAAATGATACATAGTTACATAGTAAAAGTAAACAATGTGCTATTATAATCTGATATTTCTATCCTAATTAACTCGATATTCTTTCGTTATATGTACAGATTAACGAAACTTGCTTAAAAGAAATATCCCCAATAAAACTCAATTGTCCGGTGGCTACAGTTTCTGCTGATAACAGCAGGCAGCATCTAAATTGCTCCTGATCAACTGTACAGGTAGTAGTATTACACATATAATTCTGCGCATTAGGTTTGGATAAACGAAGTAAGGTTTAGGGGCGTAATTACCCGCATAACGCACTTGAAGACCCTAGCAGCGGCCCTGGTCAATACGGCGTGCAGAACCATCTCCTTCTTGGCGTCCGTAAGCTCATGAATCCTGGAACTCGTCACCACGCCGTCGTGATCACGCTCCGACTCGTCCGGCGGCAGCGCTTCATTGTTGGTGGGTGCCTCACCGCCGGCGCAGCCGCAGCCACTCAGCGGCCGCCGGAGAGGCGATGGAGTGTTGCCGCGATGCATCTCAGAACATTGGTGAATTCTTTCTCGTCCTAATAATCGTGGACTCTGAATAATCATCACATTAATACTGGGGGGAATCGTGGCATACCTGGCTGGCTGGTCCACTTCGAGTCCATATGGGCTCCGAACAGGAGGCCCATTAACAGAGCCCAATCGTTTGAGACGGGATTTTGTAAGGCTGAACGTTTTCTCGCGGCCCACATTTGCCAGGCCGATGTCACGAGAATTTCCATGCTAACCTCAAAAAAATAAAATCCATGCGTCTCTCTCTCTAAAAAACGAGAATTTCCATGCTGTTTTTTCTCAGAGGAGAGAGAGAGAGAGAGAGAGAGAGAGAGAGTTTTCTTTATTAATGCAATGCAAGACATAACCCTGGTCAGCTGATTTCACTCCCGACACGAGCATGCACGGCCTTTCTCACTGCTGATCTGATATGGACAGTGGCAGAGCCAGCCCTGAACTGAAGGAGGGGCCATGCGGCCATGATCATAAACAGTAAAAATGGATATAGAGATACATCGAGCAAACACCCATATGTATATACACTTTTACAAACACAACGAAGTCTAGTGCTGCTGGAACGGGGGCAGCAGAAGCTGCAGCACGCATAGTAGGCGCTCCGGCGCCACTGCGGAGCTGGTGTCGACGCTCGTGTATCTACTCTGAAGCTCTGCCTCTACTTCTCACATCACAATGGCACCAGCCGGCTCTTTCACATGTCCCAATCAGGCACAGATAACGGACGGGCAGCCGTGAGCAACGCATGACGAACCTCCGTTCTTTCATTCTCGGTGTCTAAATCAGCTCAAGCTCAAGGAATGAAAGCATCTACCTATGTTGGGTTAGCAAAGTGCTGCAGATACTTTGAATTTTTTCTGGAGCGGGGAGCGTGGCCCCGTCTGGCCGAAACGTAGCTCCGCCAGTGGATATGGAAGCAGTGCCGGTGAGGCGGCAAGGATGCCACCGGTCGCAACAAGACAGGTCACGGTGCCGGCCTTGCTGCCAATGAACGGTAAGAAATACGACGGTCTACTGACCTTCTACTACTGGTTTTTTTCTTTTTTACGAGGACTTCTAGTCATATGTTGCAATGCTAGCCATTTAGCCAGCTTTATATATATAGCTATAACTCAGGTACGTTTTCGTATATCAATCACGCAAGTCACAAATAGTTTTTTAGCCCAGGGTTTTTTGTTAGGGAAAATTTACTACAATACACTGGAAAGATTTGACTTTAGCCACAGCACACTCAAATTTTCGTATTTAGTTGTAGGCTTGTAGCACACTCAAAAGGTGTGGTTTCATAACTGCAGCACACTAAACAAGAAAAAAGTAATTTTCAAACTTTCCTATGTCATTGCACGAAATAGATTACAATTTGAAATTTTGCATAGTGATAAATTGATGCATTCTCTATTCATGTGACTTTTTGCAGATTTATCTGTGATTGTTCACAAAGATTGTTTTACACAACAAAAATTATTAGCAATGAAAAATTATTTAAATAATAAGTAAAAGATATGTAAAAAAACACATGGAAAGATAATGTCCCATGTATCAATGTGCAAAGTTTCAAGTTGTAATATATTATGTGTAATGACATAAAAAAAGTGAAAAAACACTTTTCCTCTATTTAGTGTGCTGCAGCTATGAAACCACACCTTTTGAGTGTGTTACAACTAAATACGAAAGTTGGAGTGTGCTGTGACTAAAGCCACATCTTTCTAGTGTGTTGTAGCAAATTTCCCTTTTTTGTTATTACAAAGTTCTAGAATAATAAAAAAGCACCAGGTGCTAGCAAAGCAAACTAGACATTTAAAAATGTTGTCATTTAGAGGTATTAAATAAAGTCTAATTACAAAACTAATTGCATAACTACTAGGCTAATTCGCGAGACGAATCTAATAAGGGTAATTAGACTGTGATTATTAGATGATGGCTATTGTAGCATCAATGTAATAAAACATAAATTAATCAGGCTCATTAGATACCTCTAGTAAATTAACACCTATCTGTAAAAAAACGTTTTGTAATTAAACTTTATTTAATACTACTAAATAGTAAGATTTTCTTTGATGTAACAAGAACTAAATTTTAAGAGGGGAGGAAACAAACAGGACCCCTCCAACAAAGAGAGATTGGAAGGGTGAGACATCCCCAGGTAGGGAGGAATCGAACCCGGGTCGCCTAATGCCACAAGTCAAAGTAGATGAACAAGAACAAGAGTGATTCGAGGCCATGTGCGCAAATAGCGATTGCATGGTCCTATCCTCACACATTAAGACAGTTATTCCACATCAGTATCCATGTATGTAGTCACAACTCCCCGTGTGTCTAATCCAGGAACAATCCCGCCAAGATGATAAACACATCAGCCATGGGAACCGCTACAGCTATCACAACGAACTTGCTGAACCATGTAACCTCTATGCTGTTGGTCACATATCTTTTCATGGATTCGTAGAAATACAGCAACAACACGAGTAGCAGTGCCTGCAATTTCTTTCAGCAAGAGTTTCAGTAAATGGTTAGACCGTAAAAGGAAATAATTATGTGGTTAGAAGGGTGCATATGTCGTTAACAATTGTCAATGTTCACTATTTTTCAGTTTTTTTTTTGGTGTATCTGCACCAGAAGCTGGTTTCCGTGGTTCATTATTTGAATCAGAACACAAAAAAATCTTTAAAAGAAAAAAAAAAAGCCAATTTGTATGTGAACGCCATTGGCCAAAATGCATCTAGTTTTAAATAATAAAAAAAATTCTTGTCTCTAACAAAAACAGGCAAATTATAAGGCTACGAAATTGTTGTGCCCATTAATTGACGATTATTGCAAAATTGTAATGCCACGAAACTTTTGTAGAATTTATTTTTAGTCTACGATCCACTCATTCTGTTGTAGAATGTAAACCTAGCTAGCTCTTCTGGTCGGTACGTATTTGTCACTTTGTGCTCTACTTCAGAGAAATTCTTTCCCGTATTTTTACTTATGTAGTATAAAATTGGTGACGATAATTGCTTATGAAGAAAGCGGTACCAAGAATAATCATATAATCTATCTACAAGATTTGACAAAATCTCTCCGTGCATGCATAATGCATCAATTATTCGGATGGACGATGTTCTTAAAAAACGAACGTACCCGGCACGCGAACTTGGCCATCCTGGTCCCGACCCTCCTCACGAACATATCAAAGGCCTCCTGGTCGAGCCTCGACTGGGCGTCCGGCGGCAGCGGCGGCGCCTCCTCCTTCCTTGAAGACGCCTCGCTGCAGCCGCACGCCTGGCAACACGTCATCGATGCGACGATGATAGGGGCTCGGCGGCGACGCCGACGTGCGACGGACAAGTGCGCGGAGAGGAGGACTTGGGTTTTCCTTTTCAGAAGGCGTGCGAGTTGGCAATACATTCAGATCGGGGGTGCGAGTGGGCCTAGGATTCTGTCTCGGCCCAGAGGGAGAGAGGCCTGTAGACTAGGCTAAGGCAGATTGAGCCCATTGACCAGCGATACTTGACGGTATGCAAATTTCGTCAAATTTTGCTATCAAAGGAACGAAGGAAAGCCCCGAAAAGCCGTAAACCTCTCGTGCTCATCTCGCCCGCTCCCCTCCTCTCCGATTCCTCCCCTGCGCCGCCTCGAGGCTCGCCGATCCACTCCGCCGCAGGTACGAACTCGACCTCACCCGCTTTGAATTTGGATTTGGATTGGGAAACTGCTGCTCGCGGCGCGCGTGGTGGCCTCTGAGCCACGGCGAATCGCACCAGGGTAGGGATAGGGATAGGAGGTGGTGCGAATCGAAGAGCTAAGCGGAGACAGAGCGCCGGCGTGTTCGTGCGCGTCATGCGGCGAGAGTGCGGAGGGCCGGGACGGGACGGGAATCCTTCCGCCCGCGCGCCTCTGGGGAGTTTTGGTTGGGGACGGCTGCGGCGCGCGACCAATTGAGCATTTGGGGGCGGCGAAAGCACGGAAGATTAGTTGAGTCGTGAACAGAGTGAACCGGCTGTTTTTTCTGACTAGAATTTGTGTTTCTAACTGTGTAGTTTACCACGGTGATTCGGAGCCTGTAGCCCTTTTTGCCGACATTTTCATCTAGGCGAACATGTCTCCTGATCAGGTATAAATTGCATTGTGCGCATTGGTTTATGTCATAGATTAGAATGTAATTTGACAATTGATGCAAATGTGGTAGATGAAGAAAGCTAAAAGAGAGAGTTTAATCAAGCTCTACAAGGTCATCTGCTTCTGTGGGACTGGTTTGATGATCTGGATGGACAAGGCTGCTCTTCTCAGCAAGTTGCAGCTGAATGATCGCTATGCAGCTCACATTTGTACCTTGTATTTCACATTCGCACTTGTTTGCATGTTGCTAGGGATGATCGCTTCGTCATTTCCAGATTCTGCACCTTTTGCATTGTTTGTCTCATGGAATGGAGCCCTCCATGCTTTTCTATTTGGAAATGCGTCATTCCACTTAAGCATAATGCAATTCTATACAAAGATGGAGCATATGTACGGATCTTTCTTTATCACGTCCGCTTTGTTCAGCATCGTCTGGTACTTCGGTACACATGTCCATGAGGTGATCTTATTCTCTTACTATTTTTATGTGCATCAGTTAATCTGTGTGTAAAGAATGTTGACTTCATATTTTTCTTTGCATACCGTAAGCTTTCTTCATCTAGTTTTTTATTAGACTTTGCTTAAATCTTTTAGGAAATTTGGAAAATGCACAAAAAATCTTATTTTGTTGATAAAGAAAAATTAGTTAGATGTGATATTGATATCAATTTGACATGTTTGTTCATTCTTGAAATATTGTGCAGAAGTCTAGCACGGAAAAGAAGAAGGGATGTTAATTTATGAGGACAAAGATTCTTGAAGTAATTGTTTTGCATCACTATCCTCGTTGAGATGTTGATGGATCAATTCTTCCATTTTCAAGATATATTAGGTGGAGATCATGATGAATGAGATAACTATGTGATGCTTTGTCTTAAAGAATCGTTTTTTATTATGTGTTGGCTACATAAGATTATCTAATGAAATCCATTGTTTAAACTTTTATCTTACTGCACACTTTCCCTTATTTGGTAATATAAACTTTGTGCATGCTGTCATGTCACAACAAGGCAAATGAATTTAATGTATGTGTGGTACAAAAATTTTGAGAGTCAGCCTGATGAGAAGAGATAGTTGCACGGTTGCAGCCATCTTCTTTTGCTACTAAACACGTTGATGGATGCTGCTGCAGCCGTAGGCAGGCGCAGCCATCAGTTCCAATCAGCCGGACAAAGCCATTGTTTTTTTGCTAGCTTTGATGAATACATGCCCAAAATTTATCTGCTAATGTGATACGTATCAAGTTGTATAAGAATGCACTAATTTATGTCTTTTGAAGTTCTCATTTTTCGTGTCCAATACATGTTCTTGATGGCGATTGCTTGTTTGTTTAGCTATGTAATGGCAACATAAGACATAGTATATCAGTTCTGTGGCAGGCAGGGGCCATGGCCCCCCCTAACTTTGGCGCAGCCACTCTACACTGCATTTGCCCCATCCCCCCCCTGCCTGCCAAATGTATGTGTGGTATATCGATTTAAAGGCAAACTTTCCCTGCCGAGTCCCTGATCACCACGCCCAGGCCAGCAGCACCTGTAGCAACATCAAAGGCTCCATCAACATTGATCTTGATCCATCCTTCCGGTGGAGGCTGCCACCGGAGAGTCAGCCGCTCCTGCGACTTGGCCTTCACTGCACTCTGCATAGAATTCAGAACAAGATGTTTGCCTTTATTGTCTGCCCTCCCATCATCTTGCCGGGGAGTGCACAATTCCGACCAATATTTTGTAGGGAAAATTTCTTAGGTGCCATTGTAAATTTGCACAATCTCGAATATGCCACTGTCAGTGACACAGGTGGGTTCCACCTGTCACTGAGAGGCCAGTGGCATATACGGGATTACAATTTTTTTTGCAATGGCACATAAGAAATTGCCCCTTTGTTTTGTAAGAATGCTTGTCGAGGCCTGAACCGAAGGAGCCGGAGAAGAATGCGTAATCTCATTGCGAATGAACCAGGTTCTCCACAACAAGAGTAGCAATTGTGCAATGCGATCTATATCCAGCTCGCGCAACAGAACTAGCAGCCACTACGGGCATGTTTGCCGCAACTGTTCGTCATCTGGCAGTTCCAAGAATTCCTTCATGGCCTTCCTGGGTATATGTGCATGTGGGCACACCACCACGGCATGACGTCCGGTTTCATCTTCCAGGCCACAGATCACACAAGTACCAACTGGCTCAAGCTTCCTTTTTGCCTTGTTCTGATTTTTTTGCAAGCCCGTCATTGATCAGCCTCCATGCAAATATTTTAACTGTGACATCCAGGATGTCAATTCGAGCCTAAAAATAGAATCAGCCAGTTGTTCGGCCCGTCGGAGCACTGTAGCGACCGGACACTGTAGCCGCGGAACACTGTAGCGCGGGTACTGTAGCGATCCGGTTAGTCCTATACTGAAAATCGACCAGGAGCTTGACCAGCTTAAATACTCAGTCCTGGGTGCAGTAGTAACCGGGTTAACCCCTTTACGCGAAGCGATGACGAAAGCGTAAGAGTTGCTGCTGTTAGGTGGGGCCCGCACTGCAGGCGTACGGGTCTGGAGCCGTACTCTGGGCTGGGGTGTTACAGAATAGTATCAGAGCCGACCTTCGCTGTGTCACGGGCGCAGTCACGGGGTTCATGGCGCGTGGGTCCGCAAGGCGGGACACGGCATGACACGTGCTGGACATGGCCAGGAAGGGACGATCCTGTGTCTACTGTCTCCTGGATGACTCGAGGAGTCAGGGGGTAAGCTGGTCGCTCGACGGGACGTCGAGTTCTAAAGGGGGGGAGAATGTGACATCCAGGATGTCAATTCGAGCCCAAAAATAGAATCGGCCAGTTATTCGGCCCGTGGGCCGGGCGCGAGCCCATTGGGCCGCGGCACTGTAGCGTCGGAGCACTGTAGCCGCGGAACACTGTAGCGCGGGTACGCGATCCGGTTAGTCCCATACTGGAAATCGACTAGGAGCTTGACCAGCTTAAATACTCAGTCCTGGATGCAGTAGTAACCGAGTTAACCCTTTTACGCGAAGCGAGGATGAAAGCGTAAGAGTTGCTGTGGGGCCCGCACTACAGGCGTACGGGTCTGGAGCCGTACTCTGGGCTGGGGTGTTACATTAACTTTCTCAGGCACCTGTATTTTCCAGAAATATTTCCACAGCTCCCTGTCATATAGGTTATTTGAACCACAGAGAGCCTCCCCTCTCTTCCTCCTGCAGCTCCATGGCCAAACGATATGCACTGCGCACAGTGAACATCCCAAACTTTTCATAATGCCAAGCTATAAAATCGGCAGATGGCTTACTCGGCAGCTTAATCTCAGGGAATCGGAACTTGGCCGAGGAGCATCACCGAACCAGCTGGTGACTTTGTTGGCAGATGAGTGCCTCCTCCTTCGATTGATAGGCAATCCACGCAATCCTCATCACAAAAGAATCTAACTCAATTAGTAATCATACACTTCACGGTTGGCTGAACAGGCAAGCTCGGCAAACCGGCAAGTGGCAACTACCAAGTGATTAGCTCATCTTATCAACGTAACCAAGTCATGTAAGCAAGCCATACTTTCATCTTCCCCCAATTGTATTCGTAGTTGTCTTAACTAGCGCAAGCAATATGATATGTGATTGCAATTTATAGGATAATAACATCTGTGTTGAATCTATGTCCATTTTTTCTAAAAAAAAAATCAAGAAACCAAACGATGGTATATGTTAATAATGAAAATATGGTGCAAATTGGCAACTTTTGGTGCTCAACAATTTTAATGGACCCCCCCCCCCCCCCCCCCCCTTTAATTTCGTGTCCAGCTCCGCCACTGCATCAGTTAATTTATAGATTATGTGTTATGCAACAAATATCCAAGTTTAGGCCATAAGGAAGAAAGTGAAGACTAGAGTTTTTTTTTTTGGAAACTTGCATCTTTTACAAATTAGTATGGAAGTTTTGAGAGCTTTTTTGTCAAGCTTATGAGTTAAGGTTACTCGGACAATTATGACACCAACACCTAGACTGGTAAGTCTAACCTTAACAATAAGTTCTTCAAATGTAATAGACTCTAGCTCATCCTACTATGCCGACAAGGTACAAATTATCTCTTCAAGTGGGTGGTGAAAACAAGTTAGCAATGAGCCTTTGGATTCTATCTCTATTTTTTCTTTATATCATGCACCGAAAAAAAGAAATAGTAGCACTACTATTTAGTTCAACTTAACAACAATTGGTTCATTTCTAACTATCTCTGATATTCTATAACATTACCTTTATATATTATATATATATAATCTAACATTTATATGGTAATCCAATCATCTTTGTGTGTGTCAAGTGTATGTTAATTTTTAAAGAAGACATATTAAGCATAGAAGTGAAATGACAATGGACGAGATATGAAATTTCGATGCATCATTTATGGAGGTTTTCATATGCGTGCGAACAGAAACTCAAAAAGCCAGTCATATATCCACTCCATTCTTTTGCTCAGTTTTTTTTCTTTCAGACAAGGTTTCGTAGTTTGTTGTGGTTACAAACCCACTAGCAGCAGAGGGACACTTAAGAAGGGTTAGAAAGGAATGTATACACAAGTATAATGAGAGAGAGTGAGAGTGGGTGTGAATGAGCCAACTTGCCCTATAACCTCTCATATTTATAGGAAGGGGAGAAGAGGGGGATCTCTCATCTACCTGCGGTGGGGTACAAATATTACATGATTGCCTTTGGGCTGACAATTAAGCCTAAAGCGCATGGGTTCAAAGGTATTCAAATGAATACCCATTATTTTTGACATAAACTTTTTATATAGATAATGTATGTATGTATATGCATGAAAAAAGTAAACGCTTAAACATGCGCAATCTAAACAAAAGAAGTGATCATTTAGTGCCTTTTTAGGTTCTGGATTATTAAAAAAAACAGTTTTCTCTGAATTATCTAGTAAGACTACTTATTTGACTTATTTTGAATTATCTGGCTTATCTAGTTGAGCCGTTCAGCAAAACAGCTTATCAGGAGGGTTAGTCATAAAAAACTACTTTTACCGGCTTAGGCAAAAATCCTTATCCCAGCACTACAAAACAAAAAACGACTCACTGCCATAATGTGTTTCCCCCTTTTTTTTATGCCTGTAAAGCTTACTTATGGCTTGTGAGGCCATAAACCAAAGTAAAAACACTATCATAAACCGTGCCTAATAGAGCATAGATCCTGTGACTATCCAAATTTTAGGTTGTCAAAATTTTTAAATACCCATACTCCAAATCCTGGGCCCGCCCCTGCTAAAGCGGATGAATCTAAAGTTATTGGGATAATTCATAAAACAACATCCATAAGCCACGCCTGCCACAGAACCCCATCAGTAAGGAGCTCTTCCACAAAACAACATCAATGAGGCAGTCCGTCACCACACAACACCATCATACCTTATTTATTCTGATTTCTTTTTTCTTTTGGCTTAAATTGAGGTGTGAAAGGACCGTGTTGCCTCCTTCCTCCTCTCTTCCTTCTTCCTCCTCCTTTCTTCCTTCCGACCAGCCAGCGCGCCACCTCGGCCCCGCACGCCCCGGCCGCCCACTCGCCGTCGCACGCCACCCCGGCCCCGCTCGCCGCCGCGCACCCCCCGCAAGCCGCCGCCCGCGTCGCACGCTCCTGCCGCGCGTTCCGTGGCGAGCCGTGCGCCTCGGCGCCGCCGCGGCCCGGCGCGTCGCCAACTCGCCGTTGCGCTGTCGCGAGCTCCCGCAGGCCGCCGTATCGCCCCGGCAGCTCTGCCGCTCCTCGAGGCGCGCCGTGCGAGCCATGCGCGAGCTTAGCTCCGCATCTCGCTCAGCAGCCCGACGCCCGTCTCAGCCGCCGGCAAAAACACGAGCTCCAAATGCATTGCCGTGAGCTTCCTGTACATGGAGGGGTAGAACTGTCCATCCAAATGCCTTTTTGGCTTTAAAACTACTAAAAAACAGCATGATGCTGTTGTGTGATGAGAGACGATTTTACTAGTGTTGTTTTGTGGACGGTGCCTTTTACTGATGTTGTTTTGGGGACGGCGTTCCTTACCGGTGGTGTCATGTGAATTGACCCTAAAGTTATTGAGCTCATGAGAGAGAGGGTGCAAACATTATACCTTTGTTCATTTTTAATTTATTTATATTGTCTGAAACCAGTGACGGAGCGTGGCCTCATGTCAAGAGGGGGCCAGACCAGTAGTACTGTAGTAGCACTACTCCAGTACTCCGGGTGCTGCCGACAAACAAGCTAGGAACACGGTATTAGCCCGGTGAAGCTGCGGCAAGGCAAGGCTGTTTGCGTGCTTCTTACGACGTGCGTGTTGTGCGCAGACTGCAGGTTGTCCTCGTCTTTACTTGAGAACACGATTGTTTTGGCTAGTAATTGTTGTATGCCACTAATGCTCTTTAGTTGAGATCTTGCCTAAGATTTGGGCATTTGCTTCTGTTGTTGTGTTTGTAGAGCAAAGTTTGAGGATGAGATAAAGGAAGAGTTCAAGCACACTGGGGCAGAGTTCTTACAACTCACCAGTAAGTCCTTCCTGCAGTTACAGAATACGTTGATGATTATAGGTGTAGTTATGATCAGTTTCCTTAGATGTAGTAGCTTCAATAAAATATTACCAAATCATACTCGATGCGCGGGCTGACGTGGGCCAGACTGGGCCGTAGCAGACTGGCGCCACTGTTTAGCTAAATGGGTCATTCCCAGCTACTTCGTTTGCTATTTTTCGAATTTCAAGCAGGCTGAGGTGTTTACGAATTTTCTACCTTGGAAAACGATCTTAAAAAATTCTGCAAAGTTCACAGAAAATAATTCACTGTGAATTCCATCTATAGCAAATATTTGGGAATTTTTGGCCAAGCCAGTTTCCTACGAAAAATCGGAAAAGTTCTTGTGTGCATATGAATGACATGTATGCATGAATTTCAAAATTCAAAAGAGCTCGAATTTGAAATTCAAACATAACTCAACTTTATTTAGGGCTTACATACATCATTTTTAGGCCTCTAATTTTAGGATGTGACACCCTCTCCCTCCTCTCCTATTCCTCCCTATGCCGCCGCCTCAAGGCTCGCCGATCCACTCCATCGCAGGTCGGAACTCGACCTTACTTGCTTTGGAAAATGCGCCATTTCACTTAAGCATGATGCAATTCTATACAATGGTGGATTATATGTACGGATCATTCTTTATCACATCCGCCTTGACCCTTGTTCAGCATCGTCTGGTACTTCGGTAGACATGACCATGAGGTTCTCTTACTCTCTTACTATTTTTATGTGCATCAGTTAATCTATGTGTAGAGAATGTTGGATTCATACATATTTTTCTTTGCATGTCGTAGTCTTTTAGGAGATTTGGAAAGTGCACAACAGATCTTTTTTTGTGGAAAAATAAAATTGAATTAGATATGATATTAATATCATTTGAGATGTTTATACATTCTTGGAATATTGTGTAGGAGTCCAGCACGGATAACAACAAGAGATGTTAATTTATGAGGA
Organism: Eragrostis curvula; assembly: GCA_007726485.1. Lineage (NCBI taxonomy): Eukaryota > Viridiplantae > Streptophyta > Magnoliopsida > Poales > Poaceae > Eragrostis > Eragrostis curvula. The sequence continues at coordinate 42,829,437 of CM017440.1, forward strand.
CAAAAGTTCTTGAAGTAATTGTTCTGCATCACTATCTTCGTTCAGATGTTGCTGATCAAAGAATTGGATAAATTCTTCTATTTTCAAAACAGATTATGTGGAGGTAATAATGAATGAAATAACACCAAAAAAATAGTGTTGTTATTTCTGGTGGAATAACTCTGTGATATTTTGTCTTAAAGAATAGTTTTTTTATTATGTGTTGGCTACATAAGATTATCTAATGAAATCAATTGTTGAAACTTCTATCTTCCTGCACACTTTCTCTTATTTGGTAATAAATTTTGTGTGTGCTATCATGTCACACGAAGATAAATGAATTTAATGTATGTGTGGTACAAAAGTTTTGATGGAATGTTTGCTGTTAGCTTTGATGGATTCATGCCCAAAATTCATCTCCTAATGTGATAAGTATCAGGTTGTATGAGAATGCACTACTCATGTGGTCATTTTGAAGTTCTCATTTTCCTTATCGAGTACATGTTCTTGATGGCGATTGCTTGCTTCTTAAAACATGCTTAAGCTATGTAATGGCAACATAAGACATAGTACGCTATTTAGTTTATAAATTAGGCATTTTGCAACAAATATCCAAGTTAGGTCATAAGGAAGAAAGTGAAGACTAGAGCTTTCTGGAAACTTGCATCTTTTACCAATTAGTATGCAAGTTTCTAGAGCTTTTTGTCGAGCTTATGAGTGAAGGTTCCGCGGAAAATTATGACACTAACACCTAGACTGGTAAGCCAAACCTTGAAGACAGGTTCTTCAAATGTAACAAACTTTAGCTCATCCCACTATGCCGGCATAGTACAACCTTATATCTTGTAGTGTGTGGTGAAAACAAGTTAGCAGTGGTCTTTCGGATTCTATCTCTATTTTTTCTTTATATCGTGCACCAAAGAAAAGAAATAGCAGCAATATCTTTCGGTTTAACTCAACAACAATTAGTTCATTTCTACTATCTCTGATACTTTCTCAATAAATCTACATCATTACTTAATATCTTTGTATATATAATCTAACAATTACTCCCTCCATTTCAAAATATAGGTAGTTCTAGTATTTAAATTTTTTGCCAAAATATATGTAGTCCTGGATTCCCAATGCAACTTTCTCACTTCCGAGTGCATCGTTTTCCTATGCCTATCTCTATCTCTCTTCTCATTTACTCATTGTTTTCTATGTCCGTCACCTTTTTTACCTGTTCTTAGTTACCATGTGCAAACTCAGAACTGCATATATTTTGAAAAGAAGGAGTATTTGGTAATCCACTTATCTTTGTGTGTGTCATGTGTACATTTTACTTGTTAAAGAATAAATATCAAGCACAGAAGTGAATGAAGTGACAATTGAAGAGATCTGGAATTTCTAATGCGTCATTTATGGAGGTTTCTCATATGGGTGGTTGGGGATTTGTGCTAGAGATCACCACCGGCAGGGTGGAATCAAATCAGCAATGGATGCCTTCCATGCTGAACTCATTGTTGCAACAAAAGGGACACGCTACCATCGAGAAGGTCATGACATATATTATATTGGAGACTGATGCTATAATGGTAAAATAGGGAATCGAAGGCGACATTTTTAACCTTTGAACTCAAGCCTTTATTAGCTTTTAACTTTTCAGTTTGTAATGTGTATGTACTGAAGCATAGTTTATCTAGTATGAGGCTCCACTTTTTGTCCGAAGTTGATAGCTAGCGATTTGTCTCGCAGTATCATATAGGCAAATGTATGTTTCTTTCAACAAAAAGTTACCTTATAGGTAAGCCATGCATTTGAATAGAAACTAAAAAAAAAAAGAGTCATATAATGATTAGGCTATTCACGATTTGCATCGTAGTTTTTGAAATCGGAAATGCTCTGCGTACAACGGACGACCAATGCTTTTGTGCTGCTATGAATTAGTTGAAGCTGCTCGTGATTTGTGCCGGTGCTTAATCGCATGGCCTCTACTAATCCTCAGCTGGAGTGTGATCTATCAACCTTCCATTTCTTAAAGCAGGACGTATGATTCTACGTATCTCTTGTGTGAGCGATGAGTTTTGTAAGAAAAATTTGTGTCTGGTAGCAGTCCTGAACTGTGCTGTTAGTAGCTACCGTAGATGCTGCACTGAACTTTTTTTTTTGGGGGGGGGGGGGGGGGGGGGGGTTCGCTTTACGCTTTCGAATCAAAGCTTTGCTATAATTCGTTATTCCAGAGTTCTCCCCTGTTATGGAAAAAGGACGTATGATTTTTTTCTATACTAGTACCAGGCTAGAAGGGGAAATATCTTAATAACCAGGAAGTGCTAGAGCAAGACGATGCCTGCCCGGGTAGGTAACACGCCAAACCAAAAACAAAATCAGTTAACCAGTAATCGATTTTGAATTTGTTGCCTTTGTCTTCTCTGTATCGTGCCTTGTTTTCCTTAATAAGTCAGATATAAGATGTCTTTGGGCATCTTTGTGTAAAAAAAACAAAACAAAATCAGTTAAACAGAGTTATGCTGCACCGAAACTGTTCTAACGGCTTGGTTAATTACTTTTGGTCGTTGAGTAGCCTTCCTCCGTGCCACTGTTCTCCATTCGCACAATCGCACCCTCAAGGAACCACACTGACCGTTGTTAAGGCACGACGTGAATGATGCCCAACGCGTTGCTCTGTTTCGGACGAAAAAAAGAGTAGCAGGCAGGCAACATCGTTTTGAAGGAAAACAGAGTAGCGGGCAGAGTGACCTCTGCTCTGCACTTCAGTTTTGTGCCACCCTTTTGCACTTGCCCAAATGCATTATTTCGAACAGGCATCTAAAAGCCACGGCTGAACGCGGCTACAGCTAGTCCAGGTACAGGTAACGTATTCGTGTTTGAGTTGCTTTCTGAGACTCTGGTAATAATCTGCAGGCTTGCAGCTGGGGATCGGGATTAGCAGTTGTCAACGCAGAGCATGCCTTTTGAGTATTAGACCCCGTCTAACCGTGGTGTGCAAGATAGACACTACGATTGCTTGGCAAGTCCAGCAACGCATCGGTGTCTTCCTCACCCCTCTGGCTCTCTCCCTTTATGCTTCTGATGCGCCGCTTCTACCGCAGAGGACGGCATCTCAAGTTTCGCTGTCCCCGATAGTGCCGAGCTCTGCCGGGACTCTCAAAGACCTCTACACCACTTCATTTTCCGCGGCCGCTGAGCCTCGACGTCTCCACCGGACAACGGTGGTGAATTGAGGGACATCATTCACAAAAATTCAAAATCGATTGATTGTAAGAGAATTTCGAAAATTCGAACCGAGGGCAAAATATTACAGACCAAGAACTAAGTGGAATACTAGAGATTTATCGCCGATGATATTTATAATCATCTTGGACGTGCTAAACAGTTTGTTTGTAAAAGCTGGTCAGGAAGTCCTCTTGAACCCATTAACGCATCAAGCGTGTGCACAAAGGCTCTATTTGTGCTTACAGTACAGTTCTCCTCATTCGGCCAGTGGGAGGTAGCCGCAGGTTACCAAGGAACTACTCAATGCATTTAGGGAAACCTCTAGGTTAATGTCGTTACCATGACCCCCGGGTACCCTCAAAACCAAAGGCCGAGTAACCTGACAAGGTTAATCGGATCAGCCCAGAAGAGGCCGAGTAGCCCACGATGCAAAGATGGAAGGTTCTACTACTCGGCGTGATCTAGAAGGGCTTTTTGACTTGTACTCCAAGTATTTCCATGTTGTATCCGACTAAGATACTTTCCATGTAACCCTGTACCCCCGACTATATAAGGCGGGCAGGGATCCTCTCTCAAACACACGCAATACAGACCACCTCATATAGGACGTAGGGTTTTTATCCTCCGGGAGGCCTGAACCTGTCTAAATTCCTTGTCTTGTGTTCACCATCGTATTCTTGGTTCCTTCGCCCCCATAACAAATCTATCGATGCCCTATAACCCCGACAGTGGCGCGCCAGGTAGGGGGTGCGTCGGGATCCTCCTCGTCGAGTACGATGGATCGCTTCATCAATAACTTCGCTCCAGGCACCCGGATCACCTTCGGGAACTTGGAGTTCGTCGCCGACATCACCGGCGACCTCGTCTCCACCAACTCGCCAACTCACGCGATCGAAATCGAGTCGGACTCTCCCCTCGCCGAGTTAGAGTCCGGCTTCTCCAGGCTCCAGCTCGAGTCCTACTCGGACTACTCGGCAGCTGAGATAAGAACTGCCCTGGAGAACACCCGATTCAGATCCAATCTGCCGAGCCTGATTTACTATCCGGCTCAGCGCTATGGTATGTTTCTCTTCGGTTTGCGTAATTCCGCTGATATGCTTCTTCGAGGAGATGTGCAGGATCTACTAGCATCGGAGGGGGACATGTCCTTCAACCTGGTTGCCTGCATCCAGGAAGATCACATGGACACCTATGACACCTCGATCTGGGACGCTATGTACGAGCCAACGGATCAAGGAGGCAACCTGAGCTACAGCTCGGACGGCTCGTCCTCACCTATGTCATACGAGTGCTTCGCCGTGATCGGTGATCTGACCGCTCAAGATGGCAACGCGGCCGACTTGCCACCACCTTCACCTGGAGGACCACCAGCAACCACCAACACCGTAGCTCCTGTCCCACCAGCCGTGATAACAGCTGACGAGGCAGCCGCAGCAGCTCTAGCGGCGATCGCCGGCGCCCCGGGCCACATCACCGAGTCCTCCGCTGCAGCTGCAGCCCGGGCTCATCAATCACGACCCGGCAACCAAGGCGCTCCCGGCACGGTACCCGAAGGCGAAGTCCTTGATGATTATGTTCGAAGGCGACCCACTGGCAGGACTCGCGACCTCCAACGCTCGCTCTTCGTTGACGTTAACGGTCATCAGGCTTTCCGGACCCCTGAACAGAACATGGTGGCCAACAGAACTATCCTTGATCAGGTTGAGGCAGCCATACGAGATCCTAATTTCTCACCAGCCGCTCTCACGCCTCTCCTCGACAAAGCCAAGTGCTACGCCGAGGCGGCAGCCCTATTGAAGAGTCAAACTCCTTCTCGGGCCACCAGTTCATCATCATCCAACAGAAGACGCCGACTCCTGGAGCAACAAAGCGCTGATCGCCAAAGACAGCCGACTCCGGCAGCTGTCGACGAACCTCCCCGGCCGAGTCTCGACTGCCAGGTTATAGCTCGACCCGGTTTCGATGCTCGTTAGGACATCAACGCCATACGTCGTCAGAGGTCAGAAGATCGAGAACGCGTCCGACAAGACGATTATGATCGCTTCGGCATCGGACAGCCACCCAGGCGTCGATCACCCAGAAGATCTCCCTCACCACATCGCCGGTCAGCCAACCGTTCGCCACCACGGCATCACGCTGACCGATCGCCTACACCGCGGGCGCGGTCACCACCTAGAAGAACTCCACCACGCGACACACCTCCCCGTGAGGCTCCTCGATAGGAGCGTTGCCGACAAGATGAAGAGCGCGATCGCGATGACGGCGGCCGCGACGACCGGCGTCGCGAAGACGACAGGCGCCGAGAAGACGGCCGACGGAGGGACGGCCGTGACCAAGAGGGCCTCGACCGTGAGAGAGGTCGCCGCGATGATGACCGTCACCACGACGGCCATAGCGGACACCATGACCACGACAGGCGCCGCCGCGACGACGAGCGACGAGACACACCACCAAGGCGCGACGGCTCCCCCCGACACGGCAACCGTCACTCGGACGATGACTCGTCCGACATTGACGGACTACAAGCTCTCACCCGACGGCTCCGCAACTCGGCAAGATTCCCCGAGTCAATGCGCCTGCCAGGTGTCGGGAAATACGACGGAAAAGGAGACCCGGCCGAGTGGCTGAACACCTACGCTCTCGCCGTTCACATCGCTGGTGGTAACAAAGCTGTCATGGCCTGCTACCTACCCATCATGCTAGCTCCACCGCTGAGACGATGGCTGGCTAACCTGCCGCCCGGGTCTATCAATTCCTGGGACGCAGTTTACCTTCAGAAGCTGCGATGCTATCATCAGCGCCGAGTTCGAGATCGCGCCTTTTCAGTCGGTGACCTCGTTCTCAAAAAGATTCAGTCTACCGAAAGCCGACACAAGCTGTCACCGGTCTGGGAGGGACCCTTCATCGTACATGAAGTCACTCGGCCAGGATCATACAAACTGCGCTGAGAAAACGGACATCTCCTTCCGCATACGCACAACATTGATCAGGTACGTCGTTTCTTTGTTTAGTGTATTTTTTGCGACTTATACTTGTATACAATATTATCTGTGCCTCATATGAATAAAATGGAACTTCTTTCTCTTTACTAAACAATACATAAGTATATGTCTCGGATATCTCCTGAACGACTAAGTAAGCCTTGCTCGTCCTGATTGTGAAGCTCCAACGGAGAGTGCATAAACATAAGGCAGCAATCGGTCTCTGAAAACAGTCTACAGAAGATCCGACTGACAAACACTCATCCCATACATAAAACTCTTAATTGTCACGGCTGCTCTGATTGTGAAGCTCTAACGCTAACTCCTTTGCATATGACTGACCCACGGTCTCATACTGCCGGAACAGCTAATAGTGCACAAACATAAGACAGTCAAACGACAAAAGACAAAATAACACTCTGTCTTCACAGAAGCATAATTATACACAGAATATTCATCCTACATATGACTACTTCATTGTCTTATTTACAGGAACTATCAATAACCCTATCTACGGCGACAGGGGAACATCTTTCACCAACTCCTCGGCACAGCTACTTGCATCTGCTGACAGCTGAGTCACCTATTCAAAAGTCGTCCCTTTGGCATATCCTTCCTTGCAAGTAGCCAAGTCTACCTTAGGGTACAGTGACTTGACCACTCCCAAGGAGTGGCGAGCAGCATACTCGGCAACAGACTTGCAGTGAGCTCGTAGCGCCTCAGGAGCTTGCGCCAGCGTTGCATGCAGAGGACCCTCAGGCATCTCCTCAGGCACTGACCAGACGTACTCGCAGACAGCTCTAGCACTCTGAACGAGAGAACTATTCTCCCCTTTCAGAGTCACTAGTTCACCTGTAAAACTCAAGACACTCAGCAAAAGAGCATAGATGATCGGTCAGTAATCAGTGTTCATGTTTCTTACCTTGAATCTCTTCTTTCTCGGTGAGGAGAAGCTCCGAGTCAGTCTTCAAATTGTCCAGTTCAACCTTGAGATTCTCCTTCTCCTGGTTAGCTGCTGACAGAGCCTTAGCCTTATTCTCAGCCTCGAGATTTGCTTTGGCTATGCTTTCCCTCAATAAAGGAGCATTCCTCCTTAACAAGTCAAGCTCGTCCAAGTCATCCTTGGTCAGTTTGGGTTGAGCTGAGAAATAAAACAAGCTGCGTGAGTCAACAAAATCAGAAAACCTGATAATCAATAGTTATAAGACATTACTTGCGAGAGCGACTTCAAGCTCAGCCTTTTCCTTGCGAGCAGCTGACAACTCGGCGTTTAGCCTGACCAATTCCTCCTGCTGCTCCTGTATCTTCAGATTCTTTGCAGTTAGGTTCACATGAAGTGAGTCGGCCGCAGACTTCAGCACTTTGAAGAATTTGGTCTTCTCTCGGCTTTTGGCAATCATGGTCTACAAACACCATGCACGTCAAGTATTGATCCCTTGTGTTGCAAAAAAGGAAGTTAGTTAAGGATTTTACCTGCTGAGTGCCGATCAGATCGATCAGCTGGTTCTCTGCCCGGCTGAACTCTTCCTCGTCTTCCATCTCGTTGATGGTCACCTTCTCGCCACCAAACTCAAAAGAAAGAGTCCCAGACCTCTCCTGCCTTTCCCGAAACTCAAACAGTGCCGGGTTAAACTCGATGGTGGGGGCTGGAATCTCTTCGATCTCAGGAGCTGGCTCGGAAGAGCTGGCACCACCCGGATTTTGAGCTTGGCCGATCAAATAGTCTTCTCGGCCCATCATCTGAACTTCTACTGCAGGAGACTGATGAGAGTGAAGCACCAGAGCATCGACGTCCTGTTGAACCGGCTCCTCTTGTCTCTCTTGTCCATCATCATTAGCGGCAAGCGTCGGCTCAGAGGCTGCAGCCCTCTCAACACTTGTTTCAACTTCAGCGTCCCCTCCTGCAGGGACGATCTTCTCAGCTGTCATCACTGGCTCCTCTTCAGTAGGGAGGCTGCACGGTGGAGACGATAAGTTATGTTCAGTCAGCCAAAGCAGCAACTCAGAAAGACAACAAGTCAAAGATCAAAACAAGAGGACTTACCTGTCAGAGGTTCTCAGCGTTTTCAGTGGCTTCATCCTTTTCTTGCTGGGGGCTGGCATCTGTTGCACAGCCGAGTCAGCAGTCAAGATATCTCTCTTTGCAGTGACCTCAATAGGGTCAACTGGCCTAAGGTCACTACCAACTGCAACAATGGCATCTACAGCTACCAACTCTTTGTCAAAAGTATCTACAGCTGCATTAAGGGCCTCCTGCCCGGTACTGGCATCAATGTCCTTGCCATGAGACTCAACCAAGTCGGCATCCAAGGCTTGAGAGTCTCTCTCTCTCTCTCGGCTGTCTTCTCGGTCTGAGGAAACTGTCAAACAGTTAGTTCACAAAACAGAGACAAAGTATTTTCTATTCTAGAGGAATAATACGTGTCTATAAATTCAAGCAGCAAGAGAAGGGTATCGGACCTGAGCCTTGGTCTTCTTAGCCTTCTTGGCCCCCGTGTCAGCTGGTCTCTCGGATGAAGGCTCAGCGTCCCTCAGATCCTCATGTTCCCCCTCCTCATCAGAACTAGAGATGACTATCGAGGGGTTCCGTTTGCGCTTTAAAGCTGCAGAGCGCTCGAGCAACTGCTGGCTGGGTCCTTGGGCTACAGCACATTCAAGACCTAATCGACGAGTATCTCGGTCCTGATTAGCCTTACTACGCCTTTCGCGTTGATAAATCAACTCACCAGCAGATGCAGGCTGAGTAGCAGCAGAAGTAGGGGCTTCCTCAAGGTTAGGAGACTGATCTCCATCTTCACCGCTGGTGGCAAGAGGATCTTCTATCTCCTCACCACCCTCTTGAGCTTCGTCATCTCCTTCGTCCTCGACATCATCGTCGTCGTCCGAGTCTCCAAACAGGGCCTTGAGCTGAGCGTCAGTGATCTCTTCATCATCGGCGTTCAACTCAATGTTCTGCTCTCTGATTCGCAGGGGCGCCAAGTTGTCGTCAGTAATCACTGGAGGATCAGGACCAAGGTTCCTGAACATGTCACGACCCTGCAAGAAAAATAATTCAAGGCGATCAACATTTCTTCAGGAGAATAACTCGGGAACCTATTGCATGATGAGTAAAAAGAAACTCACCGCAGGACGAGGATCATTATGCCAGTAGCCAAACCACTGGTACTCATCACCTGAAGGCTTCAGCAAAGTGACGGCGTCCTTCACGACGAATAAGTCATTCCTGGGGCTGATGACTCGGCGCTTCACCTCACGGTATCCCCCAGAAATTGGCTCTTGGTTAGGATCCCTATGGCCACTCCACAACCAAGCTGGAAAATACCTCGCCTTCAAAGGCTGGAACTTTCTCAAGCAAAAATTCAGCGCGATGGCTCGACCGAGAACTCCTTTACTCGGCTCCTTCACAGCCGCAATTAACTTGTGCAGTTCTTTCAATTCTGCAGCAGCTGAAGGGCCCGGTTTACTTTTCCAAATATCCTCATACACTGGATACTTGTTCTCAAATTTGGGCAGGGCCGGAAGAACATTGGCACAGTAAAACCATTCACAGTGCCACCCTTTATTTGAGGTGGACAACTGGCAATCAAAATACTTGTTCTTCCTCCGGAGCTGAACACCGGCGCCTCCCATCAACTGTGGCTTCTTGGCCGAGGGATGTGGCTTCAGGAAGAACAAATCTCGGAAAAGATCGAAATAGGGCTCAATCCCCAGGAAACACTCGCAAAGAGTGACGAACATTGACAAATGCAAAATGCCATTCGGATTCAGATCTGTCAGCTGAATCTTGTAGAAATGCAGCAGAGATCTGAGAAATCGATGAGTCGGCAATCCAAATCCGCGCCGAAAAAAGGATTCAAACACTACAATTTCACCTGGCTCTGGAGATGGGAATGTTTCCCCTTCTGCCGCTCGCCAGCCGATGATCTCCTTGCGCGGCAGCCAACCCTTCTCCACCAAAAACTCCAATCTCTTTTTGGAAGAGATTGATCTAGGCCACGGATGGGCCTTCTCTCCTTCAGCAGCATCCGGAACAACGATCAGGGGACCTGAAGATCCGCCTCCAAGGCCCCTTGGAATGATTGCACCCCGGGACGAGCTTGCGCCCGCCGAAGCATTGAATGGCTGCGCTCCAGTGGCCGCCACCTCCTCCATCTCTCTTTGATTTTCCTCTCCAGCCATTGAATCGCAAGGGTTGGTGTGGGGGTTAGGGATTTGATGAACAGAGTAAGGCAAGGCGGCGAGAAGAAGAAGAAGAGCTGCGCTTGTCGCAAGATCCGGCCTTATAGGCGGAGTAATCGAATCGAATGGCCCAGAGCGCCTGGATTTATCTCTACGGCTCCGATTTACTAACCGTTTAGCTTCTCCTATACGCTAGGGCTGCTAATGGGCGGGAAATTTGGTGCCCTAAAAATTACTCGGTCGGATTACTCGGCAAACAAGCAGGAGCAACTTTGTTTCTCTAAAAAAAAAGAGATCACTCAGATTCCGAATATATTAGTTGACTTAAACATGACTCAGTTCACACCAGAAATTGAGTCCCTTTATTTCATTGAAAACAAAATGCAACACAATGCAGACATGACGCTTCACCTAAAGGTGAAGATGCAGACGAACATTACAAGACAAGAATGATATGCATTACAAGAGACTCAGACGAGCATCATTGTTCTAGCCTATTACAAGGAACCTACATCTACCCGCCACGGCGGCTGCGGGTCCTGTGAGCAACACAGGATGGCTTGGCGAGGAGATCGTTACGACCTGGCAGGTACCTCCTGCGCGGTGTTGACGGTCGCTACGGACCAATTTCAACCGTCAACTAGCTCAATAAATAAGAAGGATTGGACATTTCTTACACGCATTTTATTTAGAAATAATCTATTTCCACATGTACCTCTAGATTTTAGTTTGCAGGTGGAATAAGGGAGAAATCCAGGTGAAACCATGCCCCAAGGCGACGAAACAACACTTTTACAAACTCGACGTTCGCCGCGGGAATACAACTCCAAGAAAAAAGGCCAAATATCGTCAAAGTCCAACACAACCAAGGCCTAATGCACCTGGACCAGAGAAGAAGACCCAGCGGGGGGGCCACCTGCCAAAGCCCAGCCCAGGTGGGGCCAGGAACAGGTCGGCCGACCCCCCTTGGCCAGGTCGGCCGACCTGGCAGGGTGGCCCCCTGGGCCCATCTTTTTATGGCGGTTTGTAACCGACCTCTGGAGGTCGGTTCCCCCTGCATTAAATGCCACCAACCTCAGGAACCGCCTCCAGAAACCGACCATCAAGACTATAAATAAAGGGGTACCCCCCTCCTGGAGGACACACCACAACAGAAGGATCATTCCCTCCTCTCCTCACGCTAGAGCTAGAGACTCTTCTAGGTAGTGCTAGGCTGAGTAGTGGGCTGCCTCATTGCTCCCAAGGTCTTGTGGAGACTTGGGTATAGCTCTTGTATCCTCTCTTTGTAAGACTTGTTCTTCGTCTAATGGAATACATTCGTTCGTATAGTTGTTATGTGCTTAGTAGTTTGATCATGATCTTGCATGAATGTTCATCATTCGTTCAAGTTTGTTCATCGCTCGTTCATGTTTGTTCATCGTTCGTTCATCGTTCATCGATGATCGCTAGTAAACATACATCGAGCGTTCCTTGTTCGTTCATGCTTGATTATCGATTATTCTTGCACGTACTTAATTGATCGTCGTTCGTCGCTCGTTCTTGAGCGACGAACGTTTATGCATAACTTAGTGCTTGCTTTGACCCTTTTGTTTAACTCATGCTAGTTAGGCTAGTTGTTCTTATGTTTTGGCATCGGGCTCTTTGTCCTGCAAAGGTGCTCTAGATTTATCACCCCGTCGATCCGAAGGGTTGGGGGTGCCTCGAGGGATCTAGAGTTGTGGTTAGTGACGCCGGCATGGTGCTGGGGTTGTCTCTCCACCCTTGAGTATGTGCATGTCCCACGGTTTGTAGAGGTAGGTGGCAGGAAGTGACAGCCCAGTCCATCCAAAGGAACCCTCCACGTTCGGGCACGACATAGGAGTATGTAAATGCGCCGGAGTCGCGGGGCAGACCCTGCGTATGCCGGACCTCCCGAAGTTGCCTAGACATAAGACGCTTGTTTGCGCTTGCATGATCTTAGATGATAGGTAGAGGCCTTGCACGCTCTATGAATGTTGTACTTTAGGAGTAGTAGCTCACTAGTCTAACTTAGCATTGCTTAGAATTGTCTCTCGCCTTTTATTAGAGAGAGTGAGATACCTTTGTGTGTGTCACACTATCCTCAACTATTGAACCTTACCCCTGCTTTGGAATGTGGTTATATCATCTATCATTTGTAACACCATGAACATAAGTACTCTTGTCAACCATGTCTTCCCTTGGGAAAATATAAATACGATACCCTTGGAATACTCTCGGGTGAAATGCTACAACGGGTTATCCGTCCGCTTGCGGATATTCAATTAACATGATAAACCTTATAATACATATCTAGTACTTGTTACTAGATGTGGATTATTTGGTTAATAGTGCAAGTGACTCAAACCATAACCCCCGGCATCTTCCGCGGTCGCGTATTTTCTGCGTGACCGTAAGAGACGCCAACACGCGGTTCACCTTCGTCCTCTTCTCCGGACGAGATGGCGATGAACTCTTGCAGCGCTGGTGCTGGAACCTCCGCTGGAGGAGGAACCACCGCGAGCGGAGGCTCGTTGAGCACTTCGATCATCTCCAAGGGCACAGGAACAGGCGCTGGGACTGCAGGTGGTGCTGGTGCTGGGGCTGGGGCTGGAGCTGCTGGAGGTGCTGGAGGCGGCGGCATGCCGCCCGGAGCTGATGGCGCTGCGGCAGATGAAACCCTACGCCTAGAATCCCTACGGCCGACCATGGTCTGGTGCTGGGAGAATGAAGAAACCGCCAACATCAACGCTTGGTTATAAAGGCCAAGATGAAGAATCTGAAAGGACGAAAATGATCTGACGTTTCTGCTTCAGGATCTGAAAAGCGCCTGTCCAGATTCCTCTATCAACGACAAACTCGTCACAGTAAACTTGTGACTCGGTGGATAAGAATGGATGACTCGGATAAAATCTAAATGTGTATTATTAGAGTATACACTTAATCTCTCGGATTATTTGTATGACACTCAATTATTTTCAGATCAACAGTATAGATTTCAGTCTGTGTGCTTCTAGTTCTATTTGAGTCTGCACATAATCATTCTGATTATCTGCAAACTCGGAGGGCTAGTCCACATGGACTCACTTGCGTGAGTTCCACTAAAATTCAATTCAACTGTATTATCAGTAATCTCAATGCTTCTAGTCTTATTTGAGTCTGCACATAATCATTCTGATTATCCAAAGACTCGGGGGAGATCCACTCTTTATTCGGCAAACTTGCCAGGCACACGGGTTGTCTTATATCCTTGACTATTTAAGTCGGATAGTACCTAGAATTTATCCTCTTCTGTATCTCAGTTGTTTTCGCTGAGAGACAGCTTGGGGGCTACAGGTTGTAATCATCCCTGGCTGATTAGCTGGATGGACCTAGACACCAGCTCGGAATGAGAAGTTCTTGGCTAAGACTCATTGTGATTTCCTATTCTAATTGCCTTGTGCGCAGAAAAATATGAGTTCCTTATATAATGGATACTACTTTTCAACATATCAGTATAATGCACTGATCGTACATTTATTTACTCGGATCAAGATCTTATTTCTTGGTTCAGCTCGCTTTGAGTTACTATACAATTCTATGAATTACACAGTAACTCGGGGACTACATCAGTATAATGCACTGATCGTGCATTCATAATTTTTATATTTGTAGGCATGCTTTTTAGCCTAGGCTGACTCAGTCAGTTGGGTATTATTTTCATAATATGCTTTCAGCCCTAGCCGACAGACTCAGATGTTGACTTTATTCCCAATCTCGGATCAAGATCGTATTTCTTTGATTCAAGCTTACTTTGAGTTACTATACAATTCTACGAATTACACAGTAACTCGTGGGCTACATCAGTATGATGCACTGAACGTGCATTCATAATTTTCAAAGTTGTAGGCATGCTTTTCAGCCTAGGCCAACTCAGTTAGTTGGATACTATTTACATAGTATGTTATCAGCTCTAGCCGACAGACTTGGATGCTGACATTATTCAAATATCCTCTATGGGCATAATTGGCTCTGAGAGCTGAGTGCTGTTTTTCACATGACAATTATCAAGCTTGCTTCAACAAGCATTTATTTAATTTTTCTGATATCATTCAGAGTTGGATGCCTACTGACAGCATGCCTAATTCAAGGCCCTGTTGGCCTTGGTCCCCCCGAAGTCAAGTACCTCAAACTTGATTCAGGTCAAGTCCTTTTTAATTTCTCAATATCACTTGAGATCAATTCTTGCATGGAGAGAAGACTAGCCGGAAGCAATCCACTGGATCAATCAAAAAGCACTTGGGGCTACTGTCGTTACCATGACCCCTGGGTACCCTCAAGACCAAAGGGCCGAGTAACCAGACAAGGGTAGTCGGACCAGCCCAGAAGAGGCCGAGTAGCCCACGATGCAAAGATGGAAGGTTCTACTACTCGGCGTGACCTAGAAGGGCTTCTTGACTTGTACTCCAAGTATTTCCATGTTGTATCCGACTAGGATACTTTCCATGTAACCCTGTACCCCCGACTATATAAGGCGGGCAGGGATCCTCTCTCAAACACACGCAATACAGACCACCTCATACAGGACGTAGGGTTTTTATCCTCCGGGAGGCCCGAACATGTCTAAATTCCTTGTCTCGTGTTCACCATCGTATTCTTGGTTCCTTCGCCCCCATGACAAATCTATGGGGGCCCTATAACCTCGACAGTTAAGCACTAATCTGCAGAAGAGTTGCATAATTCCATCTGCAAATGATCATTGCTCGGCAATTTGATATTACGAATATATTTTTTCTTTGAAATAAGTCTATATTACCCCCCCCCCCCCCCCTCTTAAACTATTGTCAAAGTCTAAGATTCAACCCTCAACCGTCTAACATGCAACCCTAAAGTTTGGAAACCGGTTAATTGACACCCCCTCTTAAACTGTTGAAGGACCTGCGGCCCCGAAGATTCTGAGCATGGCGATGACGCCGCGCAGGCCCATCCCGCCCTCGCAGACGGAGGCCACCACCCGCGTAGCTCGAGACACGCAGCTACGCAGAACGTGGTCTGCGAGCTCGTGCTCAAGAGAGCAGGGCTTGGGCCGGGCAGCCACGCTTGCTCATGGCATGCAAGCGAGGTGTGGAGGAGTGCAACTGCTCCGTCCGCGCCGGATTGAAGATGCCTGCCTATACAATCCCAACCAAATCAAGCACCGCAAGTAGCCAAAAAAAAATTGAACAAATTGCACAGCCAAATGCTGCCCGCATTTTGGTCGCTCCAAGGAATGCATCTCGCTATCACCCGCCACAACTCGCTAGCTTCGGGGTTCAGCCACCAATGGACACGATACTCGACGACGAGCTCTCACCTCTCGTTGTGCAGAAGAGGAAGGGCTGCGGGTGCGGCACGGCCTGGCGGGGGAGCTAGCGGCACGGCGCAACAGGCAGCTGGCAGCACAGCGCGCTGGGCGAGCAAGCGGGCTTGGTGCCACATGGGATTTCGACGGCGACGGACCACAACGAACGCTGCCGGAGCAGCGAAGCGAGGACCATTGATTGAGAGGAGACCGGGAGCTATGCGACGCGGACACATGAGGCTGGCAGGTGGGCCAGACTATGAAAACCAGCTCTGGTTTCAGGCAAGGGGTTATTTTGTCCGGTTTTGTTAGTTGAAGGTCCTCGTATGTCTGGTTTTGGAGTTCAGGGGTGTGAATTAGACTTTCACAAGAGTTCAAGGGGGTCAAATGGACTTGTTCCTTTTTCTTTTGTTGGGTGACGAACTACTTGACAAACACCTATATGATATTGTACTGTATGACCTATGCATGTTCTGTTAGCTTATGCAGACATAATAGACCCTGCATCTTTGACTGTCTCCAATTTGCCTTAGCCAACTATATGTAGTCAAGAGGACTCGAGCATGTGACCGTTTTGTAGTACGAGGAAGCATGCTCCTGACTAAATGATGTTTGATTTCTTGAGATGGATGCCTGGATGGTGAACTATTGTACCAGGGGTACTGATTGGTGCTATAGCGTCGTGCCAGGCTAAGATGAAGCTGCAGCACTGATACCTGTATACGATCGTGCTGCCACAATTACGTGTCACATCTCCGTATGTCCCCTTATGGTCCAATAATGATAATATATATACTCACTTGTTTTTAAATGGAAATGAGAGTACTCACTGGTCTAGTTAGTCACATCATTCTTGATTTCTTGTAGACCTTGAGTTCACATGTTCATATATGTATATGAGTTTATATGTAGAAATGGGATACATATAGTAAGCAACGTCAACATACTAAAGATGCATGATCATGAAATAGTTTGCGTTCCTTTGTGATGCTAAAAAAAGGATATTACAATAATATAGACCTTTCCATTATCCTTTCTCTTAAAAGTAAAAAAACACACCATGCATTCACACATGTACTAACAATAAGTACCCTCCCATAAAAAAAGCACGCTAAAATTTTAGAGAAATTTTCATGGAAATACTCTCTAATGCAGAAAATAAATATTCAAAAGTTTTCTATATTTTTTGCAAACATTTTCTAGAAGTTTATTGTTTGGATATTTTGTTAAATTATTGGGCATCCTAACTATCATATATATGGTGGTGATAAGATTCAAATAAAATAATGTTGTTTATTTTTCATGTATAAATTGATATAGCACCAGAAACAATGTTCTAAGTGTTTCGAAACTTGCCATAGGGTAATAGCATTAATTAATTGAAACTTGCCATGGCAAACGGCGCTGACTCTGGAAATGACAATATTGTAAACTATGTATATCGACAAAATATAAACTACATGTATATAGTTTCTTAAATATAATTCAACTGTTAAGTTTTGTGTGAATCTGAAACCAAAAGGTTGCAGTTATTTTAGTTTTCTTGTTCCCTTGCCAAACATGGTTAAATGGGTCGATCATCATTGTCAACTATGTGATCTTCAAGATTACAATTAATAGTAACTACTCAAGCTCAAAACAATCAGCAAGTATGTGCTAAATGACAAGAGAACACAATTTTCCTCCTTGCTCAAAATCTTAATAATAAAAAACCATCACTAAAAGGATGTAGATGTACAAAGTAATAGAGTTGTTATAATTCCTCTTGTTAGAACCTTACTTAAGAAGCAACTATTATGTTAGTTGAATGGGGTTGAAAACAAATTTGAATGGGGTTTGGCTCATGTCGAGGTTGACTCCAGGGGGTTTAGGTTCATAAAAAAAGGTTCCACCTAGCTTGTTGCGAGTGAATTCTAGCTTGTTGCCCCACACGTACTTAAACTTTATTTCTAACCCAGTATCATAATCTTTGTTTCTCTTCTATGCAGACATGCGGTTTGGTAAGAGTAACATGTTGAATGTAACTTCAATATTTGCATGAGGAATACAATAGTCAATTATATTGATGCAAATACTAAAAATTTGTGCCGACCAACATTCGCACCCGATGGTGACGGACAAGAGAGGAGAGAATTAGGTTCGAGGTGCTTTAAGGTATAAGTACAATCCAATGAAACACAAGGTGGCGCAGCGGTCATTGCGGTGGTGTCTTGGAGAGTGTCATCAGGAGTAGGGAGTTGTTAGCTTGCAGGGTTCTACACGCGGGCGAAGTTTTCAGGCAAAATCTAGTGAGGAGTAGTGATACACCCCCCACGCTTAAAACAATATGTCTCTATCCGGATGGCAACCCTCAGAGCAACCACAATGCGAAATAAAAATAGTGCATAAACAATAAATCTGTTCATACACATTGTGCAACTGGTTCATAGCAGAGAAATAGCTAAAGTAGTACATAGCCTTCCTCCTTCTCTTGCTTGCTCCGGTCGTTGCACTGGAAGGAATAGAAGAGATCATTTGTTTACTTCATTGGGGTTCATCATTTTTTTAGATAAAGCATTGGGGTTCATCATATTTGTCTATACTTTTGTGGTGTTCTCAGGCTGTGTTTGGTTGAGCTTTTTGCTGCTTTTTTGCTACTAAGAAAAGTCAGTAGTCTAACTAAAGGCATGGGCTTTCATCTAGGTGCTATGAGAGAAAGCAGCTTTCATCTAAGCCATTTTTCACAACAGCCCGTGAGTTGCTTTTCCCGGCTGTGAGATGAAGAGTTTGGTGAAAATTACCCGCGTTGCCACTGGTTATGTGGTCGTACTCCTTCGTTCTTTTCTTTCCCCACTAGATTTCCCTCGCTATCCTCCCGAGCTGCTGGCGCATCCCATGGATGGAGAAACGGTGGCGCTAGGGTTAAGTACGTGTGTTCTTATGGGTGAATATGCATGGGTTGTGAGTGTTTTAGTTGTACTGTGTAATTGCAAAAAAACAAAACTGAGGCGTCGAACATGTTGGTGAAGGCTGCGCTTCAGCGTGACCTCATGCCGGATGCTAGGCTCGGTCACACGTATGCGGCTTACTCGATTAAATCATAAGCAAATGTTTTTTTGTTAGATTTAACACCGTTTAACTGCGAAATGGAAGGTGGTGTCTGCTAAGATAAGAAGGTAGATTCAATGACTAATGGGGAAATTGAAAATTTTCAATTGCTACTATAGAACTACAAGTTTTCTCATTGGCTGATATGGAATTTTTCACAGAATTTTTCAAGAGGTATCAATTACCAATGTCCAGTCCTAAATCCCTCTTTTGTTCGTACTCTTCGTTCATCCATCCTCTTTTAAAAAATACTTTCATGATTCTACCACCCCTTATTTTCCATTTGCGCCAATTTAAATAATTGACATTTCCCTATGTATTACTTTTCATGTTCCTATTAAGTTGCCAGGTGATGAACTTGTGTCAAATTCGGTTCGGAGAACAAACCTTCTATCAAATTCATCAACTTTCAGGTACCTCAATGCAAATTTATCATCCCCCCTATTTCAACAGGAAACCTCGCACGAATTTTTTTTTCTTAAAATGGGATCTCGCAAGAATATCCTCTCACTGAACAAAGGTATCCAACTGCCACTCAATAAAGAAAATCAAAGAAAAAAACCTGCCACTCGATCGTTGGAGGTTTTACATGAATTATCAAACTGTAGGGGACCGAGGTGCAAGTTTGCAATCTTCTCGGGAAATAAATTCGCTGAAAACATTTCTAAAAATAAGGAAAACCTCGCAAAAACCCTACCGTCGCATCTCTTCCCGCAGCCAGCAATCCCCATTCTCTCCTCCGGCGGCGGCGAAGATGATCATCCCGGTGCGCTGCTTCACCTGCGGCAAGGTTCCCCGCTCCCCTCCCCTATCCCGCCTCCCTTTCCCTTTTTCGCTAGGTGCCAAGGGGCTAAGGGCTCGCTCTTCCATGCGCCTAGGGTTCGGTAGTGCCTTCTGCTCACCCAAATCTAATCCTTCTTCTGTTGATTTGTGGTGTCGCAGGTGATCGGGAACAAGTGGGATCTCTACCTCGACTTACTCCAGGCTGACTACACCGAGGGGTAGGGTGAATTTTCCTCTCATATGGTGACCATCCCAAGAATCGATTCCCTGTCCGTGCATTTTTATTTGTTTCGTGACATATTTGGTCGTTTACGAGTTGGAAGAAATACGTACCTGTCAGTTATGTTATACTGAACCACTGTGGAGCGCCGTCAAGTCGGACTTTGGTTTTAGCAATTCACCTTGTGTCATGGTTATGCATTTGGTTAGTTGGGGCATTGCTTAGGTTGTTAAAGCACAAACGCAGCACACGAGATCGGGTGCAACGGTGCCACAGTTCTGGTAATTAGTCTTGGACTCTTGTTCTTTAGTGCTGATTTTGACATGTTGACTGTATCCAGCGGGAGTATGAGAGTGAGTTACTGCCTAATAATTAGAGTAATGCTGGATTATGGAGTTCGTTTGATTGAGGATTCTGATGCTTGCATATGGTAGTAACATGTCAAAAACATAATTCTTCTGTAGCTTCTGGATTTACCCATATTTGATCAGTGTGGCAATGTCTTTGTCACTTTAGCCCATATGTTAAGGACATGTTCTCCTGCTATGAGGTAGTTTGTTAAAAACATATTAAATTTTAATCATTTAACCATGGGAGTTTATTTTATGTATACAAAGACTAGACCAACCTAGTAGGAAAGAGGCGCCTTTCTAATCAGAAGAAATTGGCACCCAAATTTTGTCGGAGAAAACCCAAACCTGATGGCCTAGGTAACCAACTGAGTAAGCTCTGGCCCTTAAGCTTACTGAATGTGATTTTTTTTTCTTTGGATGGTTTCAGTACAATCTGTAGACAGAATCACCGTAAATGATACGACAAATCTCTTGCTGTGCATGTGTGTTTCTTTCCTAATTTCTAAAGGTTAGTAACTAGTCACTAAAACTAGTTTGTCCGCTTTGCGCCCTGCTAACTGCATGAGCTTTTGTCTTTTTTCCCGTTGAAAATCGAGATTTATTGTGACATCCTGTCGTCATTTGTTGTACTTCAGTGGATGCCGATGGAATGTCATGTTTTGTATATCCGTAGATTCTAAATGCTGTGCTGACAGAGGCAGACACTGACAAGATAAATAGTATAAGATGAATAGACAGGAAAGTACAGGAAAAGTTGAATGATCATTTCTTGCTTGGATTGACAATCAAAGGCGTCTTAAAAAGCATATGCAACTTCCAACGGAAGTTCAGCAGATTGTTAGTTTTACAGAAGATTGATCTCTTTTTTGTTTCTGTTTGAACAAAACATTTAGTACACATGTAATACTCCCTCTGGTTTTCTGTTCTTGATATTAGGAAACATAAGCTAGTGCAAAAATGAACTACCTTCCTTGTCCTAACATCAAGAAAGTAAAACTGGAGGGGAGTAGCTCATATAGAAAAAAAAAAATGCTTTGTTAATCCAAGTTGGTATTATTTGGTTTCAAGTTTATGTACTACTTGTTAAGGAAGAGTGCGACTTAGACTTACTGATGTTAGTGGGAGTATCTGTTGGTTGAGAAATTTATCAAAAGTTCTGGCTTGGACTTACTGATATTAGGGAGAGTATTTTCTGGTTGGGCGATTTATTAAAATTCACCTATTTGTGAACCATGGGCACTTTACATTGACTATCATTTCCTAGTTGCCACCAGTTAAAGTTTGATTGGTTAACACCCTGAAAACGCACCTGACTCAGGCAGCACCCTCAAGCGTCCAATTTTGGTTGCCTAGGGCAGCCTGCGCCGAGGCTCCATCCAAAAACCTAATGATTTGTTCCATCAGGGTATACGTTACCGGGTTTCCTGATTTTTTAGATCTTAATGTTGTTGTTAGGAATCAGAATCCTTATTCCT
This sequence comes from Eragrostis curvula, assembly GCA_007726485.1. NCBI lineage: Eukaryota > Viridiplantae > Streptophyta > Magnoliopsida > Poales > Poaceae > Eragrostis > Eragrostis curvula. The sequence continues at coordinate 42,851,027 of CM017440.1, forward strand.
TCAACATGGCCAAAGGCGGTTGAAGCCCCTTAACATATTTTTGGGCCTGAAAGCAAGCTAAAGCAATTGTTGCATATAAATAATTAGTTAACTTAACAATGTCATATTGTCTTCAAAGAATGAGAATTTTGCATTTGTTATCACTTGGAGGCCATCTAGTTTGCTCTGCATGATATCAACGGGATTGAGCAGGTTAGATGCAGCTGAAGAATCACAATCTTGTGGCAGCATGTCAATGAATTTGGAAATTTGCTTGATAGGATTTTAATCGGTATATGTGACTATGAAATTCAGTCTCTTAAGTGGCATGTTCTAGTTTTATTAGGAGTTTTATTGGTAAAGGTGACTATGAAACTAAGTCTAAGCGTCATGTTTTATACTTAGTAATATTTGGAATGTTTAAATTAGCAGCTAAGCCTACACTGAGATACTTGAGGGTACCTGCAATTGCTTGAGATTGGCTCATTTCCGAAGCCATGCCAGAATGTGGGCTCATACTTGGTGCTTGTTTTGTTCAGCATCGCTTTGAGTCAGCATATTCTGAACGTTTCACCAGTACATTTACCAGGGGCCTTTTATCATAGGGACTGTAATTTCTGATTACAATCAACCCTTTTTGGGCATGTGGCTAAGTATGGTGCCATTTAACGAGATGCTTCTCATACTTCTGTATGCGCTACAAAATAGGCAGTTACTACCACAATTCACATTCACATTGCACTTCCTTTTTTGTACTTGAACACACATGCACATCACACTGACTGCTTTGGTTTGCAATGTGTTTGAGTATGCCCTGTTATAAATTGAACCAGCAGGTGTGAACTATTGTATGGTGTGATCTTCCAGATTATAATTTTAGAATAGGAAGGGAAGGAGATGGGTGGGGTGATCAGAAGTTTATTGGACATTTTTAAACTTCCAAAATCATAAATATAAAAAAATTCTTCTAGTGCAGGTGCTACTAATAAATACCATTTAAACACTGTTTTATATGTCCTCTTTTTTCAGGGATGCTCTGGATTCTTTGGAGTTGGTCCGTTATTGCTGTAGGAGGATGCTGATGACCCATGTCGACCTCATCGAGAAGCTCCTTAACTACAACAGTAAGTTGATTTTTTTTTTTCCAGTTCTGCGCTGTCTTTATTTTCTTTTTTTATAAGACATGTTTCTGTTTCCCTTTGCATGTTGCTAACACGCTCATTCCTTGACAGCACTGGAGAAGACTGAGAACACCAATTAAACGAACCTGACATGTTCGATCAATAGTTTGTAGCAGTAGTGCTATGCCGTGCTCCACCAATGTGTGGGCAAACTTAGTGCTATAACCCTGTTAAAAGTTGTATTTGGAGGACTTAATGGCCCCCAATCTAGCCAAAGACCTCCGTATTGGACTTATGCTATGTAGCTATTTATGGGCAGCTCGATAATTGAAGGCTTATTGGTTAATTGGTATGCATTTGCCGTTTTAATTTTTACTGTCAAATTTCCACATGGATATATGCTTTGCTTTTTCTTCAGGTATGGGATAATGTTCTGAAATTGCTTGTTTCCAGATGGAAATGTATCGTGCCTGTTTTTTTGTTCATGATGACCAACAGATAGATTATATCAGTTGTTTATACATCCTGCTGCGGTAGACTTGTCCCTACACATTTCGCTGAGTCCTGTGACTTCAACATTCACTTGTCCTTGAACCGTTCGAAGAGGCATGTGATCCGACCTGTGTGATCAGATTATTATTTGCAAGTGTCGCGATTATTCTTTTGATTCTTGTACACGAGTAGGATAGTCATGGTTTGATGTCGGTTTCCTCATGTTGGCATGCAAACCTTTCAAGATCCCTTTCGTTGTCTCTACGGTTTTTGGTCCACGTGAATCCCCATGTGATGTATCATGTCCCAACTGGGTTCTTATGAGATAATTCAGCTTTCGTTTTCATGGTTCTTTTCAATGAAATCGTTGCACCGACCTGCTCATATCATTAGATGTCATGCTGCAGTTGACATCTACCCGTGAAACTGACACTTAAGAGTTTCTTTGGATATATATAATGGTTGGACATGCATCATCATGCTCACAGCCTGTGGATTAATTCTATAATGTGCCGACACCTTACAAGAATTGCAGCTACGTTCTGAAATTAACATCTTGAACAAGTTTGTGAAGAAAGGAAAATCGCATTATATGTTGACAAACATATTCAAATAATTTGGTAGCATTCATTGTTCAAAGCAGATACAAAAGTCACTTTTCACCTTCATCCTTAACAGTGAGCTGGTTTCAGCCAACAGACATGATTGGTTTTGGTGTGGGCAAAATACCCGTAGTTTACATTCTTCCTACTTTATTTATTTCTCATCCCTTTGGATAAGAGCACCTGGGTATGACAAGGTCTCTTCGGAGAAGAGAAAAGACCTCAATGAGCTAAGGCATAATTAAAAGAACAGACCTGGAGGAGGGCATTGGATGTGCCAACTCTCATCCAAGGAGCAAAAATGCAACTTCAATAACTAAAGAAGAGAAGAAAAAAAAGGTCTATACACTAAATGGGTTAACTCTTCCATGGCTTGATCAATCGAAGCTTGATGACCTGCTCCATCTTCCCCGTAGATACTCTTCAAGGGACGTGTTTGCTGTGATGAAGTCGTTGCTACTGACGGAGGCAGCATCATCATCGACATCAAATGCGAGATTGATGTAGGACTGGATGTTGGTGTTACTCCCTGGTGCTGGCGGTGTCATCACACATTCATCGCCATCACTCTTGCATGCCAGTCCAGCTTCTGATCTAGCCCACTTGAGAACATCAACATCACCTTCGAGTAGCTTCAGAACCTGATGATCACACCCAGATATAAGAAACAGCACACAACAAAATGAAAACAGCATGGGCACATAAACCATATGTGCATCAAGGTAAAAGAAACATACAACATCAATGTGAGGACGATTCTGCGGTGCTTGTCTGATGCAGAGGGAAGCAGCAAGGGTCATCCTTTCAACCTCATCAGTATGTTCTTCAGTAGGTAAGTTGGGATCTACAAGCTGTGTGAGCTTTCCTCCTTGAATGATGGAATTTGCCTGCATCAAACAAACAACAATTAATTATCTGTTCAAATAAAAGGGCAAGAGCCATCTTTCACATAAATCAACAGAAAAATCAAAACATAATGATAGAGTGAAATTCAACTTACCCACATCACGAGGCTCTCCTGCCCTTTTGGACAACCAGTGCAAAGTGGTTTCCTGCCCGAAACAAGTTCAAGAAGGACAACACCAAAAGCATACACATCGATTTTGTTGTTCACCTTGCCATGCATGAAGTATTCAGGAGCTAGGTATCTGTCAAAATATTTCTGTATTAGTAAGGTGATTGTTGCAATTCCGCAAGTGAAGATAAAACAAACGAATGTTGAATTAGTAACGAACCCAAAAGTTCCTGCAACGTCGTTGCATGTCATCTGAGATGTCACATCAGCTGCCCAGACTGCAAGGCCAAAGTCTGATAACTGCATCAACCACATGTTTAAAAGTTTAGTTCACTTCATTACGATATGGCACAGGAACTGAAACATTTCTTGCTATCAGGCAGAGAAGTATTACCTTTGGCTCAAAGCTCTCTGAAATGAGGATGTTTGATGACTTGACATCCCTGTGAATCACTGGACGACTGTTGTCATTACTGTGAAGATAATTTAGAGCACGAGCAACTCCCACAGCCACATTGAACCTCTCAGCCCAACCAAATGCGCTTTGGCATCCTTTTTTGCCTGCATAATATTTAGTTTTAGATCACTTTGACGTGGCAACGGTACAGTTAGAAAACTAGCAGGTGTTGAGTACATGAAACACACCATGCAGCATCTCTTCCAGGCTGCCTCTTTGCAAGTACTCGTACACTAACAAAAGGTCATTGTTCTTGAAGCAGAAACCAATGAGGGATATGACGTTGTTGTGGCTGAGAGAGCTGACAATCTCAATTTCTGAGATGAACTCCTTCAGTACCTCATCGGAATACTTCAGGATCTTAACTGCCAGCTCCCTGCCATCTGCCAAACATCCTCTGTAAACTTGGCTAGTGCCACCTTGTCCAACTATACACTCTGCACAAAACAATCAATCTGACTGGTCAGCATCACATGCCTACAAAAGTTGATGGTAACAAAGATACAAAAAGGCATGATAAAAGAGACAAATCAATTAAGCATACCAGGTGAGAAATTAGAAGTGATCTTTGCAAGCTCACTGTAACTGTAGGAAGAATAAATTGATGAAAATTTTTCTTTGAGTAAGGTTAGCTCTTCTGGTGCTTCCTTCTCCAGCTCTTCGATCACTACAGAAGACCTTCCTGAATTGTTCCTCAAAGGGACAGCCACCCGGTCACGGAGAATATGACTGGTACTCGCAGGGGAATCTAGTGTTCTGGTTCTGTACTCAGAATGGACTGGTGAAACTGCTGAATACCGGCTTGGGAGCCGCATAGCCCACTGCACCACAGACATCTTCGACTTATCAGGCAGGGAAGCCTTTCGATCTGGCAAGAACTTCTTCCTCAGGAGGGGCCAGCCTGTTGCTGCTTCTGGCGATTCACGTCGGCAAGCCTTCACCGGGACCAATGCTAATGAAACTTCTTTTGGTGGTGTGGGAGACCTCGTTGGCATGGTGATGGCACGACATGGGGACCGGTTGCCCTTTCCATATTCATCCCAAAATTTCTCTCCTATCATGGATGACAAGAGCTTCCGGTAGCTCCTCCTCGGAGTCTCTGGCACTGCATTCCAATTGCAGACTTGAGTAAACTAAATTCATAGAATCTCGAAACCACAGAATGATTATAAATTCAAAGGAAGTTATTTAATCGACATACTTGTGCTGGTGCCTTGGTAAAGTTCGTGGTGCATCGCATGGCCCGCGTCTTTGTGGTAAACGACCTTGCCATTGTTCACTGCAAGGACCGAGCAGCCCGTTGGAACTCTCTTTGCACAGTACTTGGCAACTGAAGTCGAGGAAGATCTGATGTTTACAGTAAGAACAAAAGTGCTGTCAGGATACAGAAACGCTGGGTTAAGTTGGAAATACGTAGTGCAAAGCCTGATGAAGTACCCAAAAGATCGGGAATTCTTCGCGACACCGAGGATCAGATGTGCGGCGCCACAAGAAGCCGTTTCCTTGACCAGCGCTTTCCGAACAGAGGATCCTCCACATACTTTGAGCTCCAAATTAATCTGATTGGTACAAAAGGAACAAAACACTGATGAGAACCCTGAGGGAAAAAAATTCTCCCAAAGTAAGATGAAGAATTCTACAGTTCAACTGCACTAAAGACCAGTAGTTCAGTCACACGGCACTGAAAAAAAAATATCAAGAGTGCCCAAAACTTCAAGGCGCTGGGTCGCACAAGTGGTACGGCAAAATGTGGAGACTTTGAACGGCTGGACCACGATTTCACGGACCATATTTCAAAGGCGCATCCTTAGAAAATGTCATGGCTTTGAAAGACCGCCATCGAATAAACACAAGAGCGGAAAGTGTTGAGTGACGGGGAGGAAAAAAAAAACAGAAGAAATTTTCTTTTGGGTTGTTTGCGGTAAGCTTTGAGACGGACGGACCTGCTTGAGGTTGCAGAAGCCGTCGTACACGGCGAGCACCGACGCGAGCGAATCCGCCGCCCTGCTCCGCTCATCCACTCCCATCAGCAGTCCTAAACGAGGAGAAAAAAAGAGAGAGAAAAGGGGATTAATTTCGCAACGCAATCGAACAGAGGAACCGAAAACAAAAAAGATTCCAACTTTGCATGCCGCAGTAACGGAGAGAAAAGAAAAAAAAATCACACACAACAATCTCAAGCAGATTACGAAGGGAAAAAAAAACAAGGAGAACTTCAGATTGGGTGAGGCGGCGGGGACGCACCGTCGGCGGCGGCGGCGACGTGTAGTGCGGCGACGTGGAGCGCGACGACGCGGTCCCCGGCATTGGCGACCTTGACGAGCGCCCAGGTGAGGAGCTCCCGGCTGGCGGCGTCCCGCCTGATCCCCACCACCACCGTCCTCCCGCTCGCCGCCGGCGCAGGCGACGCCTTCGCCTCGCACGGCGGCAGCAGCCTCTGGCGCCGCGCGCCGTCGGGGACGAGCAGCCTCATGGCCGCGACAGATCGAATCGGTCGGTGGATGGATACGCCTCTCCTTGTCCTCGGCTCCTCCTTGGCCTTGGCCCCCGCTCTCGCTCGCTCCCTTCGTCGCGTACTTTGCTCTGCTCGCGTCACAGAGACACACAGGGAGAGGGAAAGAGGTAGAGAGAGAAGGGATCCGCGGGTGGCTGCGTATTATGCGGCCTCCTGTTCCGCTCCGTTTCGTTGCTGCGGTTTGTTGCGTTGCGCCGGCGGTGAAACGTTACTCGATCAACAACGTCTCCTTCAGGGCGGCTGCTTGCCGTCTTGCTTCCTCCTGCCACATCACGGCAGATTTATTTATTTATTTATTTCTATCTATCCTTTTTACCCTGACTGATTAGGAAGCGTGGTGGGGTCACATGCAAAGATGCCTCAAACCCATGATGCCACATTCCTCGACGCCCAAGGTGAACGAACATGGCCTCAACCCACCATGGACAATCTTTTAGCAGATCCTTCATTCTTGGAAATCCGTAGGTTAAAATGGTTCAGCTAAATCGGTGATGCATAGTTTAGGAGCATAATAAACCAGAACCAAAAAATGCGTCGCAAAACGCCAAATACTAGTAGCGCCACTCTTTATGACGGCTTCGGTTAAAATCGTTTTTTTATACCCAGAGTTTCCACGTCACATGCCTTCTGTGCCAGTGGGCCCATGCTCTGTGGTGCCACATGGCTTGATGCCCCTGAGGCTGAGTCTGACCTCGTTGCTTCCGTCGGTTTCATGTGCAGCAGGAAGGTCAACCCCGGCCGTTGCTGTCCGCACGGCCAGAGACGGTCTCACTCTTGCCGCCCTGATTAATGCAGCTTCTTTTCTTTTCTTTTCTTTTCTTTTCTTTTCTTTTCTTTTCTTTTCTTTTCTTTTCTTTTCTTTTCTTAAAAGGACTAATGCAGCGTTTTAATCCAGAGATTAATCGGCCATTCTGCTGCTGTCGCAAGAGTATGCGTGTCCACGTGGCGCAGCTGAGAGCTCGTATCGTATCCGACGTGTCACGTCATGCACGATCATCTCAACTACCGCCCGGCCGACGTGGCGCCTCCGCCGTGGACCGACGCAGATCCGGCGACTGGGCCCCCTGGACTGAGATCATGTGGGCACTCTTTCACCACAAAGTGAATGAAGATCGTTTCTCTCTCAAAAGATTACGACATGTGAAACAAATCGACTGCGTTTAATTAGTACGTGGATTGCGTTAAACGAGCTGTTTGTTAGCCATCGCTGTACAGCTTTATTAGGTCGATCACGAGCAATTTCATGATCATAAGGGTGACGAACGAAGCTTAATTAGGTAGCTTAAGAACCAATAGCTAGGCAGAAGAACCGCAACAGCATGCATGATCATCAGGTGATTGTTACATCAGAGGTTAACTTTAGCGGTTGAAGGGCAGCTTCAATGCCGGCGTCACACTGTTTAACTGCTCTTTGTCTTCGGTTTGGTTTGGTTTCTCCGGCAATACGTCTCTTTGATGTTCAAGCTGCAACCATATCAAAATAAACGAAGCGTCTTAATCGAAAGCCGGCCAGTACCGCAGTACGCGCGCCTCCATTCACTCATTTTCTTAGCCACATTTTCTTTTCTTATTATAATTGAGTTGTTTTACTAGTCCCTTACTCTACCTTTTATTTCCTTTCGGGTGCTGAAGAAAGAAATGATTGTTGAGATGTATAAGAGATTCGTACATTCTGCTTTGCATAAAGGGAAAAGTAGTAGATCCATCGATCACGTTGATCCGATCGACGACGATGACCTTTTGCTAATCTGCAGTAATGCAGGTAGCTTGGTCCTTGTTTTCTCCTTTTTTGGTGTAGGAAGGTGGCATGTGGCCATCATTATACCGAATTCACATTTGTGCACACATACTTGCACGCCTGGCTAAATGTGTATGTATACGGCAGCAACACACACGAGTTTTATGTGCCTACACTGTGTATTTCTGAATGCGTTGGTTGGTGGCGCCATATATGCGTGTGAAATGCTTTCATGCGTGAAAACGGATCGCACTATTGTCGGTGGGCGTTTGTAGGTCTTGGAGTTGTGGCTGTGTGCATGCAGAGTCCCTCCAATCCAATATGAACAGTGAACAGCTGCAGGCAACTAGCTATAGCCGATTAGCCGCGGATTTCATTCTTTAGATGAATAATTCTGGATGGACTTGGTCGCATGAACATTCCTTTTGTTATCTTAAAGTGAAAGCTATGAGTGGCGTTCTTGATCAGTGTGGTGGCCACCGCTCCTTTCAGAAGCGGGCACGAAATAGAGTAGTGGCTTGTGATCATTTGTACCGGGGAGGGTTGCATGGATCGTTGCTTTTGTAAAGCGGATATGTATAGGTACCTATTGCGCATTGGTTGAGTGGCTACGGAAGCATCGATTCCTTGTTTGGACCCATGGTGCTGTACTAGCACAAGCTTCGTACACGGGATAAACTCTGTGTGAGGAACCGTCTCACGCACCGACGATCAGGGTAGATGCTCATGATGTGTTCTCCAACATGCTTGGCTTCGGGATTGTATACCTGAGTAATTACAAGGGCGAAACCGGGCTCCGTTCTTTAAAACGTTATATAATTAGAATGGAGGGAAACGATGGTAATTGTACTCTTTTTTTTTTAAGAAGAATATGGCAATGGTACTCATCAGAGTATCTTACTAGGAATTTAATAATAATTACATGGATCATTACTTTTGTATAAAGCGGATATGTATAGGTACATACCTATATTGTGCATTGGTTGAGTGGCTACGGAAGTATCGATTCCTTGTTTGGCCCACTATACTAGTACAAGCTTCGTACACGGGATACAATATTTTTCTCTATGGTGAAGTAATTTCATCGATAACCACTAAACGATTTAAGTAGGCGATGTATGCAAAGCTAGCCAAAGCTAGCTAGTGCAGAACATGTACCACCACACCAGACAAAACTTAAGTCATTAATTCACACCTTTTTCGAAATCGCGTAGTAATTTGGATATGGTAGGGCACCACCTATTTGACCTGTCTCGACAGTGAGCACCGACTTCTATCAGCACCAGACCGTTGAGTCGAATTGATTGTGCTAACTCGTATATTTCCTAATAATTATTGTACCTCTCACAAGTTACATTAATTTGCTTATCGGTAGTGTCTCGACTCTTAACTATAAAAGCGTTATAAATATAAAGCAACTACAAGGTCGGTGGTTTTCTTGTCCTCCGCATGTACTTATGGATTGAAAAGCTCAAGAAAAATATCATTCTCTATTCATAGATCCGCGCCTGCCCTTATTGAGTTTTATTCGCGCCAATGCGTGATGATAAGTTCTGCATAAGGAATCGTCTCACGCACTGACGACCAGGGTAGATGCTACATGATGTGTTTGCCTGAGTAATTACAGGGGCAAAAACGGGCTCCGTTAGTTTTACAGTCCAAAATAATGGCCATTAGTTCTTCAAAATTAACGGCCATTAGTTTGAGGGCACATTAGTAATTTTACTATTAACTAAATAATTTGTTTTTTGTTTAATAATAATAAACTAAATAATTTAACCCTAACAGGCTAACCCTAGGAACTATAATAATAAACTAGATTGATGGACAACATGAATTGATCAAATTAGATTTTCTTTATAAATCAAAATTACTATTACAGGTCTATCACACTTTATTTTTCCAATATTACCCTTGCTAATGGCCATTAGTAGTAAATTTCCGATATTAAATCTAGACCGTCGGATCAAACTAATGGCCATTAGTTTTTGGAAACTAATAGCCATTATTTTGGACCGTAAAACTGCTCAGATGGAGGGGAAAATATGGTAATGGTACAGTACTACTGTTCATCAGAGTATCTTAGACTGACTCCTCAACTGCGCCGCCTCCGCAAGGCTTCGTCGTGACAAGGAAGAAGGGAGAACGGCCTCGTCGTGTTGCGAGCTCGGCTGGACGAAGCCGACGTGACGTCGAGTCGCGAGCTCGGCTGGACGAAGCCAATGACAACGACGACGGCCTCATCGTGTTGCACGGCGATGGGCCACGTCCCCTCCATGAGGACGGTCTCCAGGTCGACGCGCCGGGTGCACACGAGCAGGCGAGCACGGCGAGCTGGCGGTGGCGGAGCAGGTCGCGGCGGAGGCGAAGCGGCTCGCCGAGCGGCAAGGCGGAGCGGGCGCAGCCAGGGCAGAGCGAGCAGGTGCGGATGCGTTTCGAGGAGAGAGGGTGTGCATTTTTGCAGCTTCTCTCTCTTCAAAGGGCAAAATACATACCCTTTTGCATACTCTGTTGGAGTCTATTTTAGTGATGCACAGTGCTCGTCTAGATGCATATTTGGCTTTGCATCTTTTTGTTGGAGTCAGCCTTACTATGAGTTTAAAAATACTTGCTGCCGTAGTAGATGCTCGAGTGAGATTCCAGAAAACTGCAGAGGGCGGCATGGAGCACCGTACAGTACTACTGAAGTCTGCAACGGGCCTGGCCGGTATTTTAGTTAGCACAGTTTGGCGGGAGATCCAAGGCACGAAATTGTACTCTACCCGAGTGCCGCTACTAGTATAACATCAGAGCTGCTTGTCGTACGTGCTGTGTACAGCACTCCTACACATACGGGCATTATACTTGCTTGCCCTGAAGGGTAGGAGCAGGCATGCATGGTCCAGACGCCCGTATATTGCCGCTCTGACTGTTACAAGGACCACGTACTCACAAACAAACTCAGCATTACGGGTGGCGCAATGAACGGGCGGCCACGCGTAACTTTCTTTTGATCTGCTATAACCGATCTGGGATTCGTTGTTAGGGCTATCTTAATTCGGCCATTAACACAGCCGGCACGTTGTCCGTTAAATTCAGATTCTGTTTCAACAGTGACAGAGCAGCTGTTCAACTGTCGACAGGAGCCGAGACACACTGCGAGATCGAGTGAGAGCGTGCGGGCCCCGCGATGACGATGAAGCAGGCAGGCTCGGTCGCCTTCATTCTCCGGCGGGGGCCGAGAAAACAGGAAATCCATCGCTGTTGGCCGCCATCAACACGTGACGTGAGCGATCAACCGAGCGAGCGGCCGCGCGCGCTCTCTTCCTCCCCGGCAGTGACCATGTGCGGTGCGCGGCGCGGCGCGGCGCGAGCGTGGCCGGCCGGCGCGCTGCAGACGCATGGGATTTGGACGGCTCCCGCCGCTGCAGAGTGCAGGCGTACGTGCCCGTCGAGCGCGTGCCTTCTCATCGCACCTGTTCCATTCCCCGTGCTTCGTCGCCCACATCGCGAACAGACACCAAGCTTCGGTTGGTCGGTGGCTGAAATTGTTCGTGTGGAACAGATGATCCATGGCGGATAGGAGAAACGATCTGATTCAACCAGTCACCGGCACGAACGAACGACCGACCGACCGATGGAACCGAGCATTATTATTTGCAAGCAGGCAGGTACCGGCTAGCTAGGCTGTGCAACATTCTGTTAGCGTGCACTCACAACGAATAATCGCGCCAATTTGTCGCCCACATTGGCTCCCATTGAACCGCCGTTTATATCTGTTGTAGATACTACCTTCCAGGTGAGAACACTTCCGTACCATATGATGGGTAGTATTCTGCCGTCGCCATTATCATCGCTTCATTAATCCAGATGCCCGGTGCTTCGATTGAGCTGGACCCAGTGAACCATGAGGGCGTACAGCGCAATTGCATATTCCCCGTGGTTATGTTTGTACTACTACTCCAACTCGCTCGTTGATGATGCACCAGATCGATGTTGGTATGTGTTGACTTCGTTCGCGGTAGGTGGTTGCGTTTATTTGGAGTGGCGCATGCACGTGTGCGTGTACGTATGAACCCGTAACAACAATGTTTCGTCCATTCTGTTCTCAGCTCGTTAATTAGCAGACAATAGCAACAACTTACAGCTCACCTCGGCGGTTCTGGGATCATCCTGGAATCTTATCCTACCAAAACACTACCATTCAATCCGTGCATTCTCCGCAAAAATTATTTAAAAAATGTCGTTCACGCATACATCTGCAGCTTGAACCACTGACAACGCTAACAAACTGTATTACTCCCTTTTGTTTCGCCGATACTACTCGTTGTAATTAGCCCAGTTCACACGACTGTCGATCTGTGCATGCCTTGGTGCGGTGTCTCTGGCTGGCAGCATCTTCCATCATCATCTAGGTAACCTCCCTCGCACGTACTCGTACGTTTTCCGTTTTCTAGTGGCTTGGTGCCGGGGCAGAAGGGTGCAGCGACGGGCACGTCCAGCTAGGCGAACGAGGAGCCTGAGGCACAGGGCACGCGTTCGATCGTGCTGCAACGGGCGATGCCTGAGCTAAGGCCAGGTGCAGGATTAGCGGCCGGAGATGCGTGAAGGAACGCTTACTTAAACAGCCGGGCAGCGAAACCTGTCGGCCGAACCGACACGACACGACACGCAAGTGAGAGGAGCGTTATTGTTTCGTTATGTATAACTTCATGTGGAGGCTAATGGAGCCGACGCACGTAGCTGATGTACAGTATGTCGGGTTTCCTTCTTGTTGTAGGGAAAATGAGTTAACTTTTAGAGGTATAAGAGTGCAGGGATTTCTTCACAAACTCAAGCGTTACAGGGCAATGAACCGGTATCTTCGGTTGGTTCGACTGGTAATAACTTGTCTGTTCTGATCTGCTCTAACCAAACCGATCTGGTTTTCTCGTTACTAGTAGACCAAACTTAATCCGGCCATCAACACAGCCGGCACGTTGTCAGTTAAAATCAGGACTTATTAGTATTAGCAGAGACAGATCACTTGTTAAGCTCGTTCAACTGTCGACAGGAGCCGGCCGAGACACGCCGCGACAGCGAGTGAGAGTGCGGGCCCCGCGATCACGACCAAGCGAGCGCTCGGTCGCCTTCATTCTCCGGCGGGGAAAGAAACAAAAAATGGAGATCCATCGCTCTCGGCCGTCATCAGCACGTGAGCGATCAACCGAGCAAGCGGCCGCGTGCGCTCCCCCGGCCGGTCGGCCATGTGCGGTGCGCGGCGCGGCGCGAGCGTGGCCGCCGTGGGCCCCCGCCTGCGCACGGCGACGCATGGAATGAATTTGGACGGCTCCCGTCCCGCCGCTGCACGCACGAAGGCCAGTCCAGCATGTGCCTTTTCATCTATTCCCTGTGAGCCTGTGACCCCGGGCGTCAGCCATATCGTGTGCAACAGATTTCTCGACAGCGAGCTCTTCGGTTGTTGATCGGTTGTTGAAATTGTTGAAGGAGCTGGCTGATCCATCGGTTGCGGGCAGATAGCAAACAATCTGATTGAACGGATCACCGGCACGAACGAACCAACGGAGAATTATTTGCAGATCGAGCTAGGCACTAGCGGAACCGGATCCCCTGCCGTGCTTGAGGCACGGTACAGGTGCCGTTCCTTCTATCCTTGCATCCCCATCGGCATGGGCCTGCCTGTCCATTGGGCTGGGCTCCAATTTTCTTCTCTCTTTGCCATCCCAATCCCAAACTCTAATATTTCCCTTTATGAACGTTTAATTAGCTGGGAAATCAGTCGCATTAACGGAACCAGCTAGTTGTGTCAAGCGCCAAGATCATTCTAACCGCATCGCATGAGCATAATAATAATAAAAAAGAATTCATACATTAAACTGATCTTCACATTTGATGCGGAAGAAGCAAATGAAATGCATGCCGTCTTCTCAACAAAACTAATTGTGACTACTACCAGAAGTGTTCTTATTGATCCAAATCAATCTGATTGTCCATTGGAACTTGTTGTGATGAAGTGAGAGAAGAGAAGATGAAGGTATCGACGTGGCACCTTCGCTGCGGCACCCACGAGGAAAGAGACGAGCCCGGTGGCGATTGGAAGAAACCAACAAGCATGCGGACGATCTGTTGCGAATGGAGAAGTGCAATCTGTTTCGGCGCTAAAATTGTTTATGCGAATGATTTTCCTGCCCAATGTTGATGAACGTAAAGATTAGAAATTGGGATGGCAAGGAGGAAAGAGAATTGGAGCCCAGCCCAATGGGCGGGAAGGCCCATGTGGATGGGGGTGCAAGGAAAGAAGGAACGACACCTGTTACCATGCCTCAAGCACGGCAGGGGAGCCGGATCCGGCACTAGCAGGCAGGCAATAGCTAGCTAGGCTTGCACAACATTCTGTTAGCGTGCACTTGGGAACCCCTCCTCCAGTGATTGAGCTTACACAAATTGACAGGGGTGGCCCGTGGCCACTCATCAGTTCAAAAAATTTGCAATATAGGCCATATTTATTTATTTTCTCTCATTTACATGGCAAAATCAAAGACTTGTACGAATTTTACAGAAGAGGGAGGGGGGGGGGGGGGGGGGGGGGGGGGGGCTGACTAAAAGTGAAGTTAATGGTTCAAAATCTGCCAAACAACTGCAACATAAAAGTCTGGTAAAAGTATGGCGTAAACTAACAATGAACCAAACATGTGGTAAAATCCCAAAATGGAGAGATGTCCCCGCCTCTGCCCCTGATGACTGGTTTAATCAACAGGTGCTTCGAGCTGGCCATCATCCGATGAACCCGGAGATCTCATCCAGTACGATTCCCAGTTTCCAAAATAATTTCGGCCATGTAACACAAGAACGCATCAGCTATGTTATTGATGATATATCTTTTTTTTTTGGTGGGGAATTGATGATATATCTTTTGACTTCGTGGTAGGTGGTTGAGTTTGTTTGAAGGTGGCGCATGCACGTGTGTGTATGAACCCACAACAAGGTTTCGCCTATTGTCTGTTCAGCTCGTTAGCAAGCAGACAGCGGCAACAAACTTACAGCTCACCTCAACGGTTCTGGGATCTTATCCTACCAACACCATTCGATTCATACGTTTCCCCGCACAAAAAAAAAGAAGGGGGAAAAAAATGCTTGTCATACACATGCACCTTGAACCACTGACAATTAATGGATACTCGTAATCAATCATACACACTGCCATCGATCTACTATGGGTATGCTTTGGTGTCTCTGGCAGCATCTTCCAGCAAGCATCGGCCAGCATCGGCTAGCCAGGCTCCCTCGCACGTACTGTCACGTACTCGTACTCTTTCCGTTTTCTAGTGGCTTGGTGCCGGGGCAACAGCGTGCAGCGACGGGCACGTCCAGCCAGCCGAACGAGGAGCCTGACGCCTGTTTGTTTCCCATCCAGATTATATAATCTAGCTTATATAATCTATAAGCTGGGACAGGGCATGCGTTCGTCGCGTGTAACAGGGGAAGCAGTCTTAATTATGTCCTGGCCAAATGCTGGATTAGCGCGCGGCCGAAGATGCGTGTAACAAGGAATGCTTAAACAGCCGAGGCGTTTATCCTGTCGGCCGGGCCTACAGGACACGCAAATAGTCATAGCAAGTAAGTGAGAAGATCGTCATTGTTTTTTTGCGTGTAACTTCACATGGAGGCTAATGGAGCCGACGCTTGTAGCTGACGCAAGTATGTCGGTTTTTGTTCTTATTGAAGGACAAAAAGAGTAACGAAACAATTGACTGCCTACAAAGTTTCAGTTTACTTAGGTCCTGTGTTTTTTTAAAGAAAAAAAACTGCTGGTAGTAGCTTCAAACCTCCTACACGGATGGCCGCCGATAAACGCTTGCGGGCGATGGCAAAAATTCGGGCAGCAAGGCTCTGCCGCTGCTCTGTTTTCCTTCAAATAATAACAGAGCAAAGCAGAGATTGCCCCTGCCTGGGTTACTACTCTGTCTTCCCCTGCGAGCTGAAACCGCTCCGAATTCTCACTTTTTGTGTTGGCCCAGTGGAAACGGAAGCCCACCTCAACCCGAGCCACCGCTTTCAGTTTGCGGTGAAAAGAAATCATCTTCATCCTTGGACGGTGAAAAGAAATCCGTCCTTCTCAGTTAGTGTCACCATGCGATGCGAGCGAAGATCAGATGAGAGGATGTCCCCGGCATGCCGTTGCGGCGGTCCCCAGCATCGCACACATCAAAGCGTGGAAGAGTTAATGAAAAATCACCGGCATGACCGGTGCACAATTATTGACAGATCGATCAAGCACGAGAGTTGCCAAGCTAGGCTGTGCAACATTCCGTTAGCATGCACTTGCTAATAATCGCGCAGGATTTGTCGCCCAACTTGAGAAACCCCTGCGGTTGAGCCACACAGATCCATCGACCATATGTACTGTACATTAAACAAAACATTAGGATTCCCAAACAAATGATCCCCAAAGCATGGGGTGGACGGACTTCATTCGTGGTGGATGGTTGAGTTCTCACCCGTAGCTGTGCTGCACGTGCGGGAACGAACTCGTACAGCCCGCCTTCAGGGATTTCGGGACCTTTTTATCCTACCCATAAAATTCAACCACTGACAAGACGAACCGATTATATTATACGGACCTTTTAAGCCTTGTCCTCGGTTCCTCCATCTTCCGGTGGCTGGCTGCATGCCTCGATCGTGTAGGCTTTGTCCCGCACGTACTGTCACCGTTGATTACGTAGTACGTAAGTGGCTGGTGGCTCCTGTAGTACTTGTTTAATCTCGATCGGTGACAAGGCAGCAGAGCTTACAGCATCGGACACGGGACACGTCCAGCTGGCCGAACCAGGACTGGAGGCTGAGGCACCAGAGATGTGTCGTGCTCGTGCGTTACGTGCAACAGGGGAGAAGAGGGCCTGAATTATGGTCAGGTACAGGATTGATGATTGGAGACGCGTGTAAGAGCAGATACTTGAACACATTTAACCCCTGTCGGGCGGGCCGACACGCATGCATCCGAAACCAACTTCCTTACTTAAACATAGCATCACAGCTGCAAAGCCAGTTAATTACTACTCACTTCAGAATGCAATCTAATTATCTTAGTATTTAAAGAAAAAAAACCACGCTCTCAAAACCACAAAATTACCACGTTAATCGAAAAAAATATGAACCATTGAATTTTATGAAGAATCAACGGTCAAGATGAAATGAAGTGTCCAGCTTGAAAACAAGTTCTACATAGGGTTATTCAAACGAATCTGTGTCGGACATCAAAGAAATAAAATATCTATCCTATCCTAATATACCTTCTGATGAGAACCAAAATCCTTCACGTACGGCACTTCCTCAAAGAAATAAAATATTCTATCCTAATACGTGATGCTGAGAACCAAAATCCTTCAGGGCACTTCCTAATTTATTCACGTGAAGGTATAGACGCAGGGAAATAAATCATCGACAGACGATCCATATGTTAAAATGTAGGGCGAAGAACCAAGCTGCAGCGGTTATAGCTCGCGTCAGACACCTGTATGAACCTGAAATCAATCCAAGGTCTGTTCCCAAATGAAAAAAAAAAGAAATCAATCCAAGGTCATGCTACTCATAAAGTCGATGGTTGGGTTCTACATGGATCCCTGAACAGACGGGGATACAATGGAGTGGCTTGGCTGGGCATGGCACCGCTTGGCATTATAATTGGAACTAGACGACGCGATCAAGTTACAGCCTGTTTGGTTTACCGGTCGTCCTCATCCGGCACCTGTTGATCCTGCATCCAGAGCAAGATGGAGTCGTTCGGTACCAGCGTGTTTGGATTACGTCATTACATGGTCCGGAATTATCCGATCCATAGTCTGAACCTAACCGTATCATTTGGTTTGCGTCGTCGGACCATGTCGTCCATCACCAACACGCTCCGCTCAGCTGTTCCCGCAAGCCATTTGTTGGGAGCCGGTTCATTCCTCCAAAAACATCGGACAACCCGATCCTCGTTGCATCCGTCACCACCTCATGCAAACCAAACAAGATGTACGTTTTCGTGGAACGAGTCCGTGCTACAGATAAGCTCTGCCATTACGTTGAATGACTCAATGCCGGACAGAATGGTCTCGCGACGCAAAGCAAACAGCGTGGGGGCAGCTTTGGTTTTTGGATCGGATGATTCCGGATGGCTTCATCTTGCAAACCAAACAAGCTGTTAAGGATCCAAGCATGACATGTATTTCATAGTCATCTATCTCGATCGAGTGAAAGACTAGAGGGTGTCATCAAGATCGTGTTGGGTGAACACCGTTTCATCTCTCTCTCTCTGTGTGTGTGTGTGTGTGTGTATATATATATATATATATATATATATATATATATATATATATATATATATATATATATATATATATATATATATATATATATATATATATATATATATATATATATATATATATATATATACACACACGGCAGCGCTAATTGGCGCGCAGCGCGCTGCCCCTTATTCAGCGCGCTGGTCAGTTCCTCCACCAACCGGTCAGACCAACCTCCGCGAGTCGTATATCTCAGGTGTGCGAGTCGTATATCAGCACTTTCGAGTCGTATATCAGCACATCTGAGATCGTATATCATGGAGATCAGAAAAGCTACCCATGGGAAATGTCACTTTCGGTGTCAGTGTGTCAGACGTGTCAGGATGTCGACATTTTTTGACCGCTAGACACCAGTCCCCCATATACACCTTTGAATATAGTGATATACTCTTCAATCAATTTTGTTTTAGATAAAGTTGCGAACAAAATAATTTTTATTCAGGTTTGAATATATGCGATATCTATTTTCTAGATTGTTTACTACATAGAAAATCACAATTTCAGTCATATACTCTTTGATCAAACACAATATACGATAGACTTGTGAATGTTGTGATATACTCATCAGCCGAACACAATATACTCTTACGATTGCAAGTGATATACCCTTCAGCCAAACACAATATATGATAGACATGAATTTTGTGATATGTACTTCAGCCAAACACAATAAACTCTTACAATTGCAATCATATACTCTTTGATCAAACACAATATACAACTATGAATCTAGTCGTATACTCCTCGTGCAATCATATACTCTTTGATCAAACACAATATACAACTATGAATCTAGTCGTATACTCCTCGTGCAATCATATACTCTTTGATCAAACACAATATACAACTATAAATGTAGTCATATACTCCTAGTAAAATTATATACTCTTTGACCAAACACAATATACAACTATGAATGTAGTCATATACTTCTCAGATAAACACGTTGTACAACAATAGCAAGCCTCCTGCTAGTACATCTCAAAAAAAAAAAAGCCTCCTGCTAGTAGCTAGCTTCCTCCTGGCGCAGCGAATCCTCCACTGGAGCATCTGGTTTCCTCCGTCAAAAAGAAAAATGATACCGCATCAGCTTCTGCCGTAAAAAAGGACAGTAAAAAAAAAAAGCAAAAAAAAATCTCCGTTGAAGCATAGCAGTAAATCCAGTCATCCTCTTGCGAGAGAAAAAAAAGCAAGCCTCGTACAGCCTCCCCAAGCATCAATTAGCGTGCTGGACAATCCAATCAAAATCTAAAAAAAATAAGAGAAAATTCACATGCTAGATCTACCGGCTGAAAATCTAAAGAAAAAAAAAAAAAACAAAGAAAGATGCATGCGCATGTACAAGCAGTACAGGATGCCAAACATCAGCCTTTCTCGGTTCCTCCACAGAGCATCAACTAAATAAAAATGAAAAAGGAAAAAAAAATCCACTTTGAAGCATAACACGCATTCCTCTTGCGAGAACACGAAAAGCAAGTATCCTACAGCATCGCCGAGCATCAATCTACATGCTGGACAGTCCAGATCTAAAAAAAAAAAAGAGGAGGGAGACACCAGCTGGAAGACGCCGGCCTGCCATTGACGCAAAACAATCCAGCACAAGGCCCTCTTCAAAGATCTAATCGGCCGAGCTTCCAGGCACACACAAGAAGCAATTCCTCATATCTGCGCGCGGGGGGGGGGGGGGGGGGGGGGGGGGGGGAGATTAAGAATCAAATCAAGTAGAAAAGGGGGAAACAAGTCCATCTCGGGCATCAAAATCAGGTAGAAAAGGAGAAAATGAATGATTTTAGGAGAAACAGAGGAGACCAACAAAGAAAAACTTAGATCCACGCTGGGAAAAGACTCGGATCTTCAAAGTAAAAAATCAAATTGATTCTTTGTCACGCGGGGAGCACGCAAGAGAATAGAAAAGGAATTTTGCTCCTCACCTGTGGCACCGTGGTGTGAACGCTGCTGGATCTGCGCCTCAGGAGGTGTTGCCGCCGCTTCGACGGGAAGTCCCGGCCACCAGGCACGGACGCGCGTCCATCCGTACCTCCTGCAACAGCACCGCCTCCAGCTGCCTTGTCGCGCCGCAGCGTAGCTGCCTGCCAGCAGCTGCGTCCCGTCGCCGCCACGACGCTCGCCAGGAGCTCCACACGGCCGCACATCCCGTGAGGAGGGGAGCCGGACCACCATGGAGTCCGGCGAGCTCGGTCGCCGGCGTCGCCGGGATCTGGATGCACTCGGTGGTAGGTGTGAGAGAGAGAGAGAGGATGAGAGAGAACGAAACGGTACAAAATGAGCATGAGGAGAGAGAAACAGGTCAGTCGGTCATTTTTATAGTGATCATTTCGATATACTACTCGGATTCATTCAATATACAACTCGAGGCTGTCTCATGGCATATACTACTATGCCGGGTGAGATATACTACTGCGGGCTGAGTTGGTTGGGCTGGACCAACTGACCAGCGCGCTGAATATTATTCAGAGCGCTGGGCTCTGAATAGAGTAGGTATATATATATATATATATATATATATATATATATATATATATAGGAAGCCTTTTTCCTACTCTCGGGTGTAGTTACTCCCACATTTGTATCTCACAATCTAAAAGGTATGTGTTCATACTTGGGGTTTTGAAAAAAAGTATGTACACATACTTGATTTTTAAAAATGGTATGCGGACATACATCTTTTTTTATATAGGTATACATCAAGTATATGGATATACTCTTTTTTCTATACAGCAAATACGAAATATAACAAGGTGCAAAAAAATGTAAGTTCCACTCAAAAAATTTCATGGTTATCACTTTGAAAAATCTTATTTTAGGTATGTGTGAATACTAAAAATGATAAATGGGTATGTACACATACCCAAGGTGGTTTTTTGAATGTGGGAGTAACTACACCTAGGAGTAAAATGAATTTTCCCTATATATATATATATATATATATATACACACACACACGCTTGCGTTTGTTTATCCCTGCATAGATCTTGAATTTCGCATTCTGTTGTGTGGCCGATCATGACATTTCGATGCCTTTTACTTCTTTCTCTTCTGGTCGCAGGTACAGGTGAAATTGGTGCATTTTCGCCCTTGTTTAATGCATACAAATTCCAGGTTTACATCAGATAGGAACATACTCATCCTAAAATCAGACCATCAGAGGATGACGACTGTGATCTCACAAAGAAATGTACTTGTTTTTGTGATCTCACTGTGTAACATTTTACTATCACACTGGAAGATAAAAGACTAATTTGTTCCAACTGTAAATGTTCCATTATAGTTGCCATCAGAATCGTAAATCATATTGGACATGCATATTTTCACTCAGCAATCGATCGAAGACAGTTTCCATGAAAACTTTGTGATCACACTTCATTTGTTTTTGTGATCACGTTTGTATTTTATGATCGCAACTGATCCAGACTCGATTCAAGTGGAATCTCTTGTGACTGTATAAACATGATCTGATATAGGAGTATATGCATAAGAACGGAAGTAGTACTGTGTAATGCTTGATAGTAATATATCTATGTTCACAATTGATGGAATAACATATTCATGAATTATTTTCAAGTCTATGGGACACGCACACCCTGGTTCTTAAAAAATCTAGCAGAACAGGTATCTTAAGGTTCACCTAGTGGCCTAGTTCAACCATAAGAAACCTAACTAATTGAGCTACACTCAATTCAAGTTCAGGGGAGAAATATGTGTTTTAAGATTTTGCTATTAAACCATATTTGCTTTTGCGATCACGCTAGTTACCATTTTACGATCGTAAAGTCAATGTAGTACTATTTCGAGTTCATTGAGGGAACAAATATCACATCATTTTAAATTGAACATTGAAGATTTTATGATTACCTTAACTATTCAAAAACCTAACAAAAAAATCTAACAACAATGAAGTCTGTCCATTCAAGTTTTTATGCTGAACTCATTTCGGGTTTTTATGATTCAAATATATATGGGCGATCGAGTCAGAGGTTGATTGCAAAGTGGGAGAGAGCTTGTGATCATAATATTTTCTGGTTCTTGGACAGAAATACGAGTTCAATTGAACTCAGATTTTCTGCTCAAATCTACTAAAATTTTGCACTCAAAAAATTCAGCTTCATGCACACGTCATCATCACAAAAGGAGTTCGCAAATTTCTCCAAAAAGTTGAATCGTATGAAAGTACTGAAGCAAAATGGAGAGAGAACCAGTATGAGCTAGAGCCCAAAAGAAGAGAAGCATTTTTTTTTTTGGAAGTAGATGCCGGATCACTGTATCTTCCATTGAAATATACTAGTTTCATGGTGCATCTATGCTTAAATGTCTCGATAGTTTGTCATCTCTGTATAGCACTGCCCTCACAAAACTAAAACTTTTTCATATTTATGACAGCAATGTACTTGTTTTTGTGATCACACTGTGTAACAGTTTATGATCACACAAGATGGTAGATGAAATGAACATTTTATGATCCCACTTATTTGTCTTAATGATCGCACTAGTTACTTTCTATGATTACAAATGCTGAAGAAAACATAGCAAAGGACATCAAATTTTGACAACCAAAACTAATTGAATATTGAATTGTGGGGTTCATTGTTTATTCTTTGAGGTTTAGTTTTACGTTCACAAACGCCAATGTTTGCTATCATGCTAGTCCAATTCCACATAGAAGATGTTTTTGTGATTGGACTTGCCTCGCCATCTGAGACTAGGAAACAAACGTGACACTTTGTTTTTGTTGTTTGACTAGCCTCGTCATCCATATAGAAGATGCAAAAAGAGTGGAATATTTATTTAAAAAAGCGTCTTTATTTGTCACACGTTGCCCAAATAATTCTGACGTTAAGTTTTTATGATTCGAGCTAGCAGATTTTATAACCAAAATATGAGTATTTACTATTGACAGATACATGTAAATATTTTGTGGTTTTCGAATGAAAAATTTATAGTCGAGTCATCTTTTTGCAATTAGATTCGCTCATTTTTATGTTCCCAAGATTCTAAAATTCATATCATCAAAAGCTCTTCACTTTTTTACACTCACAAAGCCGTAAAATTCACCCCAGCAACTTCTATATATTTTATGGTCAAATGTCCTGACAAAATGGTGCCAAATTTTCCTTAATTTTAATGCACAAGTCTTCCCAAATTTCTCCAAATATGTTAACGCACTATGGTAGATAATTAGATATGATTCTATTTGAAGTAATTGCGGCTGAACAATCCAAATATTTTAATTCCTTCCAAATTTGCCTCGCTCCGTGGCTCAATTAGCTGCAACAACCGACAGCTCAGCAAGTTTAAGGAAAAAGCGGTGGACCAAACTGGAACCCAGGAGAAAAGAACGGTGGTTTTTTTACTGCCGTACATGGTTGGAAAGTCCGGTTTGCATGCTGTCTCGGGAGCGGACTGGGCGCGCTGCACACAGTCTGGTCCGGGCTGTGAAATAATATATCACACCCAGGTGTGAAATAGCGCTGCCCTATATATATATATATATAGGCCAGCGCTATTTGGTACCCAGGGTACTGAATAAGCTATTCAGTACCCAGGCCAGACTTGCACACCAGGCCAGCCGGTTCCCACCACTCACGCACCTGCCTGGTTTAGTTGCATGCAGGCATATCAATGCAAATCCCGGCCATTAGCGTGTGCATTAATACTCCAGCTGTGCATGCGCATGCAAAGACATTCCGCCAGCCCTTTCCATTTACTATTAGTTTATTCCTTTTTTATTTGTTTCTACCATCAATATGCAAAGGAAGCTCTGGTTGTTGTTTACCGAGTCCTATAGTAGGACCATAAAAATAGATTTTAACGCAGATGCTCTAGGATGTTGCACGCACTCTAGTTACACCTATAGCATTTTTTTTCTCTTTACCGCTATGTACTCCATAACCAAGGTTGTAAATAATATTCATCATAATCGTAAAATCCTTAATTTAAAATGATATGTTGGTGCCCGGTGATATTTAAATGAAAAAGGACCTATTCACTAGGACCATAAAAATCTTCAAGATTTTATTTTCAAGTATTTGACATGTTCTTATACTTTCATGTAGAAAACAAGATCCATGATGAAATATTTTGTTGAAAAAAGACTAACTATCGAGACAAGAATTATTATTATTTCAAAACCAACTATTTACGATGAGTTTCGGATGCATGTACACATCCCATGTTCCCACAAATTATCTATTTCTATGCGTTTAGTGATGCAACACCATAAAGTTAGTATATCATGAGTCTATGAAACATCCGTTTAGAGCATAAATATTGGCATGAGTAAGAAAAGTTAGTTGGGTTACAACTTAAATACTAGTGGTTTGTAATTATAAATTTCATGGATGATATGTACTAGAAAAGTTTTTCAAGAACTTCGAACATCTAGGCCATAAAGAGTTGCAAGGTTGGATGACTACGTCATCATGTGTCTCAACATCGACTCACCTATATGGAGTCATCATGCATGTTATTGGAAGCCTCAATGAATAAATGTGTTGTTTTTTCTTTTGTATTTATGATCTTGTATACATGAGATGTATGAAACCATAAATTCACTAGAGTGAAATCATAAAGGTTAGCCTGGTTGGAGCATAAAAACTAATATTGTGAAATCATCAATCTCAGGATGTGTAGGTAATTAAAATGATTAGTTTTTGTCATAAAACCTTCGAATTGAGATCATAAATTTCTCACATGTGAATTATAGAAACATGAATTAAGAGTATAACTCTTAACACGTGTAACTGTGAAAGACTAGTATGGTTTCGTCATAGAAACTAGTGATGTCAATGAAAAATTCACTAACGTGAGAAAACATGAAATTAGTCTGGCCAATGAATAAACACCAATGATATTAAATCATATATTTCTAATTGTAAAATGTTAAACCTTTTCATGTAACACTAAATTTTATTATTTATGATCCAAACACTTGAGAGTAAAATCTATCATTAGCAACATAACAACTTTATGATCATAGATTTATGGGCCCATAAAAACATTTTCACGTAACTATAAAATTGTACTAGTTTTAACAGTCACAACCATTGTTAGTAAAAAATTATCAGACAACCTCTTCAAGTAACACTACATTATATTCTTTTTATGTTCACCACGCTTGGGAGTAAAAATTACCATTTTTGACATAACAATTTTATGATCATGGGCTGATGGACCCGCAAAAACCTTTTCATGTAACCGTAAAATAGTGCTAGTTTTCAGTCACAAGCATTGTTAGTAAAAAGAATTTCCCACAACCATAAAATTTATATGGTCATGAGTTAATTGGCATGTGCGTGAGCCTAAAAGATTATAAGTTGTACGCTTTTGGTACCCAGGCCAGCGCTATTCGGTACCCAGGGTACTGAATAGCTTATTCGGTACCCAGGGTACTGAATAGCTTATTCAGTACCCAGGCCAGACCAACGCACCAGCCCAGTCGGACTTCCCACCACGCACACACCCTGGTTCATTTGCATACAAGCTTATCAAAGGAAATCCCAGCGCATGCATTAATTAAAAATCCAGCTGTGCATGCATGCGTGCAAAGGCTCCCCATCAACCCTTTCCATTTACTATTAGTTTATTCCTTTTTGATTGGTTTCTTACCATAAATATTCAACGGAAGGACTGCTTGTTGTTTGACCAGACGGCCAAACCTATGGTATAGGACCATAAAAATACAGTTTTTATGCAGATGCTTTAGGATGCTGTTATTAGAGCATCTCCAAGAGACTAGGAAAAATGAATAGCCAAAATCCTGATTTAGCTATTCTGTAAAACAAAATAGCTAGCAAAAGAAATCATGAAACCCAACAGCCTCTCTAAATCCTTTCTTCTTCCTTCCTTCTCCGGCCTGCTTAGCTACAGCTCAAAGGATAAGAGCAAGCAGCGCATGGCAAAAGACAAAGACGATCTGAGTCCTGACCAGTAGCCGACCTAGCTATAACCCGATGAGGAAGAAATCAACATCGTGTGCCAGCAGCAAAGGATCCTGTGGAGTAGGCGCGCAGGGAGCAGGCGGCAGAAAACGGAGCCGGAGCGACGGTGCGTCATCCCGTCGAATCGACCTGCTGCGGCGCAAACAAAACCTGCTGAGGAAGGCATCCCGCGCGGTGTGGCCGGGGCCCAACTAGAGAGAGAAGCCGTCGTTGGTCCTGGACATGGACGACACCACGGACGCGGCGTCGGCGTCCTCCAACGACTATGACGGCAGCGCGGCCACGTACGCAACGGCCTTGCGGAACAGCGGGTTCTCGTCGCCGTCGCCGCCAAAGCGGAACCCGCTCCGGCGTCTTGCGGGGACCAAGTGGAACCCGGTCGAGGAGACGCTCGTCGCCGGCGTCCTGGAGCGCGCGCACCCGCTGCCGCGGACAGCGGACCCGGCGGTCCAGATCCCGCGCAGGGCCACAGCTTCTGGAGGACGGCGCCCGGGCCTCGTTGTGGACTTGCGCTCGCAGGGCGGGGTCGTAGGGTGGCGAAGATGAGGCAGGAGCGGGCGCCAAAGTGCGCGGGAAGGAGAAGCACGGGCCGGAGGAGGGAGATGGCAAGCCGCGCGCTGGCCAAAGATAGCTAGCGATGATGACGGGATGCCCAGCGAGATAGCCTACAGAGGAAGAAGGCGAGGCTGTTGGAGGGCGATTTTTGTGCCGGTTTTCCAATTTTAACGATATGAAGACTTTTAGCTAGTCTGTTGGCGTTGCTCTTACACGTTATAGCCTTTATTTCTTTTCTTTACCGCTAATACTATTCATCAGGAATTTGCAATAATATGTCAGTACCAGGTGATATATAACCAATGGTAGGACTGCCTTTCTTTCTTTTCTTTAGGATGTGTACTCTATAACCAAGGTTGTAAATACTATTCATCATAATCCTAAACACCTTTAATTTGAAATGATATGTGAGTACCAGGTGATATATAAATAAAAAAGGACCAATTGACTAGAAGCATAAAAATCTTCAAGATTTTACTTTCGAGTATTTGACATGTTATACTTGAATGTGTTTTTCAAAAAAAGAACTTTTACTATCGAAACGACAATTATTATTGTTTCAGAACCAACTATTTATGATGTGTTTAGGAGTATCATACACATCACCTATTCCCGCAAATTATATGTTTCATGAACTATTTTCAAAACAAAACTATTTATTACAAACTTTGATTTTTATGGTCATGAGTCTAAATAAACAACATCTGATTAGAGAATAAGTATTGGCATGACTAAGAAAGGTTAGTTGGGGCTTACTACATAAAAACTAGTTGTTTTGTAACTCATAAATTTAACAGAGGGTATGTAGTAGAAGCGTTATTCAAGGGCTCTGAACATCTAGGCCATAAAGAGTGGCAAGGTTGGATGCGTACATCGTCATGTTACATATATCTCATGATCAACCGACCTGGTTTCTATATTACTTATAAATGCATCGTCCTTCCTGAGATCGGTATGCGAGAAATGACAAGGAACCTAACCACGCATATTTCATTTTCTCCAAGGTGACACATTTTATATGTATATAGGGAGTCATCATGCATGTTATATTGGAAAGCGTCAATGCATTTTTTATCTATGATTTAACGTGAAATCATGAGGGTGGTAGTCTGGTTGAGAGTAAAAACCTTTTCATGTAACACTACATTTTATTAGTTTTATGGTCACAATACTTGAGAGTAAAAACCTTTTCATGTAATCATAAAATATTTATGTAGGTTTTACTCATGATATTATGTGGCTGATGCCACCTAGCAAATTTGGAACCCATCAAGTATGATGGATCATAAAACATCGGTTGATAACATGAATTATAGTATGTGCCTTTTTGGAGCATAAAAAGTAGTGATTCAAAATCATAATATGTGATAGGTTGAGGCGTAAAAATGATTTGAAATCATAACATGTGTCATGGTGAAGCATAACAAGTAGCGAATTAGAAGCATAATAGGTGTCAGGTTAAGTCGTAAAAAATGGTGTGAAACCATTATATGTGTCATGTCGGGGGCATAAAAAGTAGTGATTTAAAATCATAATAGGTGTCAGGTGGAGGCGTAAAAATGATTTGAAATCATAGTATGTGTCATGCTGGGGGCATAAAAAGTAGTGATTTAAAATCATAATATGTGTCATGTTTTTCTTGTAACACTTGCAAGATTGTCTTGCAACCTGATCATATATAGGAGTCAAATTCATCAGCAGGTCAGGTAGTATATGCAATTTGAGCACCAAAAACTTGTTGAGATCATAAATACTACAGGTTAAGTCATAAAGATTAGTAAGTTTAATGCATAAAAACTTGTGGTTCAAATAATAAAATTTGGAGATGGTAAGTCGTACCAAGGTCCAGATCATAAAAACTTGCAGATTGGAATATAAAAAGAGTGATGCAAAATCATAAAATTCCGTAACATTTATTAATTTTCATTTGCCAGCGATAACCAGAAAAGTGCCACTGAAGCTCACATAAAAATCCATCAAACAAGAAACCTTTACAATGTTAGCCATAAATAATAGATTTGTCATCATAAAACCGAGCTCGTGTAATCGTAAAAACAGTGATTTTCAATCTTAGGATGTGGGTACAAACATTTTTCTTATTCAGGACATAATCTTTACACTCGAGAACTACAATTACAATCTGCGCTAAATGACATCAAGATCCTCGTGGAAGAGGGCAATCTTGAGCACGGTGGTTGTTCCAGCTTGCTCTCCTGGAGCTCTTGCACCTCATAAGCATGATGCCATGGTAGAATGTGATGGCCACTTGATTTTTCACAGTTCATATGTACAATGCTCTTATCAGCAGTTTCTACGCGGGACAACAAAAAATTGAAAAAAAGAAACTCAAACAAGGATGCACCCGTCGATGGAGTTGAACCCCGATCTCTTTGTCTGCAACAACATGGATTGTGTCAAACAAACTCATATTGCACGGACATGGGAAAAGCTGGATTGAGGATTTCCACGCATACCAGATCTCCATGCATAATCGTGTGTAGTAAACCTTAGAGGCACACCCGTCAGCCACTGGATTAGACGTACTCTGTACTCATCAAATCGGATGCCGGGGTTCTTTGGTGATGAACGCCGCTGTTTACCGGATCAGGCATCTATATCCACACGTCTGCAAGGGAACAAATTACAATCAACTAATTAATTGGCAAAAAAACAGCCTGATCTATGAGAGAATGAATGAAAGAGGCAAGGTCTCCTCGCACGAAGTTAGGAGGCATGTGCGTCGTCTTCCATCAGACTCCCGCACTAGACTAGGGAACACAGGGGCCTCGAGCTTGCCGGTGAGAGGGACCAGTCGTCCCCATGCGCAAGCCAGCGACGGGAGCTGCGCTGCCAGTACAGATGAGCGCGCCAGCCATGGGAGATACCAGATACCTGACGTCCACCAGGTTTTGCATTCTGAAAAAAGGCATGCGAGAGAGAATAGAGAGAAATTTGAGAGAATAAATGGAATGATGCAATACGGCAATAAAAGTGGAGGATTTTCTTACCGTAATCAAAACCCACAATCAAGGAGCATTAATTAGTAGGACATTAAGTCATGCATGCGTGACTCGGCTTGCTTTTGGTTGCCTGGCCTGTATAATCTGGTTTGGTCGGGTTGGAGTACGGCCTGGGTACTGAATAGCTTATTCAGTACCCAGGGTAGAGTATAGGGGTTCTATATATATATAGGGTGAGTATATTCTATAGCCGGCTATAGAATAGCTTATTCTATAGCTACTTCTGTTTTGAATGAAATTTACCACAATTTGAACGAAATTTACGACATCATGTTCAAGGACACATGTCGCATGCAAAATTACGACAAAAGTCTAGTGAAACACATATCAAATTTATCGTAAATCACTATAGTCAAATGTCATAAATTACGATAACATAGTTTTACGATAATTTTATCACGAATTTACGATAAATTTAAACAAATTTACAACATCAGCGTTCACACACATTGTGAAAGAAGACTCAAGGTAAACTGTAGTAAATCACGTAACAAAATATCGTAAATCACAATATACGAATGTCGTAAATTACAACTCAGAAGTGGCCACAGAATAAGCTATTCTATAGCCAGCTATAAAATAAGAGTTATATATATATATATATATATATATATATATATATATATATATATATATATATATATATATATATATATATATATATATATATATATATATATATATAGCTACCTATTATTCTATAGCTAGCTACATAATAACTTATTCTGTGGCCACTTCTGTATCGTAATTTACGACATCCGTATAGTGATTTACGATATTTTGCTACGTGATTTACTATAGTTTTACCATGGTTGATTTTTCAAAACGTGTGTGAACGCTGATATCGCAAATTTATTTAAATTTATCGTAAACCCGTGATAAAATTATCGTAAAACTGTGTTATTGTAATTTACGACGTTTAACTATAGTGATTTACGATAAATTTGTGATGTGTTTTACTAGACTTTTGCTGTAATTTTGCATGCGACACGTGTCTTTGAACATAATATCGTAAATTTCGTTCAAATCGTTGTAAATTTCATTCAAAACAAAAGTGGCTATAGAATAAGCTATTCTATAACCGGCTATAGAATATACTCACTCTATATATATATATATATATATATATCAATTCACGTAATGAACAATCCATCGATGACTTTTACCATATGTACATTGCAACTATCAATCCTAAACTTCAGACAAGCTGTAGTGGCATTGCATATCAATGATAGTTTTATTGACACATGTAGTGATGTAAACATCATATGCGTTGAAGAAATGCAGTGCCATAGCTGTTGGAATCGAGCTGCACTTCTTGCTCTTTGATAGTGCAAAAATATGAAAGAAATAAGGTAACAAAATTTAGTTGTGAAAAGAGTAAAATAATAGCTAAGAATTGAGTAAGTTGATAAGCTCTTTATTCACAAAAAAATCCTTTTATAGCCAACAAGTGACATTGGGTAGTCATGGAGCTGAAACAACGTGATTGGTCACCGCAAACTGGACAAGGGTAGAGTTAAGGTGTTTGTGTAGGACTACTTGGACATCAACAAGTAACACCGTAACACCAACAAAGATATGGATCAGAAGGATGAGGAGAGCCGGGCTTGAATTGTGAGTCGCAGTAATGGTAGATAAAACATGGTATGAATCTTCGTATTATCAGCTGAACAAGCCCATTTGACTACATATAATTTGTTTATCAAAAAAATAAAAAATGTATGCCTATAAACCTATGAAAAATGTCTAACGGGTCTAGCCGCGTAATTTGCGCAGGCCACATGCTAGTTTCGTTAAGAAAAAACGAACGGATGTGCCGTGCGAGTACGTTTCGTGTTTAGCCATCGCTTCTGGATGATCCGAACTTTCTAATGAATGACCATGGCCATCGCTTCAAACCTCCTAGTACTCCACTATACATGGACGGATGTTGCATGCCTGCTCGAAGAAATGCCCGTGGGCAAAAAAGTTCGAGATGGTGGCAGAAAATGGTAGCGCACGTCTCTCAATCACTAAGCTCAAGGGCGGAACGCCCCAGCCAGGCGGCCACCATCATCACTGATAGACCAAAAAGCGTTCACAATGCAAAGTTTTACAAAAACCAGCTCAGCCAGCGATTAGCAACACCACCAAAAACTGATACGTAAGCCGTGATTAGAAGATAGTTACTGTAGCATCACTGCAGCAAAACATAGCTTAATTAGGCTCGTTAGATTCGTTTCGTAAATTAGCATCCATCTGTAAAACGGTTTTGTAATTATACTTTATTTAAAACTCTTAAATAGGAAGATTTTCTGGACTAAATTTTAAGACTAAAGGAAAGCAACCCGATCACACTACCAGGACACCGACTCCGCACTCCCGGACAATGTCCGAAGCGCAGTTCTTTCTTCCAGGAAATCGAGACGTTTACTCTTCCGTTAAGCAGGCGTACGTAGCTAGGGAAAGCATCCATGGACTCCTTGCTTGCTTTCGTGGTACTACAAGCTTGGAACAAAGCATGGATTCGCCCCGAAGCCAACATGATTCATAACTTGTTAATACATTTTGTTTCCAGAAAGGATCACCGATTATATGAGCAGCACAGCTAGCGATGATGATATTGCTCATCAATACACTACCCTCGAGTCCTATTCTCGCACAGTACATCTGTTTTGAACACATTTAAGCGCGGCCGCCTAGTAATTCAAGCCCCTGCTCCAAAAGTGTGTGTCAACTACGGCTGCATCTAGGTGTTCACATTTCAGGACAAAGCATCCATTCCCGGTGCACGCGAGCGAGGCCCCGTGTTCTCGATCGAGCATGGTCAAAGTTTTCGGACTGCTCTTTGTCGTCAAAACCGTCACCAACTCCGCCACGTGACCTGGCCGGCGTGCGGCGGAGGGAGCGGGCGGCAGCCGCGCACGCCGCACCAGCATGTGCGCGCTCAAGCGCGTAACACTGTCCCTCTGCGCCATTTAGGTTCTCGTAATTGCAGAGATGGAGCGTTCGCAATTGATCAGAAGTACTGACCCGTCTCGCAACATTCGGCTATTGCAACAGTGTCGGATGTACAGACGCCAACACCATGACTCTGCCGCCAACGCCATGGCTCTGCCTGTTGGGATTTTTACCGGTGTCCATAAAATTACTGGGCGCATGCTGGATGGATGCTACCACTCAGCCTGAGAATGGGTCAAAAATCAGCCCAAACACCAAACCCCATCATTTACTGTAGCTCAAAGCCTGTTCGTTTCCTTTAGTGCTAAAGTTTAGTCCAGAGAATCTTGCTATTTAAGGGTATTAAATAAAGTCTATTACAAAACCTTTATACAGATAAGTGCTGATTTACGAGACGAATCTAACGAGCCTAATTAAGCTATGTTTTGCTATAGTGATGCTACAGTAACCATCGTCTAATCACAGCTTAATTACCCTCATTAGATTCGTCTCGCAAAGTAGCACAGATTTCTGCAAAAAATTTTGTAATTACACTTTATTTAATACCTTTAAATAACAAGAACTTTGGACTAAATTTTAGTCCTAAACGAAACGAACACGCCCAAACTAAACAACTGATTCAAACCGGACCAAACCAAACTAAACAAAAATCAGCCCAAACTAATCCAGCCCAAAAGACCATCCACAATCTGAAACCGGTTCCAAACCCGCGGGTCCGGCCTGCGGGACATTTGACCTTGCTACAGTATGTTTCTCGCTCGTTGAGAAAAAAAAATGTTACGGGTTTGCTCGCACCAAGCTGGTTCGGTAAACAGAAAAAAATAACGGACCCGTTGTTCGACAAAGAGTACACTACTATTTTCAGATTGAGCATGGTCAAAGTGTTCGGATATTTTCAGATTTTTGTTTCAAAAAATCAGAAAATCAAAAGGTGCTCTGAAAATTATCATAAACCAAAATAAAAGTACTCAACTATTCATAAAAACCCTCAAAAGTAAGAAAATTGGACAGGAAAAATAAAAAACTGCTACTTAAATTCTCGAAATATTCAGAAAAAAAATGAAAACTGCTCTGAAAATTTGCGTAAAACAAAAAAAAGTACTCAAAATATTCAAAGGCTGCAGGTGACTCCAAAGGCTATTTGTCAATTAATATTGCTCCTGACTATATATAGTTCCAGAAACAAATCACATATTGGAGATTAAACATACCTAGTATGAACACTGGTGACTCCAGCTGCTATTTTATACTTCTCCGAACCTGACTATAGTTCCACACACAAATAACATATCGGAGATCAAACCTAGCTGCCTAGTGTGAACACTGGCGACCCCGACTACACTACTAGTAGGAGTATTTTTCTAGACCTGGAATGCTTGCTCGCTGTCTCACTGCAAAATAGGAGGACGCCTACCAGACAACCACACAGTACATTGATCTTTGAGGCAGCTTGAGGGAGGAATGTGTTGTGCATGTCTTGCGTGGGATAGAAAAATGCCGACATGATCATGAATTTTTCATGTCGGCATTGAAGTTGAGGGAGGAATGTGTTGTGCATGTCTTGCGTGGGATTTTTCTAGGAAGCTTCCTTGGACCTAGCGTGGTCCAATTTGCCAGTTTAGGTGTTGCGCTGCAAACATGCCCCGTAGTGGCCTTTGGGCAAGTATGACTTGACATTTTAGTTATTGCAGAGACCTCTCTATATAATGGATCAAGGCGTAATCCACCATGCATCCACACAACGCAGGCACAGAATTTTTTGCAGCAAACTAAGCTTACATTGTTTGGTACAGACAGGTAATTGAGGAGGGAGTACGCACGCACACCATGGACAAGAACTACGGCGACCTGTACAACATCCGCGGGTGGGGCGAGCCCTATTTCGCGGTGAACGCGGCGGGCCACCTCTGCGTGAGGCCCCGGGGCGGCGACACCATGCCCGGGGACGAGGTGGACGTGCACTCCGTGATCACGGAAGCCACCCGTGACGCCAGGAGCAAAGGCCAGTTTCCCATGATCCTCCGGTTCCCCGACGTGCTCAAGCACCGCGTCGACTCGCTCCACGCCGCCTTCAAGGGCGCCATCAAGGGCACCGGGTACCAGTCCAGGTACCAGGGCGTGTTCCCGGTGAAGGTGAACCAGAACAAGGCCGTCGTGCGGGACCTCGTGGAGTTCGGGAGGAGCGAGAGCTACGGCCTGGAGGCCGGCTCCAAGCCGGAGCTGCTCATCGCCATGAGCTGCCTCGCCAAAGCGGACTCCAACAAGGCCTACCTGGTGTGCAACGGGTACAAGGACGCGGACTACGTGGCGCTGGCGCTGTCGGCCCGCGCCATGGGCCTGAACGCCATCATCGTGTTGGAGATGGAGGAGGAGCTCGACATCGTCGTCGAGCAGAGCAAGAAGCTCGGCGTGGAGCCGGTCCTCGGCGTCCGCGCCAAGCTCCTCACCAAGATCCCGGGACACTTCGGGTCGACGGCCGGAAAGCACGGCAAGTTCGGCCTGCTCGCGGAGCAGATCTACGAGGTGGCCGCGAAGCTTAAGGAGATGGGCAACCTGCACTGGCTGAAGCTGCTGCACTTCCACGTGGGCTCCATGATCCCGACCACGGAGATCGTGGGCCGCGCGGCGGCCGAGGCCGCGGGGATCTACTGCGAGCTGGTGAACGCGCACGGCGCCACGCGGATGGCCACGCTGGACTGCGGCGGCGGCCTCGGCGTCGACTACGACGGGACGCGGTCGGGCAACTCCGACATGTCGGTGGCGTACGGGCTGGAGGAGTACGCGTCCGCCATTGTGCAGGCGGTGCGGCTCCGGTGCGACCACCACGGCGTGCCGCACCCGGTGCTGTGCACCGAGAGCGGCCGCGCCGTGGTGTCGCACCACTCCATGATCATCCTCGAGGCGCTCTCGGCGACGCCGGAGCCGCGCGACGTGGAGGAGGAGGACACACCCGAGCAGCTCCTCAGCCAGATCCAGGACCTCTGCTCCAAGCTGCCGACAATGGCGGACAGCGGAGGCTGCCTGCACGCGCACGGCGCGGACCACGCGAGGCACGGAATCGAGATGTACAAGCTGGGGAAGAAGCTCTCCAAGAGATCAGTCGCCGGCGACATTTACAACTACCACATGAACCTCTCCATCTTCTCGCTGGTGCCGGACTTCTGGGGCATCAAGCAGCTCTTCCCGATGATCCCGGTGAGCCGGCTCGACGAGGCGCCGACGCGCAGGGGCACGCTCGTCGACATCACCTGCGACAGCGACGGCAAGATCGAGAAGTTCATCGGCGGCGGCGTGACGCTGCCGCTGCACACGCTGGACCCGGCGGGGCTCGGCGGCGGCGGCTACTACGTGGCCATGCTGGTGTCCGGGGCGTACCAGGAGGCCCTGGCCGGCAAGCACAACCTGTTCGGTGGCCCCACCCTCGTGCGCGTCAAGAGCACCGGCGAGCATGGTGCCTTCGCCATCGAATCAATCGACATGGGTGCCACGACCAAGGAGGTCATCGGCACCATGAGGTACGACGTCGACCAAGACATTAGCGGCGTCATCCAGGAGCTCGCCAAGAATAAAGGCAAGTGGCAGATGGTGGAGACGCTCCTCACCAAGGGGCTTACAACCATGCCCTACCTCAACGAATACAACAAGACCCCCAAAACCACTTGAACTCCCGTAGCTTATTAACAAGTCTATCCACCCTTGGGTATGTGCGTGTCCCACGGTTTGTAGAGGTAGGTGGCAGGAAGTGACAGCCCTGTCCATCCAAAGGAACCCTCCACGTTCGGGCACGGCATAGGAGTACGTAAATAGGCCGGAGTCGCGAGGCAGACCTTGCGTATGCCGGATCTCCCGATGTTGCCTAGGCATTAGACGCTTGCTTGTGCTTGCATGATGCTAGATGATAGGTAGAGGTTGTGCACGCTATATGAATGTTATACCTTTGGAGTAGTAGCTCGCTAGTCTAACTTAGCATTGCTTAGGATTGTCTCTCGCCTTTTATTAGAGAGAGTGGAATGCCTTCGTGTGTGTCACACTATCCCTATCATTATTAAACCTTACCCCTGCATTGGAATGTGATTATATCACTTATCGTTTGTAACACCATGAACATAAGTACACTTGTCAACCATGTCTTCCTTTGGGAAAATATAAATACGATACCCTGGAATACTCTCGGGTGAAATGCTACAACGGGTTATCCGTCCGCTTGCGGATATTCTATTTTACATGACAAACCTTATAATTCATATCTAGTACTTGTTACTAGTTGTGGATTATTTGGTTAGATAGTGCAAGTGAACAATTCCATAACCCCCGGCGTCTCCCCGCGGTCGCGTGTTTCCCGCGTGACCGTAAGAGACGCCAACAGTAAGCCTTCAACTCGTGAAACGCCTTCTCTGCCTATTCATCCTATTCAAAGCCTTCCTTTTTACGTAGCAACTTATAAAAGGGCATACCTCTTTCACCCGATCTTGAGATAAATCTGTTCAAGGCCGTCATCATGCCAGCCAGCTTCTGGATCTCTCTTCAGGTTCGGGGAGGCTTCAGCTTCTCTATTGCCTCCATCTTCGTTGGGTTGGCATCAATGCCACGTACGGAGATCATATAGCCCAAGAGCTTGCCCGAAGTCACGCCAAAGACACACTTCTTCGGGTTCATCTTCATCTTGTACTTGCGCAGATTGTCAAAGGTCTGCTTCAAATCTTCCAGGAGATTCTCCTTCTTCTTTGTCTTGACAACAATGTCATCAATGTAGGCTTCAATGTTCTTTCCTATTTGCTCTTCAAAGACAAGATTTACACATTTTTGATATGTGCAGCCTGCATTCTTCAGCCCGAAGGGCATAGTTACATAACAAAAGATCCCGAAGGACGTGATGAACGCCGTCTTTTCTTGATCATCAACATTGAGACTAATTTGGTGATACCCAGAGTAAGTATCCAAAAAACATAATAATTCACTAGTGGAAGTGGAGTCTACAATCTGATCTATCCTCGGAAGAGGGTACTCGTCTTTCGGACAAGCTTTATTCATACTAGTGTAATCGACGCACATGCGCCATGGACCATCAGGTTTAGGAACTAATACAGGATTGGCTAGTCACTTAGGATAGTCGACCGTTCTAATGAACCCGGCTTGAAGAAGCCTAGTCACCTCCTCATGTATGGCGTCACGATTATCTGAAGTGTATCTCCTTTGCTTTTGCTTCACCGGTTTGAAAGCCAGATCGATCCCCAATTTGTGCTCGATCACCTCCCTGGGGATCCCGGGCATATCGGACGGTTTCCATGCGAACACGTTGATATTCTCCCAGAGGAAGGCTACGAGCGCGCTTTCCTATTTGTCGGTCA
The DNA here is from genome assembly GCA_007726485.1 of Eragrostis curvula. Lineage (NCBI taxonomy): Eukaryota > Viridiplantae > Streptophyta > Magnoliopsida > Poales > Poaceae > Eragrostis > Eragrostis curvula. The sequence continues at coordinate 42,889,095 of CM017440.1, forward strand.
GGCCCCCACCAATTGTTGTCGTCTTGGTGGGGTCGACCTTGCTGAGCCCGACTTCTTTATTCTCTGGGTCACCTGCCTTCGCGGCTCCGTTAGATATCGGAGCTACCGCTTGGGCCAAGGTACTTGGAGCCTCCGGAGGAGAGTTGTCCTTGCTCTTCGGAGTTTGCACAGCATCACCCTTCGGAGCTTTGGCTTGAGGTAGCGGCTTCAGCGTTTCATCCTTGAAGTGACCAGCTAGCACCAGTGCATTGAGGTCGCACTTTGCAACCTGTTCCTGATCCGCGCAGACGGTGATCACGCCATGCGGTGCAGGGATCTTCAAATGGGCGTACATGAAGTGCGCCGCCGCCATAAACTTGAACAAGAACGGTCTTCCCAAGATGCAGTTGTTGGCAGAATCAACATCAGCCACTTCAAACGTGAGAACTTCTGTTCACCTGTTTTCTCTGGGGCCCACCGTGATGTCCAGATGAATTTTCCCAAGGGGCTGAGATGACACCCCGGGAACTATCCCGTGAAATGATCCTTCGACTGGAGTAAGCGCAGTGAGCGGCAAACCCATCTCTAGGAAAGTCTTCTTCATCAACAAATTCAGTCCGCTTCCATTATCAATCAGAGTCTTCGTGATCCTGTTTTGGTGCACGATGATCTTGGCAACAAACGACAGCTCCGGCCCACTTGGTAAGCTCTTCGGGTGATCCTCGACGCCAATGGTGATCGGGGTATCGGACCACTCTAGCTTCTTGGTGCAGGGTTCTGCGGCCAACACTTCTCGGTAAATCTTTTTGTACTGTGTCCGGGAGGCTAAGGCCGAACTCCCACCAAAGATCATATTGATCTCAGGGTATCTTTCCTCTTCATCATCACGATCTTGTTGCTCAACGCGGTGTGGACCGTTGTTTCGAGGGTACCCATGATCCACATCATGGAGCCTGATCTTCCCTTCTAGCAACCGCTGTTGCTCCATCTTCTTGTACTCGTAGCATTCATCAAAGTCATGCGAGGTGCGCCTATGCACGGGGCACCACTTCACAGCTCCTTCGGGGCGGTCATGATCACGACCGCGCTTCTTGGGAAAGCGACCATCTCCTGGTCCCTTTTGCTCTACAGCCATGACCTCACGATCATCTGCCTTCTTCTTCTGGTCCTTGCCCTTGCCGTCATTGAGACGAGCTTGGGCATCCGCTGCTTTGGCGTAGGATTCTGAGATGTCAAAGAGCTCAGCGACCGTAGTCGGCCCTTTTTCAGCGATTGTCTCCACGGTCTTCACATCCAAACACCCATCTCGATAAGCTCCCCTGACCTCCACATCATGAATCTTCGAGATGGTGTTCCTCATCTGACAGAAGCATTTGGTATAGTCCTGAAGAGACTCATCTGACTTCTGCATGATATTCTTCAGCTGGTTCGCCGTTCCGTGGCGGGTGTAGGAGCCAAGGAAATTTCCTTTGAAAATCCTTGTCAACTCACCCCAGGAATCAAAGTAATAAGGTGGCAAGTTCATCAGCCATGTCCGTGCAGCTCCGGTCAAGGCGGTGGGCAGATAGCAGCACTTGATTTTTTCGTTGCCACCAGCCGCATCGATCACCGTGGAATAGATGGACAGGAATTCTCCGGGATCTGCATCGCCATCGTATTTCTCCGCTAAATTAGGCTTGAACTTGTTAGGCCACCGTACCGATCGGAGATAGGGGCCAAGAGCTTGATAGGCCGGTGGCCCGGTTTCCAAAGCGAGACATGGGGGACCCATGGATCCATTGTCTTGGCGCTTGCGAAGGTCGCCCACTTAGGCGTTGATGAACGGAGGGCGCCCTACTTTGCCGATTCAAGGCATGACGGGCGTCAGATGGTGCCAACTCCCGATCTTGGCGCCTTCGGCGGTCGGATGATGACCCATGTTCGGATGCAGCTGGTCTTTGATCGTTTGTTGGCCCGAGTCTTCCCCGAAGGTTGGAGACGACGGCTGCTGCAGCAACTCCATTGTTCGCGGGTGGTATCGCGTTGAGGCGACCCGCGAGTTCGGCGACTTGTTGAACCAATGGGGCCAAGGGGGTGCCATCGGGGGCTAATCGATTCAGCGACTCTAGCGTCGTCTGCAGCCGGATGGCGTCAAACTCCGGACCGAGGTTGCGCGGCGTGACGGTCGTACGGAGCCTGAGATCAAGACTTAAGAGATCCAATGGTAGGCAAACTGCTAGAAGATGCATCCGAATCCCGCCCAGCCATGTAGATCTGGCGAGCAGGGTCAACGCCATCGTCACCGGAATCACCTCCAATCTCAGGACAGTCTTCACTATCCCATGATTCATCGTCACTGTCCGGGCTCCCGATCCCGAAGCCCGGAAAGTAACGTCTTTCTAGTATTGCTTGGACGACTTGCGCTTCTAGGGCAGAGCCAGAGATCGGATCCGAAGACGATTCCGCCTCCGGTAGGGTTCCCGAAGGAGAGCCCCATACCCCTGTCGCAGCCTCCCGGAACACTCCCGCCGAGTTCGTGAACCCGAACGGCATATGCGCCCCCGAAGACATCGTCTCATGCTCTTCCTGGACGACTCCGTCATGGAGGTTGATCGAGGCCACCAGTTCCGCCAGAAGCGCCTCCTGCGCGTCCGGCAGGTTGACTTGTTGAAGATCTCCGTTCCCATCGGCTACGAAAGCCAAAGATCCGAAGCGGAACTCGGCGCCGACAGGAAACTTCATGCTGTTCGTAGATCCCATCTGATGCTCTTGACGGAATCTCGACGCTGCTCCCCTACCTGGCGCGCCTCTGTCGTCACCCGATTGAACGGGGTGTTCGGCAGATATTTGGAGCGGTGAGAGCAATGTGGGTGGCGAGATCGATCTAAGAACACAGAGGTTTTTATACTGGTTCAGGCCTCCCGAAGGATAAAAACCCTACGTCCAGTGTGATCTTGTATAATGTGGGAGCCTTTGCGCTTGGGTTTCGCAAGATGCCAGATAGTTTTCCCGGGGAGGGGTTACATGAGTATTTATAGGCTAGTTACCGCCTATCAGAGTCCTTCCTAATTACAATACTCCTTCTCCGTATCTAACAGAGAGATCATATCCTTTCCGTAACCTATACCGTGCAAGTCAAGTCTTCGGAAAAAGTCTTAAAATAGTATTCGGAATATCCGGGACCTAGGGCTACGACAGAACCCATGGGTTGAACAGGCGGATCTGGGTAAGCAAGCAATGATGGTGCGGGTTGGTTTGGGTTGATTTATTGGGGTTGGGTTCCTTAAGCATGCTGACATGCTTCGGGGGCGGGGTGGGTGTGGAGCGGGTTTTAAACCATTAGCAGGCCTAGGTTTGCTCAAGTCTGTTCGCTTTTCCCGATCAGTCGCGTGTTGTTGCTTGACCAACCGCCACTGTGCAGAGCATGGTCCGGCTGAAGTCCTCATATTCGCTTCTTGAGGGGAATCTTGCTGGGGGAGCCGCTCGCGACGCTGATCGAGGCTCGCGGCTTTGGTACCGTCGGGCCAGGGGCGATCCCGCTCGACGGCCGAAGTGGCACTGCCGCCGCCGGGTCTATCACCAGCGACAGCGAGGCGTTTGGAGCTCCAGCCAACGCGGATTTTTTCAGCCTAGCCAGAGCTCCCCACTCTTATCCAACGGCTGGGAGCCCTTGAGGTGGAGATCTGACCAGAGCTCCCCACCCTTATCCAACGGCTGGGAGCCCTTGAGGTGGAGATCTGACGGCTCAGATCATGGAAATCTCAAAATCTTTACCGAGTTGAAGAAACGGCTCAGATCAATAGAGTACGAATGTTAAAGCAGGAATGAACGGTAGATAATCGTGTGGGGAGCTCCAGCGGCGCTGAGAAACTCCTTTTGCGAGCTCCCGCACCCCGTTCCCCCTCGACAGGAACCGGAGTCCCCGTGCCACGTCTCGGCGCAGCACACTTTCTGGTGGTCCAACCTGCGGCCGCGCCGACGGGAGGGGAGGCAGCGGCGAATGTGTCATCGCGCCAAAGAAAGGAGGAGACGCAGGCATCCGCCTTGACGAAGCCTTCTTTGGCTCCCGCGCGCACTCGGGGAGGTCGACATGTACTTTGCTTTCTTCTCCTCCTTTCTTCTTTTTTCCTTTCGCTGTTGATATAGCCGTGTCAAGCGTCTTGATCATTCCACTGCCCCTTGTTCGTGCTCAGGGCGTGCGGTTCCTTGGTACCTTGCACAACGTGGATTTTGCCCACGTGGTCGGGCGGAGGACATGATGCCGCGGCTCGAGCACCTCGTTGCGTCGCATGTGAAGGTGATTGGCCGGAAGGCGAACCCGGCGCTGGTGCGAACGTCGGTTTACCGCGGCAGCGGCGGGGCTCCCGCGCAGTGATGGGAGAAGCTGGTAGTTGTCATTTCTTTTTTCCGTTTTTGGTTTGCATCAAGTTTGTGGACACCCATGTTGAACTTTGTGGCACCGGAGTTCGTTCCGATGTGTTTCTTATTATTATTTTTCTGAATGCACCCCTTTTATTTCGTCATGCAGCGTCTTGGTTGACGCCGGCCATCGAGGCCAAAGTCGGATGAGCGAACTTGGAGGCTGGCTCACAGGAGTGCTTTTAGTGTGCAAGGGCCGGGCCAGACCCAGTGGGTGTAGCCTTCTGGGGTCGTTTGAGTTTCGGGATTTCAGCGTTCACTGTATTTACACGAGGCGACCTGCGCCATACAACTGAGGTAGAAGAAGAAGAAGAGGGAAAACAAGGTGCCAACTAAATGAGAACCTAGGAATAATAATAAAAAAAGATCTAGTTGCTCGATGTTCCAAGACTTGCTGAGGACGTCACCATTCTTGTCCCGTAGCTTGTAAGCACAATACGCAGCGAGCAATTTTACTGTCCAAAATAATGGCCATTAGTTTAGAGAAACTAATAGCCATTAGTTTGAGGGCATCTTTGTAATTACTTTATTAATAAATTAATTTGCTTTTTCTTAATTGACTTTCATTTTATCCGGGCCAGCCCACGTTCTTGTGCAGCCCAACTAGGTGGTTTTCCCGTGAACGCACGCCCGGCCATTGAGCCCGCCCTCGCCGACGAGCGCAGAGGCGGCGAACCTCCATGCACTCGTGGCTCTTCGATCCACGCCGCCATCGCCGCAAGCTGGTGTCTTCTCCAGGCGGCACAACAACGCCATCAACGCCCATCCCTTCCCCGCCCCGTCGAGCCCCCATTGTTCTTCCCAATCAAATCGTCGACGCCCAGCGACTCGCGGTGTCAGACCCCATTTCTGGAATCTGATGTGCATCATGTATCAGTCCCTGGATCAGTAGCTGATACGCGCAAGAACACAGATACGATAATCAAAAGCATACTTCAAAATAGTAAATAAATAGTATACCTGATAGATGACAACTTTAGTGGCGATACGACAAGGATTTGTAATCATCCAAGTTCATCCGTCCAACTAACGACGAAGCAGACAGCGGAAAACCATGGCCCATAACCACAAGCAGACTTGGGAAGCAGAATCGAAAACCCAAACGCCGTCTTCACCTACGTATTATTCTCCTACTAAACCAACGATTGCAAACACGTGAGTACATAAGGTACTCCGCAAGCTCTGCACTACATAAGGGTATAGATACATGCATATGTGGCATTATCAAGGATTAGGCTTCATGGTTCATTTCAGCAGAAAGCAAACTTTATGCATGGCTTAGAAAGAAATTCAAGGAATTGTAGAGAAGTAAAACCATAGTCGATATAGTCATATTTTAGTTGGTTGGCCATGGGGAGAATGATTCAATCCCGCCTGTTCCCATATTTTAGTTGGGCCATCCGACACGAATGTCATAACGACCCAGCTCACCAGCCATCACTTCCAAAACACGGGCGTCTATACACCCACTCACTCGTCAAGGAATCATAAAGGTGGCTAATCAATGTGACGCACAAGAATGTGTCGTATGCCGTGATAACGTCCATCCGGATGAATTTTACACTCTGCAGAGGTTGTACATCTTTTCCCACGAGCTATGCACTCTTCTCCGAGTAGTCTCACAACTCCACCACGAAATCACACTCAGAGGCTTATGACATGAAGGTCATATTAAGGCACAGTACACCTGTAACAAATAGCAGGGTACATTGTGCTCCTGCAACAAATAGCAGAAACCTGTAACAAATACCAGGACATGCAGCATTCCCGTAACTAATAGCGGGATTCCCGTAACTGATACCGGGTTCTCTTGAGCTTTCGTTGCATCTACCGGCCTTCAGGTGATAATTGCAAGAGTACCAAAAAGGTAGGATAAGTCCTACCCATCCAGATTCCGTGGTTGTACGAGAATCATTTGGTATACAGTCACATGAACCGGTCCTTATATGGCTGAGCAAGCACCATATCCCACACTAGGGGTCACACCATCAATAATTCACTAGTGGCATTGCTCACGATCCAACCCATCCCATCATCACTGTCACCATCATCATCACCTAACACAGTTATACTACTCCCAACCCCAATTATCACGCACACCACCAAACTCATTTAACGCATTTATAAAAGTAAGTATGTGAGTATGGTGTAGCAATGTAGAAACATTGCGAGGGGTCCTAAGCAAGTTCTAGTAACAAGGTGAACGCGCCATCATAGAAATGATGGAACTATCGTAAGGTTATCAAGGTGATGGGTATACAAGGGTAACAAGGATCCGTATATTAATGCCTAACTATGGGGCATCAATATCAGTGAGCAATTAGGTCAATAACTACACAAGCAATAAAATAACAAGTAATAAATAGTAATTTTAGACGGCCACATAGGTGCATTGCGAAAACAGTAGGTTCAATCATGATCAAGGAGAAGTAGAGCTTGCCTGATAAACGCTATCCTAATCTTCAAGTTCTGGGTCTTCAAACTCTTCTGTTGAAGTCGATGTCTTCAAGTCCCTTCTCGAAACTTGGGTCTTCGAAGCTCGGGTCTTGTAGCTTCTTCTCGAGTTCCTCGTTAGCTACATGTATTAACGCTAAAATAAATACTAACACATAAAAAAAATCAAATAAACCAAATAAGAATCAAATAAAATACAAGAGAGAATTCAGAGGATATGGTTGGGTTATGCAAGATGAACGGAACCAGAACCGTCGGGTTCGAAATTATGACAGTGAAGATATGGCTTACAAAAATTAGGGGATAGTATGGCGGAAGTGCATGTAAAGAGTGTTTAGAAAGGTTTGTGGAGTAGTACCAAAGGGTACTATGCAATTCTGTGAACGCGTGAGCGCAAGAATCACTCGAAACGAAGATACGGTTGAGGAGATAAGGATGTTTGAAGGTTCTAGGGGCCTAACTGCAATTACAGAAACATTCTGAGGGCTTAACAGTAATAACAGAAAGGTTCTGGGGACCAATAGGTAATTACATAAAGCTTAAGGGTGTCAGTGTAAAAGGCAGGGGCTAAAAGTTAATTATAGAAAAGTATAGGGGTGTTTCTGTAAAAAGGCAGGGCGTAAACAGAATTATCACAAAGATCAGGGGGTTTACGGAAGCAGGGAATTTCCAAGGAATTTGGGATTTATTTTTGTACTGGAAAGGATGGATTAATCTGGGACGTTGGTTTGAGGACGGAGGGCTGTGATTTAATGAGACGAAGGGGTACACTGTGATTTAATCTGAGCCGTCGGTTACGGAACGAACGGCCAGGAGTGGCTGGGGGCTGGGCATGGCGGCCGGCGTCGACGGGGGCGGCGGCGCCATGGCCGGGGTTCGCCGGAGTTGCCTTTCTGGCGCTCCGGTGGGCCAAACTCGACGGGGAAGAGCTCGGGAGAGAGAGAGAGGAAGGAAGTTGCGAGCTCACCGGGATGGTTGCGCGAGGCAGTGGAGGGACGGAGGAGGCTCACGACGGTGATGGCGGCTTGCGGGCGGCGGCGCTCGCCGAGGAGGGTGCTCCGGTGGTCTTTGGACTGCGCGGAGTGGCGCAATCGAGTCGGAGGGTAGTTGTGGAGCTAGCGCGTGGGGAAGAAGGACGAGCAGTGGGCTTCACGGTAGTGAATCGAGGTCGACGGCGTCGGGGACTGTTTTGGGGAAAAGCTTCGATTGAAGCTGTCTGGGCGACGAGGTGAGGAGTGGAGGGCTTGAAAAGGAGGATGGGCTCTCCTTGTGTTCATTTTATAGTCGGCGGAGAGAGAACGGTTGTGGGAGCGGCGCCCCGTGTGGACGCGCATGGCGACGGTTGACGATTGGGCGGCATGGGCGGGTATGGAGGGGCCAGACTTGGAGGCGGTGTCACGTCGCGGAGCGGTCGCGCGACGCTTAGGCGGGGTTTCGTTGCAGGGGGACAGCGCGGCGAGGGCGTGGCGCAGTGGAAAGCGGCAGGCGCCACGCGGCGGCGGAGGGCGGCGGCGACGCGGGGAAAACGACGCGTCGTCGCGTGGGCCTGAGTCGGGCCGGTTGGGCTGCAGGCCGGGCCAGAGAGAAAAGAGGAGAGGTAGCGCGGCCCAGCGGAGGAAGGAAAGGGAAGCGTGGGCTGAGGAGTTTCGGCCCACGAGCGAAGAGAAGGAAATAAAATGTTTAAACATTTCCAAAGAAGGAAAAAAATCATATCAAATCCAAATTAACTCCAAATGAGCTCAAATAAATTCGAATAAATTCATAAATTCAAATACTAATATCTAACAACCATGTTGACAAGTCTCAATTTTATTTCCTATTATAAATTCCCATTTTCTTATATTCTTGAGCTAATTTAGTTTGGAGTTTTATTTTAGAAAATACTAAGTTTAAATGAAGGCAGAAAATTCAAACACTTGAGCACATAATTTTATATTTTGAAAATTTGCATTTCTAGCTCTAATATATATTAGTTTAATTAGATTTTATTTTGAAAATTCGATTGGAAGGTAAGTGTAGGACGAAAATTTAAATTCTGAGTGACTTTTGCTTTGTTTTCATTTTCCTTGAATTTTGGGATGTTACACGCGGCGGCGAGCTCGCTTGACACCGCTGCCGGACGCAAACTCACGAGGAACACCCACGACCTGATCTCCCAGCGGTGTTGGAGATTTCCCGTGCTATTTTGACTGTATTGATTTTCCGTTCCTGTGTATTTCGTTGTGAAATATAGATGACATGTTGTCGAATGCCTCTGTTTTGATTCATCGGTTCTTAGCAACACCTATCATAATCTGAATGGTTTACTTAAGCGATCCATTGTATTGCTCCATGGCTTTAGCAATTCATCAATTGCTTGAATTCAAACTCCGTTCAAAATGATGATTTGCGGCGGTGGCAAAATGAGAGAAAGAGGACGAACCCTAACCGGTAACCCCACCAAACTGATAATAATTTGATCAAATCGGTACTAAATCAGTGAATAACATGAATTAATCATATTACTCATTTAATTTTATTTTGTTAAAAATGTTTATTACAAGTCTACTTCTCTTTCCGAAATTACCCTTACTAATGGCCATTAGTAGTGGATTTTTTATACTAGATCCAGACTGTTGGATCAAACTAATGGCCATTAGTTTGAGGAAACTAATGGCCATTATTTTGGACAGTAAAACTCCTTGAAGCAGGACGTAGGGCTTCGGCGATTGTGAACGGCCCCTCCCACGGGGGCGAGAGCTTGTGCCTCCCTCTGTTGTCTTGCACATGTAGAAGTACTAGATCCCCGAGCTGAAAGGCTCGGCCTCATACGTTCTTGCTGGGGAAGCGGTGAAGTGACTGCAGGTGCTTGGCCGATCGGATGAGGGCCGGTGGTGATTCATATATATATACTAGATGAGTACCCCGCGGCATACTGCAGCGGGGCCGAATGTAGTTTGCTTCAATTAAAGGTTATGAATGCCGCGGGCCGAATGTAGTTTGCTTCAATTAAAGGTTATGAAAAAGCTCATGTTATATATGGTAGCGTAGGTTATGAAACTCATGTTATATTTGCACAACCAGGATGACAAACATTTTCATTCACTTAAACTCATATATTAAGCTTGGAATTACAACAAAAAAAAGTTGGTTAGATTGTCTGGTACTCCAAGCTGCTAACATTCATCACATTAAATGGCTAGAAGTAGCCTAGAACAGGTTGCAGATAGAGCATCTGACTACTATTCAAATCAATCAGTATGCTTTAAGCTTAATATACAGAGTTGAACATTTTTACGACATGAATGAGGAAATAATATGGTTGAGAGTGGTAGGAGGTTTCTATAGTGAAGCTTTGTTTACAACAAAAGAAAGAAGTTGAGACATGCTTGTACTCATCCGTAAACATCCACCGCACATTATATGGCTGGAACAAATTACAAAGTTGAGGCCATGGTTGAATTTAAAAAGGAGCTGAGGGTGTGTTGACATCATGAAACATACGGAAATAAACTATAATACATGGTTGATATCCATCCACAGCTTGTTCTATGACTGAAAATAACGTCTATCTTGATTAGAATAGCAAAATCCAAGAAATGGTTATCTGGGTACCATATGCCTACAGGAAAACAATGGCAAGGAATCATTGTCTGAACAGAGTATATAGAAAAAGTTATTGAAGTTCAAATGCAAATGTGGAGTGCACATCATGGTGAATGAATTGAGCGAAAAGAGGGTTGACAACAAAACTGAGAACTGTGTCATGAGCAATAATCATTGTTTAATAAAGCATAGTAGGAACGGTATGAAATAAATAGCCAAGATATATCAGAGCGTAAGAATATCATCGACACATGCAACTAAAATCAGACCCAAACACAATAATGGTATATCATGGCCAGTATGGACATCAAGCCAAAACTATATTTACTATGGGGATTGCAACAATGGTATGGAAAATTACACCAGGATAGGGAAAGATAAGCATAATCATAGGATGTTTTTTTATCCTGAGCCGTACATTAGGTAGAAGATGGTAAGAGTTGCATGCAGAGGATGTAAAACTGGAGGCGACGTGTTACAGGTACAAAAAATGGTGAGCAGCAAGCTACGCATCAGCATAGAGAAATTAATATTACCAAAACTTGTATGTTCATTATACGAACTTAGATCTAATGGCCCGGCCAGTGCATGTTAACATAGATTGTCTTTATTGTGTGGAGAGATTAGTGTGCGATCTATTTCTTTGGTCTGTATATTGTTTAGCATGTACTGAAATTAAAAAAAAAATGGTTTGCAGCACATGTTTTGTTTTTGCATACAACAGTGCACAAAAAAAATATAAAATTGTGGGTCTCTGATAACAGTTTAGGGTGTGTAAGGCTAGATGCAAGAGTACAGCATAACATGAATGTAGGTTGGAGACTACTAACAGCAGCACACCACAACCTTTTCTGTCTCTTTCCAATGCTTCATTTAGGTTGCCCCATATTTGAAATTTTGGTGTTCTTTCCACTTCTTCCTCTACTCATTATATTATTTGAATTACACAAATGAAATGGCCACATGCATATGATCCTCCAACAAATTATTGCTACGAAACAATTTTAACATAATGACGTCAGGGAACCCAGTGTCATGGACAAAAAAAAATCAGAAATTGTAATAGATGCATCTATCTCACCTGAATAAGCAATTCTTGTTTTATTTTACATATAATATTAGTGGCAGAACTCGAATATGTAAATTTGAATATTCTTAACATTTCTTTGGCATTGAATATCTGAATGAGCAAAACCTGGGCATCCAATATAAGCAGCGAGCTTTTGATATCAACTGTGAACATGTTTGTAACACCAAATATTATTCACATTTTTTTTGGCATAGAATATTTTCAGCAACTCCGTAACAACAAATATTTACAACATGTCGTTGGCATCGACTATCATCAGCATGTCTTTCACATCAAATGCTATTAACATGTTGTACGCATCGAATATCACTGCCATGTTCTTGGCAATGATCGAATACCATCATTTTTTGTTCTTGGTATTGGTTTTTTATACAACGATCTCATATGAATGTATGAGTCTCAGGAAGTAGGAATGCTAAAAATAAATAAAGAACAAAAGACAACAGATCCCCACTTACGTTTATGAGTGCTGCTTGAGGTTGCAGTTCCTGAAGGACAATCAAATCTATTAAGGATACAGTTTATTTACATAGACATATGAAATATTTTGAAGCACACAAACATATGGGAGGGGGAAAAGTATACCCGCCTCTAAGGTAGCCGGTATGCATGATTGGTGCTCCTGTCCTTCCAAAGCAGTAGGAGTATCTGGCCATGGGTAATCTAAATGTAAGTTGAAATTTTAATGTGCCAACAAATGAACTAAAGATATGGGGTATGAACCATGTAGACTATGTGCAAAATCATCCACAATATATGCCATAAATTCAGAACATCAAGCATACCAGATGGTTTCCTGGTTGGTTTGAATGCACACGACCACCAGAGGAGCCACAGCAGGGCCAGCCTGGGTCGTGCCCAACCCCCCCCCGCCTACAATTTTTTTTCAAGAGTGATTAGCGTTCCTGCCCGGTTGTCTAATTTCTGCAGCCTTGTCCAACGAAGAGGACAGGAAATGGAGAGAGTACGAGCTATTTGGGCCTTGACGCTGGGTTGTAATATCAATTGGAACATGCAGGCCTATTAGGCTGGCAGTTGTGTGCTTGATCTCAGTCCATATAGCAGGACGGGGTCTTTGTCTTCCGAGTCTGATTGATCAACGGACATATAGAAGTATCTGGCATTGATACAGAAGTTTATAGAAATAGCATACGAGGCAAACATGTAGTAGTATAACAACCTTTTGCTCTTTCTCTTATGTGGCATATGGATAGGCTGGTGTGAAGTCTGACGAGAAAAGAGCCAGCTACAGATGCAACAATACGTACACTAACAACTCGGTAAGATGCTTGTAGAAAATTAGCTCTTTGTTAATCTTACAGCTTGTTCGGCTCGAAAGCTTTTCAGCCAGCTGGGCTGATTGTAGTTTTTCCAACAGTGGCATGGCAAGTGTTCAGCTTGTTCGGCTGGGAAGCTTTTCATCCGCAGCACAAACAAAATGTAACAGCCGAACAGGCGTGGTTATCCAGCGTAAATAAGAAAACCTTTTATTTTGGCAACTTGGTATGATGGAATGCTTGTTGGGATAAGCACATACAAGTGCATATTAATGAGGAATTTACCTGCTTATCTTTGTTTATTATTATACTTAGTTTCTCCAATGATCCTTGGGCAAGGTGACATCACTGTTGTTTATTTGTGTGATATGTGCATTTTTGTCTGATTATAGTTATCTTCCTGTGTGCAACCTTTTCTTGGCTACTCGGTTAACAAAATGAAAGGCAGTTGTTTATATACCTCTTGTTAAACAATATATGTATGCGTACAAGCAAGGAAGTGAGCCATGCATGTCACGGTTCGTTCATGGCGGTCTTAAGATGCTTGCAAATCAATTTGATGCTTATGCATCTCCGTTTTCACGGTTGCTTTTAGCTGCTACAATCAACTTAAAAATAAATTTGGACATTCTATGACTAGTGATTAATCTTGTGTTTTCAAATACTGCAGATTTGTGATGAATGCTTTAAAGGTGAAATTGTTTTATCGTAGGGATGTCCAATATGTTGTCAGGAATGGAAGAGTTATCATAATTAATGAGTTACTGTCCGATATTCAGTATTTCAAACAAGGATGCTATTAAATTTTCACTTGCTACAATATGGTGATAGTTGGACTTCATTTTAGTGATGGATACTCAGCAGAGACAAGTTTGGTAAGCAACAAAGCTAGGCCACATCACATAAATTATAAACAAAGATAGGCCATATCATGCGGTCCGATCAGACTGCAGCAGTCCATGCACTGGTAAAAAAAAATTCTTGGAACGATCCTAGAAAGAAATTTAGTAGAGGACCAGAGCAATAAATTAGTGCTCGCATCATGATATAATGCCGTTGATATCATCATTGGATCGTGTCCATTTTTCACGATCTTGGGACATTCCTCGACTGGTATCAATGATTTATATGACAATACATGCAGTTTGACAAGTCTAATCTAATTACCACTGAGTTGACAAAAAATCTAATAATTTTATGTACCAATAAAACTTTTTTTGGATTTAGTAACGTAATGTCTGAAGTTTTCTGTCACCACGTTCATGAACTTTTGGCAAGGTGCATCGCACATTTAATATACTTTCGTGATGATAGTTTCATTATCTGTTAGTTCATTATTACAGCAGCCTATTTCTGAGACTTTTTTTTTTCACAGTAATCCCCTATTTATGAGGCTTTAACATTGAATCTTCTTCAGCTAACTGGCCGGTTGAACCCAAAAGAAGATGGTCTGATGGTATTCACCAAGCGGTAGAAGCAAAAGAAGGCCTAAAAATCCAGGTCATTATTGACTTACACATTAACAGTTTCCATTGATGAAACAACACATTAATTTAGATGTCATGAGCCTTTTTTGTATTTGGAAAGTTCATGTGTGATGCTAATTGCAATTTTATCCAGCAGACTCGGTAATTGTGGCTCAAATCACATATCAGTCTCTGTTTCAGCTTTATCCTAAGCTTTCTGTGATGACAGGAACTGCTAAGACTGAGATATGGTGTTTATTAGGCTAGTTTCTGAATACGTTGTATAGTTTATTATTCTCATGTTACAGTATCATGCTGGTTTTGTAGGAAAAATAATTTTTAAAGATGTTTAAGATGCCAGTTATTGAAGTGCCCACAAATATGCCAAATATATGGGTGGACTTGCCTGCCCAAGCTTTTGCGGCAAGGGTTTGACCAAGTGATGAATTAAAAAAATAAATTGAGTTCCCTCCTTTTGTGAGAAGAAATGGTTTGATGGATACTGTTGCTTTTTGTAGACTGCAAGAGGCAAATTGCAATATGTGCCGGCCGAGGTAGAGGCTATGTTTACAAGGTAACTTATTTAATTTTCAATACAAATCTAGTCTTTGAGTTTATCATATGCCACCATCCTAATAAAAGTTACGATATTGACGCCCCCTCCGCCGCGTCGTCTCCTCTGAGGCGACTCGTGGGCGACCCGACCTCACCAGGAAACCAACCCCCCGCCACCTCCATATCGACGGCCGCCGCCGCCGCCACAGCGGCCTGCGACGGCGCTAAAAAAGGCTGCCCGTTCGCTCGCCCCCGTCCCACACTTTTTCCCCCTTTTCTCCCATCTCCCTCTCCTTCGTTGAAATCGATGGCCGTCGAGCTCCATACGGCATCCATGACTGGATCCGGCCTTCCACGGTCCGGATTTAGTCTCCCTTTTGCTACTCGCCCGGTTCCATCTCGTGGGAAGCAGCCAGCAGCGGTGCCCTCCTTTTTCTTCCTCCTCTAGCCCAGCTATTCAATCTTGGTGTTGGATGTGCCCCCTCTTTGCTTGGGGTGGTCGGCCTTGGCCGGATCTGGCGTCTTGACGCCCAAATCTGGTGGTTCCTTGTACTGGACATGGTCTACCTTCAAGCCGGGCGAGGTCCAACGGTCCTGCAAGGGCTTCTCTCGTCGTGGCTGCGCTGATCTACACGAGCTCGGCGTGGTGGTCATGTTGGGCAACCTGCTCCCCGCCGGGAAGATCGATGTGCGCTCATAGTGGTCATGCTTCGTGTTGCTCTCACCAGTGAACAATGCTTGTGTCAATTTTTGTGCAGATTATTTCGACCAGAGCGTCTTGGCGCATCGTGGCATGGCTCTCATCCTCTTGTGCGAGCTATTTGAGCTCAGGGATGGTTTTGCTGCGTCATGGTGGCCATGTACGATGGCAGGCAGTTGGTGTATGCGGGCACAACATGAGCGATGGGGAGGCACAGGCTCCAGGTGAAAACCTTGCTCTACGCTGGCTTCGATGACGCCATGAGTGTCGTTTTCCTTCTTGAAGGCGTGGCCAAGGTGTCCTGTTCGCCGACCCTACCCTAATTTTCTCTGGGTGAAAACCTTGGTCTAGCAAGTTAATGCTGGATTGGGCAATGGAGATGTCTTCGATGCCTCATCCTTGTTGAGGGCGTTGCCTTGGAGTTCCTACTAGATTTGGATGTCCACTGTATTGTGGTTGAGCTGATTGGTGCTGGTGTGAGTGTTGTTGTTGTTTAGCTTGTTCGCCTCGCTGCTTTGCAGCAGCTGTGAAGCAGCAGCTACAGTGTTCCAGTTATTTCTCCAGCAGCCGCTACAGTGTTCGCAATTATTTCTTCAGCAGCCGCTACAGTAAAACAGCTGCAAAACAGCCTGCCGAACAAGCGTACATGTGTTGATGTCCTCTTCTCGGTGTTTGTTTCGTGTAAAATTGTTCAGTGCATATGTGTTGCTTCGATGTAATCTGTGGACTGCCACACACTACAACAATTTTGATCTTCTATGACGGTGTAATTTTGTCATAGAAAGTCTAAAATTCGTCATAAATTACTTTCCATGACGCAACGGTGACGAAAATCGCTTCGTCACAGAAGGTGCGTAGCTAATTACCTTCTGTGACGTTTTCGCTGTTTTCGTCATAAATTTATGGAGTTCTACAGAAACGTCACAAATGTTTATGACACTTGACAAAACGTCACAAACATTTATGACAATTGTAATTTTCGTCATGAAACGTTGAACCGGAACCGGCCTGGCAGGCCAATTTTTTGGCCCATTATTTCTGCGGGCCCAATTCGCAGTTCTTTTAATTTTTTGATCCAATTAATTTGCAGGCCATTTTACTTTTAGCCTAATTAATTTTCTGGCCATTTTACTCTTGGCCCACTAGTTTCACAGACTTTTTATCTTTCGGCCCACCACATTTTATCTTTCGGCCCACCTATTTTCCTCTCGGCCCATTAGTTTATCAGGCCCTTTTTTCTAATTTCGACCCATTTATTTATAAAGAAAATAACTTTTACGCCTTTAATTTCCAGCCCATTCTTCCAGGGCCAACACAATACAGCTAGGCCAAGCCCAATTACACAGAAAAACAGATTAATAAATACCAACATCCTTTTACAGATCCATTAATATTTCTTCCCGTTAAACAAAAATAAGCATGCCAACATTGACACCACTTCACAAGTTTTCATGAAACAAAGAAACAAAAAAAAGGCTTGGACTGCTTCTAAGTATAGTCCTCTGAAGCACCTCCCATCTTCAGATTTTTAAAGGTAGAGAAGCTTCGCCCTGTGCAAAAAGAAAAGAAATAAGATTATCACAGTATTGGTCCATCAAGCAACCGCTCAGGCTTGGATACTTAAATAGAGGAATCTTAAATATAGCAAAGTTTAAAACATAGCAGTTCAGGCAAGGAAAATTGTACGAGTTACAAATACGCTACAAGTAATATTAAAACTGCTCACACTAATCATGCAGCAAGCAACCAATATCAACTAATGAGCAGGCAACAGATGGTAATGAAAAAGGCTATTTAACATGCAAACCAATCAACAGGTCAATCAAGGAACATTTCTTCTCAACATGAAAACAGCAGAACACGAGCTAGCTAACCAGGCAAGCATTTGACTAAGAATTATACTAGCACTGCTACAACACTCTGAAACAAGGTAAACACTTTAGTTCATGAATGCAGCCAGGCATGATTTGTCACATATCTTAATTATTGAAGACATGCATCAGTTATTTTTACTCAGCACATCTAAGGAAAACTCAACGGTCCAACAGAAGGAGCAATGAGTACTACTTTACTGTGAACATGTTTCAGAGAAAACAGATGAAGCAATCCTCATCCTGTTTTGCTTCATGTATCTACAACAACAACAAAAAGCAGTGTAAGTTTAAGATATATCTGAAGTGGTAGTACATAAGCATCAGCTTAAATAAGACAGGCATATCTACTAGAATTTTCAACCACACCTGACCGAACTAGCAAGAGAGAGCAAAATGCTTTAGGTTTCTACAGGAAATAGGTGCGCGCTGAAACTCTGAACCAAACTGCAGCTAAGCCAGCACGAAATGGTCCATTTGACAGAGAAGATGTAAGCTTCATGACCATTGGAGTATGAAAACCCCAAAGGTATGAATGTTTTGGTGATTGGATGATCATGTTGTATGTGACTAACTCTAATGTAGGTTGTTGCCTATGGTCACATATGATGGAGGACTACGTCAACCTTTTCTCTATTGGATATCTCGATGATTGGTTGCCTCGACAACTCGGGACATTGGGCTTGATGAAGTCGCGGTTGAGGAGATGGATCAAGGCTAAGGACATGCTAGAACCAAGCAGGTGTTAGCTTGGTGTAGATGTAGGCTTGAGTCCATAGAAAACACCGGACTATCAAGAGTGTTCGAGTTGGTTCTCTTAGTGCACACTAGTGGTAGAGATCATTGGATGCAATGTGAGGCTCTCAGAGACTAGGGTGGCAGAAGAGAAGCTTGAGGAACCAAGAAGAGTGAAGATGAAGTCAAGGATCGAGGAGATGATCAAGATGGACTTCAGGCAGAAGTCACCGTATGATACGGTGACTACAGGAATTGCAGAACTGAAGACAGGAAATCTCTGCTGGAGTCACCGTATGATGAGGGGTGATAGTCACCGTATGATACGGTGGTCACCGTATGGTTTCCAGGGAGTTGGCAGTTTCTGCAGATTCAGAGAGAAGAAGTCACCGTATGATACGGTGGAGGTCAGCGTATGATACGGTGACTATGGACAGGAAAATCCAGTGAAAGGAGAGTCACTGGTAGAGTCACTGTATGATGGTCACCGTATGATACGGTGGGTCACCGTATGGTTTCCAGGGGATGTGCAATTTGGACAAGTTGCTGAAGATGGAAAGGAAGTAGTCACCGTATGAGACGGTGCCAGTCACCGTATGATACGGTGACTGCGAGATCAGTGAAGACAACAGGGAAGGCTAAAGAGGATGTAGATACGGTGACTAGAGCACCGTATGATACGGTGGCTGCGCAGAAAAGACTGCTTTTGAGGGAACGGCTAGTTTATGAGTTGTGGGCTATAAATAGTTGGTTGCCTACCCCTTTGAGGCTCTCTTGGCCAGTGGGACAGGTGAGGTTGCCCAAGGAAAGCCAAGAGCAAGAAGAGAGAGCACTTGTTGAGGATTTGGAGTGATCCTAGTGCTTGTGAGAAAGTAACAAGAGCATCCTTTGATCTCTAGGGCTAGTGTGTGCATAGAGAGTCATCTTGAGCTGTTACTCTTGGTCTATGTCAAGGCCTAGACCGGTTAGACGTTGGTAGAGAGCTTGCCAAAGAGTGTGGAAGTCTCTACAAGTTTGTACACGGTCTTCAAGCTTCCTGTGTGAAAGAAGCTACGTGAAGAGAGCGCCCTTTGGACCGCATCACGTGCGGATCCTTACCTTCGGAGGAGCATCCGGAGTTGCCGGCGGGACGTGTCCGTGTCTTCACTCGGAGGGTGAAGAATGCTCTAGAAGGGATCGCCATCGAGCGGAGGGAGGGGTTGAGACTCTGGCGGGAGTGACCCAACGTGGGGTAGGGGGAGGCACCATCCTCCCGATACCACGGGCTAAAAATCCATGAGCAATCTCTATCCCATCTCTTTACTTACTAGCATTTACTATTCCGCATTTACTTCTTGTTAGTAGACTTGATTGATAGGGTTGCTTTGCTCTTGGTAGAATTGCTTGTTTTGGTTTGCTCTTTGCTAGTATTGCTAGTGTGTGCGTATCGGTTGCTTCTTGTCATCACCTAGCAAACTATTAGGATTGCTAAAGTACCGTGCCGCAGAAATTTACAAGTGAGCACCGATTCACCCCCCCCCCCCCTCCCCTCTCGGTACTCCGTGATCCTTACAAGTGGTATCAGAGCCTCTTGCTCATATTAGGGCTTAACCGCCTTTGAGTAAGGATGCCGGGAGGAAGCGGGCCACCCTCGTTTGACGGGACCGACTATGCTTATTGGAAGGCTCGCATGCAAGCCTACCTTGAGGCTATCGATCCCAACGCGTGGCATGTGACAAGTGAGTTGGTTCCGCTTGTAGATGACGAAGGGACGGTCGATGAAAATCTCACCAAGTCTAATGCTAAAGCTAAAAATGCTTTGTTTGAGGCTATCACGAAGGATGTCTTTGCTCGCATCAAGTCCGCGGGCACCGCTCATGAGATTTGGCAACAAACAAGTTACTCATGAGGGTTCCTCGGACGTGAAAGAGGAAAGATATTATGTGCTCAAAGATAAGTATGACTCCTTTACTATGACTTCAAGTGAATCTATTAATGATGCATATTCTCGCTTGAACTTGATTCTAGAGGACATCAACTCACTCGGAGTGAAGGAGAAGATCGCGGATGCCGACCTCGTGCGCAAGATCTTGAGGATTCTACCGAGGAAAAAGTATGACTCCCTGATCACATGCCTCTTCAACACCTCACTCGAAGACCTCACGACACACAAGTTGATCGGGAAGATCACCGCCTTCGAGAGCTACCACCTCGACTACGTGCCCGACGAGAAGCCGAACAAGAACCTTGCATTTCCAGCCGAGGGCACGAGCAAGAAGAAGAACAAGAAGGTGATCGTCCCCGAGTCAAGTGAAGATGAGGGTGATGAAGATGTTGATGAAGAAGACTACTTGCAAATTCGCCCCGATGAACTCGCACTCATCATGAAAAGAAGCAACTTCTTCAATCGAATGTCAAAGAAGGACTCCGTGTGCTATAATTGTAGTGACAAAGGCCACTTTGCAAAGGAGTGCACCAAGCCCATCAAGAAGCCTAAGAAGAAGCCACAAGAGTCTAGTGATGATGAAGAAGAAGAGCCAAAGGTCAAGTACAAGAAGAAGAAGAAATTCGTCAAGAAGGACAATCCTAAGGCCAAAGATAAGAAGAGACCATCACGAAGAGGCTTCGTGGCACAAGATTGGGTGACCGACGATGAGTCAAGCGAGGAGGAAGAAGATAGTGACAACACATCTCACAAGGGCAAGCAAGTTGCCGAGATTGTGCTCACTAACATCACAAGTGACCTACCTCCACCTCCCATGCGCTTGCTGGCAATGGACTTTGATAGTGATGATGAGGATGAGGAGAGTGGAAGTGAAGATGAAGAATTTGAAGAGGAAGACCGGCCAACCTACAAGGAATTGATGTGTGCTCTTGACCTTGCCGGGAAGATGTTAAAGAAGAAGGACAAGACCATTGCAAGGCTTGAGAAGGAGCATGAAGTGGCCGTGTTCCGAGTTGAGCAACTAGAGGGTGAGCTCAAGGACCTTGGCACTTCTCACAAGATTGTGGAAGAAGACTACGAGAATCTCTATGAGAAGCATGAGGCCCTTGAAGTTGCATATCAAGCGCTCAACCTCGAAATGAGTAACAAATCCTCTTCTAGCTCATCTACGTCAAATTCATCTTATGTTACTTGTGATGAGCTAACCTCCTCTCGTGAGCATGTTTCGCTTGATGAGACTATTTTGAAGGAATATCACAAGCTCAAGGAGCAGAGGGACATGGTGATGGAGGGCTTTGAGAGGCTCACAAGGGGAAGAACCATTCACAAGCAAATCCTTGGAAGGAACCTCATCAACAACACCGCACACAAGGGTCTTGGTTCCTACCCCGACACCATCAACATCATCGGCAGTGAAGACACCATACCATCTTGGGTGGTTCCTCTCTTGGCGGATGACTAATATTGTGAGAAGTGTTGTCAAGATGGACACACTTACAAGATTTGCCCCAAGGTGAGGAGTTCCAATGCCATGCCCAATGCTAACTTGTTCCATGAGAGCACACACTTCAAGCTTTTTAGGGACAAGAAGGGCAAGGTGAAGGCAAAGGCACTTGGACCATCGGACAAGAAGCGGAAGATTCGGAAGATTTGGGTCCCCAAGTGCGTTGTTGACCGTGAGCGGCCAATGAAGTACGAGTGGGCCCGCAAGACCGGGACTTAGATGGGTGGTGGTGGTGGACCAAGTGTCAAGTTGAATATTCATCAAGGTCCACCACAAGCTTTGAGTGCTTCAACGACATATCTACTCTTCAAGGAGGTAACCTTGTATCATAGTAGAAGTAGCTTTTCTTTTATTGCATTTGTCTTGCATGGTAGCTAGGAGCTCCTTTGTGAACTAGTATGATTGCATCCATGCATGTGTAAATAACTAAAAATAAAAGAACATAAAAATTAGTTCAAGGGCTGACTCTCTCAAGATAGTCATGAGCATGGGGGATGTTTGAGTTGGTGGCTCGTATGACTCAAGGCAAGGTTTGGCTCATGATGATTAAGCTTGAGAGAGATTCAAACTTGACCTTGAGTAGGTTTCCTTTATGCAATGTCTTTAAATTTGCTTGCATCTCACATGGCATATTTATTTTCTCTTGCATTTGTATGATATGCTTGTCTCATGCATTGCATATAGGAAATCACAAAGGAGCCATCACAATATGTGGAAATTGCTTCATGTTTCATATGATACCACATCCCATAAAAGTGTGATTAAAGAAAAGGATTGGAGCTTCATGGCCATTGAGCATTGCACAATGATCCTCGAGGATAAATCTACTCGCACGGGTCATTGGCAAGGGCTCATACATACCCCTCCTTTGGTTTTCTCTCTTTTGGCTCTTATTGGCTTGCATCTTATTTGGTTTTCAAAAATTATTATATGCCTATGTGCAGCCTATATTGGCTTATTTTCAAAGGAGTGGTTGAGAGTTCCCTTTCTAGTCCATACATGGTGTTTATTTGGTTTTTGTGTGAGATGTATGGACAAAGAAAGAAATTTCCTTGAGATCAGCATTTCTGATAGTCACCGTATAATACGACGCTTATCATCGTATGATACGGTGAGTATTTTGCTCGCTGATCTCTCTGTGCTGGAATGTTACTGTCACTGTATCATACGGTGCCAGTCACCGTATGATACAGTGACCTTAGCTTATGCTCCAGTACAGGGTAGATCACCGTATCATACGGCGATAGACACCGTATCATACGGTGACCAGGTTGACCGTTGCATACCTCTTCAATCTCAGCCGTTGATTCAAACCTTGATTCAATCACGGCCGTTCATCTCAGTTAAACCTAATCTCCAACGTTCACTCCGGGTTACTGTGCATCGTTTTCACTTTTCACCACCGCCGTCCACCGCGCCTCGCACTCCCGCCACCACGTCGCCTTCCCGCGCGCGAGCGCCGCCCGCTCGCCTCGTCGTCAACCAGCGCCGCCGCCTCTCGCAGAAGCTCCACCGCAGCACTCCACCCCTACTCCATTGCGCCGCCATCGCCATTACTGCGCTGCCGAGCTCCTCATCGCCGTCGTGCTCCCTTTCACTTTCCCTCTGTGCACGGTATCTGGAGTAGCTGCTCCTGCGCGTGGAAGGAGGAGTACAAGCCATGGACCTCGCCATCATCTTCCTCGTGCTCGGTGAGGTTTTCCGGCTCCTTGATTTTGAACTTCCGATGTGCTTCGCGCAATTGCAGTGAATGAACGTCGAAATTCATGCTTGTTTTGATGCACAGTAGCTCGAATGATGCTTAGGGCTTCGAAATTTCATTCCTTTTCATCGATTATGCCCTAATTTCTATGGTTTTCTCCCTTGCTAGCATGTACCGATGAGTGTGCATTCAAATTGATGCTAGTATGGGTTGATTACCACTGCTATGTGTCATATCTGTTGAAAAGTTCATTTCTTTATATGACACATAGGCACTGGTGTTGCTTGTTGTGCTTAATTCCATCTTTTGCACATCACTAGTGTTTGATTCCTCGATTAGTGTCACATTGAGTTGCTTGCTTTGCTTGTATGTGCACTAATTGATCTCCATCCATAGTCGACAATGCCGTTGTTCGTAATTGCATATTTTGCCGGCATTGTGTCCTTTACCTCAGCGCTAGGACTTCACATAGATTTTTATGCGCTTACCTACGATTCTTGCTTGTAGATCATAGTAGGTTATTCTATACTCATATACCCTGTCTTTTATTCCTATCGTGCAGTGGCAGTTGTCAGTGGTCAGCCCAGAGGACAGAGGCAGTTGACAGTGTAGTGATCAGTGGACGGATTTGGGGCCAAGCCCTTGATCCTATCTTTTGGCAGTCAGCTTGTCAGTGGACGGGTTGGTGAGCCAAGCTCACTCGCCCTATCTTGTCAGAGGGCAGTTTGACAGCTAGCAGCTATGGGTAGAGACAGAGGTGCTGGCAGAGGTTCTGGTGATCAGGACAGAGGGAAGGGCAAGGCCAAGATTGTGGAGAAGCCCAAGGCTAAGAAGCCTCGAGTTCCAGTTGTTCACACAAGTGACCCTCTGAACGATGCAGCTGTTCATCGAGCTCTTCGTGATCAGGGTCCACCTCCAGAGGGCAGCAGTGGAGGATCCAGGCTCTCTGAGAGGACTCCAGTCAGGAGGTCCACCAGAGTGAGGTTCTCTACACAGCAGACTCTGACCCGAGGAGCGGGCTCGTCGAGGACTGCTGGCCAGGAGCAGCCACAGGCCGAGGACACAGACACCAGCTCTAGCTCGAGCTCCAGCACTGAGGACGAGGAGGATGAGCTTGAGGAGCAGGAGGCCAGGGTTGACAGCGGGGGTTTCTTCAGAGACTCTCCTCTCCCTCAGGATGAGGCTACGAGGAAGAGGAAGAAGGAGTTGGCAGAGAAGGGCATGCTTAGGATGCAGGGTATGCCTGCAGTTCTTCAGAGGGACTTCCTCAAGGTCAACACTAAGACCTTGCAATCTCTTAGGCAGGTGCCAGAGCATGTGTGGGCTCCTTTTGGTGCTAGAGATCCTATGGCAGGACCGAGGTACTGGACACTTGTACAGAGGCAGATTGCGGATGCCTATCGTAGAGCAGAGTCCACCAAGGGGAAGCAGCTTTTCACTACCCACAAGTATGTGGTGCCAGCTCGACTATCTCTAGCAGCTGGGAGAACATGGAGTCCAGGGTAACATACATGCCTGGCTTGAGGACTCTTCTTGCAGCACCTATGAGGTACAGGACAGATATTGTGAGAGACTTCTATGCTACTCTCTGGGTTGCTGACGATAGAAGTGCCATATGGTTCATGTATGAGGGTCAGCCAGTCAGACTGACACGAGATGACTTTCTCAGGGTGCTGGGAGCTGAGGCTAGTGACAGAATATTGCACAACCTCGCCCATGAGGGAGCCAGACCACCTCGCAGACCCTCAGGGGGAGTGGTGCCTACCGACGATGACATGAGGGTGGCTTTCCCTCCACCTTATGAGCAGGGCTACAGCAGGATGCCTCACAGGCTTACACACGAGGCTAGAGCTATGATTGCTCTCCTGAGCAGGACCATTGTACCCCATGAGGGTTATCAGGACAAGATCACCTGCTTGGTTCAGTGGACACTCGCTTCCATCCTCACTGAGCAGCCTTTTGATCTAGCTGATATCATCATCTGTCAGATGCAGGATGTGATAGCTGAGAGGGTTGGTTCCAGGATGCTACCTTTTGGTCCTCTCATCTGCTGGCTGATTTGGATGAATGGGTTCATAACTGATGCTCAGTACGAGGCTCTTCCCGAGGTGACCACGTGCTGGTGCCCCCTAGTGACCCACGGTGTATTCAGAGAGCTAACGCTTCACAGAGCAGTTCCTCTCAGGCTAGAGGTACAAGTGCAGGTGGGAGTGGAGCCACAGAGGAGAGAGACTTCTCACTTGAGTCACCCCTGCACCATGCAGCAGAGCCTGACTTCATTCCAGCCCCACCACTGTTGACGGTGCAAAAATCATGAATTTACCGTCAACATATCGGTAAATAAAAAGCTAACCACCAAGATTATGTGCATAGTAGTTAGGAATTAACATACTTCCATGAGTTTTGGTGAATTTTGGATGCAGGAGTGAATAATGGAGGAAACTGGCCCTGACACGAAGAAATGTCAGGCCGGCCGGCCCCACCATAGGCCGGTCGGCCCCCCTTGGCGGCCAAAGGCCTCGGCCTTCCTCCAGCAGGCTGTAAATGGGCTGAGACGTCACGAATCAAAGCCTGTTCAGCGGAATTCCATCGACATACCATCTGGTGAGCTGTTTGGGCCTCAACTTGGCCCTTACTCCAGTTCTGCCGCCCCCACAAAGCCACCGACCTATGGACCGACTTCAGGAGGCAATCAGGGACATCCACGCAAGAGGCGGTGCGGAACCGACACAAGGAACGGCCGGCCGGCTCCCCTGGTAGGCCGGCCGGCCTGCCTTGGCGGCCCCGCCACTCCATCTCGCGCTATAAGATGCTCCCTGTCCTAAGGACCCTATAAATACCCCTGGTGTCCGCAGGAACAACTCGCACCTCACTGATCCAAGAGATCCATTACTTATTTGTAGAGTAGAGTGAGAGCTCTTTCGAGGTTTCGGAAGTCTTCTCGGAGTTTCGGTATTGTTCTTGTATCTTAACTCTTGTAGAATTACTCTTTATTTATTTATATAATTATTTCTATAATTATTTAGTTTATTCTGTATTTATTTCTTTTAGTAATTCTTTTCTATTTAAGTTTATTTACTTAGTTAAGCTAGTGCTCATAATAGTCTTGTTGTGGGTTTCGTGATTGTGTCTAAGTAGTATGAGTGAGTGCTTTGCCGAAATGGAGTTCGCGTTTAGTGAAAGCTATACTACATTCTTAGATAGGGCTATTCTCTCGATCAAGGATAGTTCCTGTAGGATAGTTGTAAGCGCGGTGCTTAGAACTATACCTATGCACGATTGGCGTGTGTATTTACGGAGGACGGTAGCCCCACGTGTGACAGGCGTGTTCAGGCCTTTGCAAAGCCCCACGTTCAAAGGCGTGTTCAGGCCTTTGCAATCTTTGTCTCTATCTCGTTGTTCTCCCAATGTAACTTCTACTATCTCTTTATTTCCTTGGATTATATGGTGAGTGCCACCCATATATCATGTACCCCTTTTACCCCCGTCTTAAGTAAGGTATCGTTATTTCGCATAATAGTATCTACTCTTTTACATTTTCAACTTCCTATCGCTCTACTTTCCTGAGGAAAATATAAATACGATAACCCTGGAATACTTCAAGGTGAAATGCTACAATGGTGTTCCGTGCGCTTGCGGAATTAATGGAAAATTAATTATGCACATATTCACAGCCAACAACCACCACCAGTGACAGCTCCACCAGCCGCAGCAGCTACTGTCACAGACCCTGCTCTACAGGCACAACTTGACATGCTCCGACAGACACTTGATCAGCAGGAGCAGTGGAGATAGGACCAGGAGAGGAGAGACGCTGAGCACAGACAGTGGTCACAGCAGATGGCAGAGACACTCCGAGGCACACAGATGGCAAACCAGGGTGTCTTTGGTTACTTTGTGCAGCTTTCAGTTACCTTGGTCAGGTGATTCCGGAGATGCCTCCTATGCCCCCGATGGCTCTACCTTCATTGGTTCCACCACAGGGTCTCCAGTTACCACAGGCCACAGCTACTCCCGGGATGTTCTCTGGTATGGCAGGCCACACACAGGCTGGTACTTCATAGGCTGGACCCTCTCAGGCAGGGCTATCTTCTATGCCGTTCATGGCACCAGGACAGTACATGACACCTTCTGCTTTCTTCATGAGTACCTCCCCAGCAGTGGCCCCAGTTCAGGACATCTCTTCAGTGACTAGGATCTCGTCCACTATGCCAGTTTCAGCACTTGACTTCTCAGGGATTGAGTCTCCTATCACCTTAGCACCGACTACTTCCAGTGTGATCTCTCCTCCAGTTGTTACTAAGGCAGTGATCACCACTTCAGAGGTTACTGCTGCTCCTGACACGACGTCTTCTCCACCTTCAGGGATTGCCTATCTAGATGCTCTAGAGGACATGCTTGCAGCAGGTATTGATGAGGATATAGCAGATATCACAGCAGCCAGGGCTAGTGGAGAGGTAGTCGATGAGCATGGTTCTCGATCTCGCAGTCCTTCTATACACTTAGCTTCAAAATCAGAGTTAGAGGAGTTCACTGCTGAGCTAGAGCGTACTCTTGCACAGCCAGATGCTCCTACTCCTGTGGATAGGCAGATAGTGACGTACACTCATCGTCGTCAGACTCCAGAGACAGTGTTGCAGATCTCTCGACGCCTACAGACTCCAGAGCCAGGGATGCCCAGGACTTGGACTTGGACAGCACCAGTGGCACCCACCCAGCAGGACAGCACAGCAGGTTCAGTGGCAGGCACAGCTTCAGGGGGAGTCAACTCTTCAGCTCCAGAGGCCACTGCACCACCTCCAGACCCCGATGCGTAGGATAGTATATCTTTCCTCGATGATCTTTTTGGTACTTGGTGCCAAAGGGGGAGAGAATGTCTAGGGGGAGTTGGGAGTGTGACTTGATCGAGAGTGCTTGTACCTAGGGGGGAGCTCTCAGGCATTTTGGCTAGTCAGGTTATTTGGAGTTTCGTTTGTATTTTCTTTTGGATGTTCGTGGTTCTCGATGAACTTGGTATTCCTTTGTCTTGTTTTAGCTCATCGAGAATGCACTTGGTTTCATTTACATACACTGCACTTGTTTTATATATCTATCTGGTATCGTTATGCCTGAGATGTATGTGTTGATTCCTCGTGTATGTATCGTATTCTTGTGATGATTTGTGGACTAACCTGGTTTGTGCAGGAATTATTCGTTATCATATCATCACAAGAGTGGTGGACATAGCTCACTTGCCCTCTTTTCATATATATCATCCTTGTGCACTAACTCTATTTTGCAGGTGATACCTCTTTTGAGCTATGTCCCTCACTTCTCTACTCATCATGTTTCTCTCTTTACCTATCTTATAACGCTCTTGCTCTTGCATTCACCCGTATCCTTTACTTGAGCGGTCTAGTCGAGCCTTTCTTTCTCATTCAATCATCTCGATCATCACTTGCGCTTTCTTTCCATATCTTTTACGTATATTGTCACCAATCACCAAAAAGGGGGAGATTGTAAGCTTCATGACCATTTGAGTATGGAAACCCCAAAGGTATGAATGTTTTGGTGATTGGATGATCATGTTGTATGTGACTAACTCTTATGTAGGTTGTTGCCTATGGTCACATATGATGGAGGACTACGTCAACCTTTTCTCTATTGGATATCTCGATGATTGGTTGCCTCAACAACTCGGGACATTGGGCTTGATGAAGTCGCGGTTGAGGAGATGGATCAAGGCTAAGGACATGCTACAACCAAGCAGGTGTTGGCTTGGTGTAGATGTAGGCTTGAGTCCATAGGAAACACCGGACTATCAAGAGGGTTCGAGTTGGTTCTCTTAGTGCACACTAGTGGTAGAGATCATTTGATGCAATGTGAGGCTCTCAGAGACTAGGGTGGCAGAAGAGAAGCTTGAGGAACCAAGAAGAGTGAAGATGAAGTCAAGGATCGAGGAGATGATCAAGATAGACTTCAGGCAGAAGTTACCGTATGATACGGTGCCAGTCACCGTATGATACGGTGACTACAGGAATTGCAGAACTGAAGACAGAAAATCTCTAATGGAGTTACCGTATGATGAGGGGTGATAATCACCGTATGATACGGTGGTCACCGTATGGTTTCCAGGGAGTTGGAAGTTTCTGCAGATTCAGAAAGAAGAAGTCCCCGTATGATACGGTGGAGGTCAGCGTATGATACAGTGACTATGGACAGGAAAATCCAGTGAAAGGAGAGTCACTGGTAGAGCCACCGTATGATGGTTACCGTATGATACGGTGGGTCACCATATGGTTTCCAGAGGATGTGCAATTTGGACAAATTGCTGAAGATGGAAAGGAAGTAGTCACCGTATGATACGGTGCCAGTCACCGTATGATACGGTGACTGTGAGATCAGTGAAGACAGCAGGGAAGGCGGAAGAGGATGTAGTCACGATATGATACGGTGACTAGAGCACCTTATGATACGGTGATACGGTGACTAGAGCACCATATGATACGATGGCTGCGCAGAAAAGACTGCTTTTGATGCAACGGCTAGTTTATGAGTTGTGGGCTATAAATAGTTGGTTGCCTACCTCTTTGAGGCTCTCTTGGCCAGTGGAACAGGTGAGGTTGCCCAAGGAAAGCCAAGAGCAAGAAGAGAGAGCACTTGTTGAGGATTTGGAGTGATCCTAGTGCTTGTGAGAGAGTAACAAGAGCATCCTTTGATCTCTAGGGCTAGTATGTGCATAGAGAGTCATCTTGAGCTGTTACTCTTGGTCTATGGCAAGGCCTAGACCGGTTAGGCGTTGGTAGAGAGCTTGCCAAAGAGTGTGGAAGTCTCTACAAGTTTGTACACGGTCTTCAAGCTTCCTGTGTGAAAGAAACTACGTGAAGAGAGCGCCCTTTGGACCGCATCACGTGCGGATCCTTACCTTCGGAGGAGCATCCGGAGTTGCCGGCGGGACATGCCCGCGTCTTCACTCGGGGGGTGAAGAATGCTCTAGAAGGGATCGCCATCGAGCGGAGGGAGGGGTCGAGACTCCGGCGGGAGTGACCCAACGTGGAGTAGGGGGAGGCGCCATCTTCCCGATACCACGGGCTAAAAATCCATGAGCAATATCTATCCCATCTCTTTACTTACTAGCATTTACTATTCCGCATTTACTTCTTGCTAGTAGACTTGATTGATAGGGTTGCTTTGCTCTTGGTGGAATTGCTTGTTTAGGTTTGCTCTTTGCTAGTCTTGCTAGTGTGTGCGCATCGCTTGCTTCTTGTCATCACCTAGCAAACTATTAGGATTGTTAAAGTACCGTGCCAGAGAAATTTACAAGTGAGCACCGACCCCCCCCCCCCCCCCCCCCCCCCCGCGGTACTCCGTGATCCTTACAGAAGAGAATAGACAACAGATAAAGTTCAAATATGAATTCTATACAGGAATGAATGAGTAAATTAGCTGGCAAGAAAATCGAGCTCTATACAACAGTTTTCTACACAAGAGACGCTCCACTGGGAAAACAAAAACTGGAAGAACAATTCAGAGGTGTCAATGCCTTGATAGTTGATACACAACCAACAGACTAAGCTATGCATGTTAATAGATGTCACACCCCAAAATTTCAAATTTTGGAATGTGACTCAAATTTCACTAAATTTTAAAACTTTTTGGGAATAGTTTAAAATTTAACTTTAATATTTGAGAGTTATCACATTTATTTAGGCAAATGTAATTATTTTCTAAATCAAAATAAATAATATAGGTTATATACAATTTGTTTGTTGCATTCATGCTGAATAGATTGCACTAGGTTTTTAACGAGTGGAAAAGGTATTTAAAATTTGCTAGCAATCGTTTTTGCTTAATATATAGTTTAGAAATAGAAACGAAGAAAAGAAACTCGTAGCCGCACTAGGCTGAATCTTTCCGTGGCCCGTCTTCTTCTTTTCTCACCTTTTTCTTTCTTTTCTCGTCATAGTCTGACTTCCTCTTTTCGCAGTCCAGCTAGCCTGCTAGTGGTCCACCTGGCCCAACCGCACCCGCCTCGACTCCTTGCTGAGCCGCCGCCGCCGTTGCCGTCGATCCGAGCCTGATCAATCACGCGAGGATGCCGCCATGGATGAAGCGAATGAGCTATCGGGGATCCCAACACCGTACCATCCCTACTCTGTTTTACCTCGACAATCCCTGACTACCTCGCTCGACAAGTCGGCACTGCGCCTCGTCCTCGCATGCCCTCTTTCGGTCCTCTACAAGTGAACTCAATCTGCCGTCCCTCTTTTCCCTTCCTTATCTACTATCGTGGTCTGAAGCTATGTACAACCAAGCCATATAAGTTCATTACCCCCGCCTTGTTTATTTGTCCTCTTCTCATTTTTTTTTCTCTCTCGAATTGTTTGCAAACAATCAAGCTGCATGCAAGCTACCCAATCTCGTGTTTCAAATTGCATTCTTTCTTCTTGTATCTCCATATGCACGTAAACAATTTATTCCTTTCTTTATTCTACTTCCTAGCGGGATATATCTAGCTATATCTGAACCGAAGGTTGCAGCTTGCAATAATCTTTTTCCCTTCTCACTAGGCCATCTGTAATCCTGCTAGTTACCTGAACGGCAGGTTGACCAGATATCCTTTCGCAGCACAATTTTTGCAATTGAACTATTGACTAGCCCAGCCTGGTAACCCATTGTAACACACATAGCAAGCACAGCCCTGCACCTGACTTGGCCCAGCCCAGCACGCCAGTTGGCCAAGCACAATACCTAGCTTCCTCTGCATCGTGCGTGCAACAGCCGGACTCATGTTGCAGCTACCGTACCTCCTCGTCTACCAAGGAAACACACGATCAAATCCCCATCTCACCTCCCCACTGAAATCACGCCCCTCTGCTCGTCCTCCTCTAGCCCTACTAGCCCCACAGCGCCGCCAGGCTGCCGATACAGCTCGCTGATCTTGCCGCCAATCGCGACCAGCATCCACGCCCCCAGTTTGGCTTGCACGTTCCCGGAGATCCAGAGCTCCGATCGTGGCGCCCTTTGGCCACAAGGTGCATCTGTTCGTGTTCCACAAGCCCACGGAACAGATCGACCATTGGATGAACCTAGATGGAGATCTTCCCGTCGCCGTCACCGCCGCTCTGCTTCTGGACGCGCCCAGTACCGGACGTAAAGACATTGGTGTTCCCGGTAATCAAGCAAACCAAATCCTTTCAAATTTCTTCACGGTGTGCCTCTGTTCATCCTCCTTGTTACCTAGAAACAGATCGGCCAGAAGATCCATGATGGTGTCGATCTGGACGCCGACATACCCTCTGCCCTGTTTCTGGACGTGCCCGGCGTCTGCTCTGGTGAGAACAATCACGTTCCTGTTGATCCTTTGATCCAAACTCGATGAAACTTTGCTATGTTGTGCACCTGATCATAACGCGCAACTATCCCATTCAATCCGCTGTTACTCCCTTCCTTTTCTTCTGGTCATGGCCTTTGCTATCTAACCATCACCAAAGTCATGTCATCTCGTTGCTGCTCTGCCGCCCTGATTTGTTTCTCTTTCTCTCTCAGTTTGCGCACTGGTTAGCTGCTTCTATCTTGTTTTCTCTGTTTCTTTCTCTCACCTGACGTGCATGCATGTATCCACAGTTCAGCACCTGCAGGTTGTAGGTTGCGCTTACCAAGCTTTTGTGATCAGCCAAAACAAAAAATGTTTGTCTCTGCACTGTCTGATCAGTTAGCGACTCGGGCTCAGCAACTCTCTCACGATCAACAACGCTGGACTTCTTCACCTTAATTAAAGCTACGAAATCTCTTTGCCCCTGCTCTGTCACTTTGTTCCCTGCTCGTATCTCATTTGGTTTGTAAGCAAATGAATTACTTGTGCTGCTACCCAGTCTCATTTTAC
This sequence comes from Eragrostis curvula, assembly GCA_007726485.1. NCBI lineage: Eukaryota > Viridiplantae > Streptophyta > Magnoliopsida > Poales > Poaceae > Eragrostis > Eragrostis curvula. The sequence continues at coordinate 42,922,200 of CM017440.1, forward strand.
AATCCTTCTTTCGGTTTGCACTAAACAATGTATTTCTTTTCTTATTCTTTTTTTCTACCGTGACTTATCCAGCTTTGTAGCTGCTTGAGGATTTCGGCCCATATGCTACGCCCTTGCTCTCTCATCTATTTATGGCTCCATCGTTTCCTAGCAGCCTCCTCAATCTAGCCCAGCAAGCAGCAGGCAGAGAGCACGGCAACCCGGTCCACGGCCTCTCGTAAAGCCCATATAACTGGTTTTCCTTGAAACGGCAACGCAGCTAGACCCATCTCCAGCCTACACGAAACAAGCAGCCTCACGCCCTACGAACCCTAGCGGCTGCCACCGCCAGTACGCCGCCGCCATCCGTCTCGGCGTGTGTACCCAACCCTAGAGCCTCGTACCACCTCTTTTCCTTTGACCCTGCTTCGCCTCCTCGCGGCCGCGCCGCCGTCGCTGTCTTCCTCGTCACCGGTGCGAAGCGCCACTGCCCAGTCGTTCCACGCCGCCTTGGTCGACCGAGACGCGGAGAGAAGCACGGCAACGACGCGACGCAATCAACGCGGCGCCCCTGCCACGTGATCCCATGACTGAAGCAGCCCCTGGCGTCATCAGAGATCTGCTGCACTACCTCAACGTCGCGCCAAGCCCCGGCCAGCCATTGGACCCGACACCAAGTTTCCTCGCCACAAGCTCGCTCTCCTCCGCGGAAGCCTCTGCACCTCGCCGCTGTGAACCATCTGCCGCCTGCTGCGCTTGCGAAGCCACTTGGTGAGAATCCAAGCTAGTCCCGTTTGTTTGCTTCATTTTCCATACGAGCCGTGCAGAGCTCAGTTTATGTACGAGAGTCTTCGCCATTGCGTCACTGCTGTAGACGTGGTTGCCGCCGGGAGTTTTTACTTGTTAGTGCGTTCTCGTCTCGTACTGCCGTGCATTCTCCTCCTTAATTAGATCGATCGGTCTTCAGCAGCTAACTAGTTTACTGCATGCCGTATTCACCGTATGAGATACCCTTTTGGCTCACTTTGACGATAGGCTGACGAAGGAGCATGTACTCGGAATAAGTTAATCACCAAGTCACGAATAGGATGCCACTTTTTCAGAAAAAAACCCTGCAGCTTGTATGTTTTATTTCTTGTTCATACAAACTCCAATTTAGATGATTCTTGCGCCCTTGCGAACGTAGCGACGAGTAGAATCTTTTGGTACTGTTTTTGTAATATTTTGGTACTGTCTGGTGTGCTGTTTCTTATTGTTTGTGCTCGTTTGCTTTGCATGTAAACGTTATATAGAAATGCGTGTTCGAGAAACCACCAAGAGGAACATCAAGACATGAAGACTCTGAGCAGCAGCACTTCTATTTGAGGCAAATGTCCTTGAACATCTTGAACCTATTGCTTTCTCCCTCTAGTCATGCATTTGCGTTTAATTGGAATCCCATATGTCATACCCTGTTCCATTACTTTATCCTTGTCGCCGAGTTATGGTAGAGGTTAATGATAATGTGGATGGGTAGAAATGCTTAGCTTGCTGTCTTGGGTGGATGATAATTTGACTAATAATCTTGACTAATGGTTTACTTCAACGTAATCTTCATGGACCGGTTAATCTTTTTAGCAACATGGAACTTAGGTGATCCAAGCAGGAGGATGTTGATGATGGTGCGGGTATGCACTTGTACCTGTCATGGTACTGTTGGTTTGTGGTTAGTACCTGCTTGTGATCATAAAGACCGGTTCGTGGAGCGGCAACCCAGGACAACAGCGCAAAGCACAGGGTTGATTATGGTAGACTTGGTCAAGTATTATGCTAACTTCCCAGTTTTGCCGGCGTTCATGGAAAGAGGGAGGAAGGGGTACTTCCAAACTCAGGTGATGGAGGGGTACTCCTAGCTAAGGCGCAAGAGGGGGCTTCTGAAGGAAGGGTTACTTCCGCGGCGGTGGAACCTTAGCGGGGATGTTGGCAGGCTGGGAAGCGCTTTGAAAGACCATGTGGTGATCTCTTGGCCTCACACCTTTGGTAGTGTGAAGGCAACATGGAGGTTTTAGTCACTGAATAGTGATGGAATCACCACCCTGTGGGGTAAAGTTGTGCACCTCTGCAGAGAAGTAAAACTGTCATGACAGCCGTGCTCACGGTCAGGAGCGGCCTGGATCCTCACATGATTAGAGAATGGATGGTTGGACTTGGATGGTTTTGGGTGGGGAACCCAATTTTCTACAAGGGGGTACCTTGTAGTATTTAATTAATAACTTTGGGGTTCGGGTTCTTACTTAGTAATATAGGTGCTTAATTAATGTTTTAGGTTGCTTTTCTGCATTTAGCTTTATGTCAGCCTTTCTTGTTATAAGCCTGCATTACATATACTTTCCCACACTTGCGGAGTACGACATGTACTCACGCTTGCTATTTCCTCTACAATCATGATATGCTGCTTAGAGAGTGGAGATTGACTGCTTTGAAGATGATCGTGAAGACTAAGCTTGTGGAGCCCCCGGTCGACTGCCTGTGGAGTTATGGAGCCTTCCGCTAGCGTTTGTATTTGTTTAGTCTTTCAAGACATTATTTTAATATTGTACGATATAATAATGATATTGGATACTCTGTTTTACTATACTTTGTCTTATATGTGTGAAACTTGATCCTGGGCACACATATAGATGAGCATTCGGTTTTGTCCTTAAAACCGGGTGTGACAATAGAAATAAGCAATAATTTTTAAAAGATATAGCATTTTCAGAATTAATTGTGACACCATTTTGTTCAGAGATCAGCCCAAATAAACAGAACACTGCATAGCTTTAAGTTTAGATGTGTTACACAAAGATAATTATTCCAAGGGAACAACTATGCTGTGCAATTTGTTCTTGTAAGCTGCTGGGGTAAGACGAACACTGAACTATGCCTACCATATTAGCTAGCACAAACTTTCCGGAGTTCCTGCAGAGAGGGACTCATAGATCACAGACGCAGTTATGTCGAGCGAGTGTTTAGTTTCTCTCGCAATCATACCACTATCTTCCAATAATTCACACTACCAGCACTTCCATGAATATACAGACACTACTATGAAAACCAACTGGCAGTGGACGGCAGTGACAATGACATTGCATCAATAGTGTGTGTATTTTGGTTATTACCTGCTACATATAACAGCAGAAGGATTAAACTGCTGCTACTAACTTGTTTTCCAACCATGATAAAATGAATTTATACATCTAATGGTTGCCTCAATGGCTACTAGAGCAACCGAGTACTCTCCTGGGAAGTTAACTTCAATCAGACACAACTTGGAAGAAAAAAGGAATGGCATTGTAATCCTGAAGCTCATCAAGCCAGGGGAGTAACTGAAACTCCCAGGAAGCATAGAAAATTAAGACTCAAGGATGCCATATCTAAAGATTTAGGAATCAGTAACTGAAACTCCCAGGAATCTTGAACAAATAAACGCATATACTCCCAGAAATCCAATGAACTCAACTAAAAGAACATTCGGGTGTATGTCTGACAAATAATCAGCATATGTATTTGCAGAGGAGGAAAGGAATGAAGGCAGGGGCACTTATATGTTGGTCGGCCATGGAGAAGCTGAGCTGCGAAGGGCGAGAATCGAGAGCCCACGTTCACCTGCAGCAGGGGCGGGAGGAAGCAAACGCAGATCTGCTGGAGCAGCAGCTGGTCGCTAATCTCCTGGTCGTGAGTTCGGCGGACCAGCTGCACGCGCGAGCAGACTCGAGCTGGAGGCCGCTGTAGGAGTCGGAGGCGGAGACCGCGCGGTATAGGAGCGAGAGGACGACGCCGTGGTTGCGGACGCGGAGGTGGAGAGTGATGCCGACATCGAGCGCCGGGAAAGCCGCCGTCGCCAACGATCCGCGCCACCGACGCCGCCCCACGCCTCGGGCCGCCGGATCCGCGCCGCCGTGGAGGTCCGAGATTCGCCGTGGAGGTGGGCGCGGGAGGCTGAGGCAGTGGACTGGAAGAGCAGAGACGGCTCCGGCGGGGAGGAGCTCGACGGCGGAGAGCGGGGCGATGGCTCCGGCGGCCGTGTGCCTCAACTCAGACAGCGGAAGAATGGAGGCGGGGAAGGGGAGCACCTAGGGTTTCTAGGCCGGGCGTCGGTTTTATTCAAGCGAGAGGAGAAGGGAGCCATCGGATTCGATCCGACGGCCATCAGAGAACGTGAAGCGGGCCAAGAATATCTAAAGGCCGGCTGGACTGGACTTTTCTAGGCCCAGCCAGCCCAGTTCCACGAAGATTTATAATTCAAAACTTATTTCTGATTTAAGTTTATCTTTTTTATAGCCAGAAATAAGTCAATTTATGGACTTAAATTTGGTGAGTATTTGTATCATTTCTATTGGTGTCACATATAATGTTTTGGGATTTTTTGAAACATTGTAACATAGATATCGATGGAAAGTTGATTTATGTTGCAAAACCTTTTTCATGTGCACATGATTGAATAGTTCGTAAAAATCTTACAAACATTACTATAGGCACGTGTTGTTATGTTACATGTCTCCACAAAATTTCAGATCAAATATTATCTTACATCTAGAGGAACAAAAAAGCCAAATAAATAGTAGTTTTTTCCAATTGTTTTGTCAAATTTTATCTCGCACAATATAACGAATTTTAAGCTGATTTTTTTGTTTGTGGCTGTTCCATGCCAACTCAAAGCCATGAGATTTTTTGTTAATTTTTTTTTAAAAAAATCCACCAAAGTGTGTTCAAAGTAGACAACTCTAAACACAACTCGTGGAACTATCACCCAAGTTCAACCATAAGTGAACAATGTCCTCAACAAAAGCTTCGAATAAATTATAACATAATTTTCTTGTGTAGTGGTGCTTCAGTTCTCCATCTCCACAAAAACTCATGTCTAGAAACATTTTCTTTCGAGATTTACAAAAGTAACAAAATTTTGATAAAAAATGGCCAAGAGTTATTTGAGGATACGGCACACCTATATCATATAAAGCAGTTTCATATATTCTATAAATGGGTAGATCATATTTATATCAACGCAGAGGGAAAAAAAACAAGGTTCTTTAGACTTATTATGCGAAATATATACAATTTTCAAAATTTAGCTATAAATCAAATTAAGAAAAAGAGTTGAGGGCCAAGAAATAGAGAAGAACACTGACACGTGGCGGTAGCCCACATATCAGCAAGAGACGGCGCTCATCGTCCGCTTGGGCCGAGGCCCACCGCCCACCGCCTATGGACGCTTGTCGCTCGGTGGATGGCCTGCTCAACCTCAACGTGCTCCAAGTTGGGCTCCAGACTCCAGTGCTCCAAGCCGTGTCGCATATAGCAGCAGCTTGGGCTGGAACACGTGCACACTACAGCTACAAAGTGGCGAGCTCCACAGCTGACACGCAGTGCATGGCCTGCTCGATAAATCAAACAGCAGCAGCCCAATGTCAATTGCAATGTGCGTGTGTGGTTGAATGAAAGCCCACGTGACCAGCAGAATGAAGTCCAGCTAGCGTATTTGTTGTTGTCAAATCAGTCCAAAGCCTCAAGGTGCACGTGCAGGTCTATTGGGATTTGGAAAATTATTCTTTAAGAAATCCTCAAGAAATAAACCTTTGGATTCTCGCCAACCATTGCCAATTTATCCCTGTTTTCATATATTTCTGCAAAACATACTAGAACAAAAAAACTTGTGGAACTAGTTAGTTTAACATTATTTTCTTAGCATTTTTATTTGTGTGCTCTCTTTTAAGTGAATAATTGGCGGTAAAAAATATTCAATAAAGACCGCCAACAAAGGGCTGCTGCCTTTCTAGTGCTTTTGGACTTAATTTCTAGCATTAGTTGCAATATTTTTATTTTTTAAAAACATTACATGTGGGTCCCATTTGAAATGTTGTGGGACCAAACCACAGGTGGGCCATGTGTGCATGATCTAAAAAATTATTCATCAAAAACTCACATTTTATCAATTACATTTTGCTTTTATTATTCAAATAAAATTATATGTGGGTCCCGCGTGACAGGTTGTTGACAACAACAAGGGGGCTATATTATGACGATTCATATTTGTCACAAGTTTTGGTGTACAATAAAAAAAAAATGTTAATGACGATTCATATCTGTCATAACTATTGTGACGTTTATTTTTACCAATTATGACGTTTTTGTTCGTCATAATATAATGGCGTCTTGATTTATGACAATTTTGTGGCCAAATTTAATGACGGATATCGGTTTTCGTCATAAAACACCTGATTTCCTAAAAAACGTCATAAACCCAACACGCTTTATGACGAAACGGTGTGTTGTCACGAGAAAAACGTCATAGAAGCCCACAATTGTTGTAGTGACAACCAGTGTAACCACTGATGGATCGCCCCCCCCCCCCCCCCCCCCAGCAGTAAAAAAAAGGAAGTTATGTTATGCATCTGGTTTCTTGGGGCATGAGACTTTAACGATGTACCTTTTTGGTCGAGTATGGATGGAAGATTAGACACTATTTAATTGCTCCTTGGTATTGTAAATCATGTCCTAAACGCCCTCTAATATGAGTATGGAGGGAGTATTCTTCAACAACACTATTACCTCCCTTTATTTGTTGCTCGTCATGTTGGAAGATTGTTTCCAGGAACAGTTCTTTTTTGATGGCGCTGACAAAGTAGAAAAGTGACTTCCTTGTTTATACTAGGGACAATGGATGTAATTTGAACGGTAGACACCAAATATTTTTTCTGCTTCTTTTTTTTTCCTTTGAGGCCTATTTTATGAGCTTGGTTACTTGGTTTTCATATTCCTTACAATAGAAGATCAAACACCAGCTTACAAGTTACAACTCGTTGAAACTTGCTCTCAAAACACGATCAACATCAGATGAAAATTGTCTCATAATATTGAGATTCAAAACCAAGCTGTAAGCAGGCGATACACATGCATAACCAAATTTATATATATATAATGGTTTCCCTTGATTTTCATAGAAAGGAAATACCTTTTTATTGATCAACATATGGGAACGTGTGCTCCACTGACATTATATAAACCGCTGAATCCCTTAATCGAACATACCTTACATTAATGAAACTACCTACCCTTCTGGAAATATGTTTTGAGCTACAATAAGCTAGTAATGAAAAAATTGGTAAAGTGTGTCAAATAGTATCTTTTAGTGAGGAAATTGAATATCTAGTTTAAGTTATGCGGTCACATATGTACATACTATTGTTTCAAATTTACGTATGCAGAGAATAATCAAGGGTTCTCAGTTCATTTGTTTCCTAGGCTAGGCAGCCTAGGTTCGACTCCTCCCTCCTAGTACATAATTGCTGGAGGTATGTATCTCCCCTAAAAGCGCATTAAGAGAATCGCATTAAGCTGCTCCCATCCACCTGTGTTTATTACCGCGTGAAGCTTCCTGCCTTGCGCGAGTACGGAGTAGCGAAGCTAGCCGAGACGAGCGTCGGTGTCATCATACTTGCCAGCCATGGTTAGCACTAGGGAAACATGTTAATTTCTCACTGTTTCTCAGATCACCGTCGGTGACAGCTGACCCAAAAAAAAAGGGCCTGGCTCCGCCCCCCGGTGGTACCGCGCACGTCGTGGCGCCTCTGTTTGGGATTTTTTTTATTATTTAAATAATTTTCAAGTAATATTTTAATAACAGACCGTCCGAAACTAGATTTGCAAATCTAGACGTTTTGGTCGCGTCATTCGAAAAGGCACGACTAAAGAAGCAATCGCGCCATTTGATCTGCCGCGACCATTTGCCACGTCAGCGGTCACGGCCACGATGACAAGGGGGCGACTTGAGTCGCGCCCATCGGATCGGCGCGACTGAGATGAGTCGCGGCATTCTATTTGACGCGACTAGCACAGGAGTCGCGCCAATCCATTTGACGCGACTCCTGTGCCACATAACGCCGCGCGCGGCCCCGCCCCGCTCCTCCCTTTCTTCTTCCTCCGGCTGTTCCTCCTCCTCCCTCCTCCTCCCATCGCCCTCCACCCAATCTTCTCAAATCCGGACGGTTGAGCGAAGGAATCAGCCCCAAATCGCGGGGGTAGCCATCTACAAGGTAACTCCTCCATCCTATCCAATTAGATTTTGAAATGTAGTTGATTATAGCCGGTTTTAGATGGTTAGGGTTTAATCCTTTGATTGGTGAATGTGAAGTATTTAGTACGAATCGAGGTTAATCGGAGGTCATGTATCGCTCGATGGTCCTATTGGAATGTTTTATTGACGTATAGGATGGCTTGCATGGCAATTTTTTTTCAATGGTTAGTGGTTAGATAATGTGAGGGTTTATTAGCTAAATGTAGAGATATGGTGTTTATTTTTGTATAGACGAGAACTAAATAGTTTCAAAAATTTGTAGATGGACCGTGTGGTTCGTATATTTTACGGCGGAACGGTGAATAAGGATGGTGAAATGGTTGACATGAGGGATCAAGTTGTCCCATTTGTGAAAGCACCAATGTTTAGTGAAATTGAGACAAAAGCCGCGTCATTTGTTGGTGGTCGTTTGCGATTTCGAGGACGCTTTGATGCGGGTGGTGGTGGTAGAGCTCATTATGTTTTGTTAGAATTGGGCACGGAGGACATGTGGTTGCTTTACAAGGAATGTTTGAAAGATGCTCAAGTTAAAATCGCGGAAGTGATAGTAGATGTGGTGGGTAGGGATGGATGTGCTGCAATTGTTCCGGAAGCGGTGATGTTGGAGGATGAGCCTGCTGATGTTTTGACTCAAGAAGGACTTCATGTGCCCGAGTGTCATGATGGCTCTCCGGTTGGGGAACACGTTCATCCATTAGTGTCTCCGCGCGGGATGGCGGAGTACAACGACTTCCCCGACAACACATTTGAAGAAGAGGATAGAGAACGGGAGGAAGAGAATAATGTAGAAAATTTGCTTGGTTCAGATAGTGAGAGTGACCATGACGAGGGGGAACAACATGGTGCTAATGAAGATAATGGAGAGGATGTCGATGGTGGTACAAATGTTGATGGCACATATGTTGGAATGGAAGAGCTGCGTCGTGAGTTTGAGCGTGTGGAGCGTACCCCGAATGCGGAGATAAATTGGAGTGCAATATATAGTGAGGAGGATAGGCGTGCATTGGAGGCGATGAAAGTGTCGTTACCAAAGGCCCCTTTACATCTTGATTTGAGCAGAATTGGAAATGCATTAAGTGATAATGCAGTCGTGTTAAGAGAGGGGATGCCAGATAGCAGTACTGCTTTGATCAAGAAGGGAATCATATTTGATTGCATGGCAGACATGAAGCTATTTTTTGAGGATTACGCGGTGCGGCATCATAGGCCGTACTACGTGAGGAACTCCAATAAATCGGAGAGGTATGCAATACGGTGTAAGGCACACACATGTCCTTGGGGTGTTTGGGCTCGGTTAATAAAGTCTGATGGCCGACGTTGGAAGGTGACGAAGGTGAAACAACCTCACACATGTGCAACAGCACACATTCGCCAATCGCACTCTCAGTGTACGGCAAGATACCTTGGGCTCCGCATTGTGGCATTGGTGTGGGCTGACACGAACATCACGGTGTCTTCCTTGATTGTCGCAATTCATGGGTTCACCGGTTACCGGGTCAAGTATAGCAAGGCATGGAGAGCAAAGCAATGTGCCATGGCAGAACTCTGGGGAGATTGGAAGGAGTCCTACAACATGGTTCCAAAGCTGTTAAGGGGCATTGCTCATTTCAATCCCGGGACTATATATTTCATTGACGATGGAGGCAAGCAATGTAGTGATGGGAAGGGTTGGATGAAGCCGGTCCTAAAACGTGTGTTCTGGTGTTTCCCTCAATGTGTCGAGGCATTTAAGCATTGCAGACCCGTTATCACCGTCGATGCCACATTTTTAACGGGAAAGTACAAGGGTACATTGATGATTGCTGTTGGGATAGATGCGGAGGACCAATTGATTCCTCTGGCTTTTGCTATTACAGAGGGTGAGAATAATAATAGTTGGGGATGGTTTTTAACCCTTGTGCGCCGTCATGTTATTGGAGTAGGTAGGCAGGTTTGCATGATATCGGATAGGCATCAAGGTCTTCTCACCGCTGCGAGACAGGAGATGGATGGATACCCTCTTCTAGTTCATAGGTGGTGCATGCGGCATTTTGCCGCTAACATATGGAGGAGACAGAGAAGCAAGGAAGTGATAAGGGAACTAAAGCTTCTATGCATGGCTAAGGAGGAGAGGATATTTAATAGCAGACTAGAACATTTGGAAAAGATACTTAACGAGAGTGCTAAGGATTGGTTACGCCAACAATTGATGGATAAGGATAAGTGGGCGCAAGCTTATGATGAGGGGGGGTTCCGATACGGTGTAATGACGACAAATAACTCTGAGGTGTTCAACAATGTGCTTAAATCAATACGAGCAAGGCCTGTTGCCGCAATCATTGAATTCACATTTCACAAGTGCAACGAATACTTTGTTGATCGGTGGCAAAAGGCAACGAATGGCATACAGGCGGGTAAAAAATGGGGAGATAACATCGCAAATGCATTGGAGGCCGAAGGGAAGCTGTCCACCAATCAACAAGCACGTTTGTTTGACCCAAGGGATTATGTGTACGATGTTCGCTCCGTGAGTCATACCGATAGGGGGGGTGAGAGATCCGGGGGTCGTCAATATCGAGTGGAGATAGGACATACTGTTACATGCACATGCATGACTCCTCAGCTGCTTCATTATCCTTGCTCACATGTCATCACAGCATGTCTTGCAAGAGGCGTTGACTTCGAGTCAGCTGACTATATGAGTCCTTACTACTCAAAGCATGCCGCTCAAAGAACATGGGAGGCAACCTTTGAACCATGTCTTGATGTCACGCAGTGGCCGGAGTATGATGGTCTAGAATACGTCCCAGACGTGTTGCTATTAAAGGGCAAGGGCAGACGTAAAAAGAAAAGACTACGCAATGAGCTTGATGACAGCCAAAAAGGATATGGCGCCGATATGTACGGTTTTGGGGACTTTAACGAGGAACCTAATAAAGTTCGGTGCACAATATGTCACGAAGAAGGCCACCGAATGGAGCGACACAAACTAGGCCCAAAAAACAAACCAAAACGTAGGCATACAACTAGTCAACGGGGACGTAGAAACAATGTGGCTTTGGATGTAGGTAGTACTAGTAGTACGCAGGTAATGTATTACTTCTAATTGCACATGTTACCTACTTTACCATTATGTTATTACTTATCTAATAAATTTATCTAATTGTACTTGCATGTAGATGGCCCCCGACTTGCGCTACCGGCTCCTTGATACCACGTTCGATGAGGAGCACCGCGCCCACCTTATGGTTGACCTCGGTCGGGTAAGTTTTTTCCACTAACTTGTAATTTACTTTTATTAATGAATTGTCACTAACTTCCATTGCAATTTGACTTTGTTGCAGCAATTGAAGTGCATGCGATCGCGCACACACAAGCCTTTGTCTTGGGATGAGCGGTATGCCGTGTACATTGGACGGGCTGGTTTGCTTCCTTTGGCGCGGTTGGTCAATGCAGGATTGCCGCGTATGGACTCAGCAGCCCTCACGGCACTTGTGGACCGATGGCGGCCGGAGACTCACACTTTTCACCTCCCGTGTGGTGAGCTCACGGTGACTTTGCAGGACGTCGCCATGATCTTGGGACTCCCAATCGATGGACTTGCTATGATTGGGATGGTGCAGCCACAGGGATGGAGAGACATGGTGGAGGCTGCTTTGGGCCTTAGGCCGCCTGAGGTTGAGGAGGATGTCAAGGATAGGAAGACAACAGGGGTAAGTTCGGCGTGGTTGGCCGAGCACTTCAGTAATTTGGAGGATCCGGAGGCCCCCGATTGGCTTGTTGAGAGGTACGCTCGGGCTTGGTTGTGGCACTTGATAGGTGGCTTCTTGTTTCCCGACGGGAGTGGGAACACCATATCTTGGATGGTGTTCCCCATTGTGGCAGGTACATGGGAGAATATGGCCACTTACAGCTGGGGTTCTGGAGTACTAGCTTATTTGTATCGACAGCTTTGTGATGGGTGTCGGCGGAGTGGGCAAAGTTCGGGGCTTGGAGGTTGTTTGTACCTTCTACAAGTTTGGATGTGGGAGCGTCTACCGGTTGCTAGACCGGACCGTATACCAGTAGAGGTAAAGTTGGACTCCGCCTAACTATGTTTCCATATCATCGCCTTGTTTTTTCCTATTTGTACTAATGATAATCATGTGTCAATGCAATGCAGGAGTGGCAGTTCGACGACGACGGGTCGTTGCCAACTGTTGGGTACCTTTGGAAGAATTGCATCAATGTGGTCGGTAACAAGGAACGGCGCTACTTGTTTTACATGAACGAGTTGGATTGCTTAACTCAACATCAGGTGCGTTTCAATGATGAAGAATACTGTAATCGATTCCTTCTATTTTTCTTTTTACATTTTGGCTCACAATGCAATGCTACAAATTTGGATAGGTGGAGTGGACCCCCTATAACCGCCATGAAGTGATGCAAATGCAGCTGAGTCCGTTATGCTATCGTGATAAGGACCTTTGGAGGATTGAGGTTCCTCTTATTTTCTACTACGCTGTCGAGTGGCACCTCCCTCAAAGGGTCATGCGGCAGTTTGACCGCCTACAAGTAACAAATGTGCCATTCACCCCGACGAATAAAATTCTTCACAAGTAACATCCTGACCTTTGCTCCAATAAATTCTTCATATCCGTAATGTAACACTCAAGTGTGACAACTTTATTTTCTCATGTGCGCAGGTGCAATAGAAAGAAGGAGAGGGGTGCCGTCAACTGGGTAGAAAAGCACCAGGCTTACATTGCGCTTTGGGAAAATCGTGTCAACATTAGAGTGCAGCCCACGTCGGGACCGCGCCACTTGACAGTTGCGTTCAACGAGTACTTGCAATGGTTCCATGAGGTCTCTCGTGTGCATCTGAAACCTGCTTTGAGTGGAGTCGCTATTGCCGATCTACCAGACTCTGGCGATGAGGATGATCTCATAGATGACTACGATGCGGCTACCCGGGTTGGCACTCAGCCGGAGAGAGCGCCACTTCACAACTACACGGTGAATTGCCCTTCTCTTGTCGTTACATTCTTGCACTCTTTAATTACTATTACCGATGTTGTTGTGTATGTTTTTCCATTTAGGCGACTCAAATGGGCCGGCTTGCAAATGAGGCGGCACATGCATTGCGGCACCCTCAAGGATCTGCGGAGGAGTTAGGAGCCCTACGATCATTTGCGCAGGTTCGTGTTTCCTCTTTCTTTTGGTTCATTTCCATCAATTAATTATATTTTGTAACCATAGCCTCACTCTTTATAAATTTGCTATAGCGTGTCCGTCGGAGTTGCAGACGTCTTGCTCTTAAGTTGAACTGCATTCAAGAAGATGTTGTCGTTCCGCCACAAGAACATGAACAACAGCCATCGCGTACCCATTCGAGATCTAGCACAAGGACACGTTCATCGACACCACGTAATGTCGCTAGCTCGAGCCGTGCTAATAATGATTCATCGGAGAGCGAAGAAGAAGATGAAGGCGACACCGACTCTTCAAATGAAGGAGCGGTAAATATCGCACCTAAATTTCCATTATGCAATGTTCCAATGCCTATAGTCAATAACAATCTTATTTGAAATTCTCTTGTAGGATGAAATCGGCCCCTCCCAACTAACGGACGCACCGGGTTCTTCGCAACCATCGCCTCCACATGCTCCACCACGAAGAAGGAAGGATGTTCAGAGTGGAAATGTACTTCCAACTGCACAGGGCCGCACAAGGAAGAAGAGGAAGCCGTACACGCCGGGAGGACCATGAGCCATATGTTGGAAAACTCAAGCTACCTACCTATCTATCTATCTTGTTTTCGTGCTTCGAACCATTTCGTGCGATCGGACTAGTTGTTTGCATGTGGAAACTACGTGTGTCGTATTTGAACTAATAGTCATGGACTTCGGATTGTCTTAACAATGTGGGTTGTATGTCCGAACTACGTTCGTGCAACAATATGGTTTCTATGTCGGAACTACGTTTGTGGAACAATGTGGTCTCTTTATTGGATGTGCTTGATTGTATGCTTCATTCTGATTATGATATCTATTTCAATGTGGTTATGTTGCTTGCAAACTTGGCCGCTCGAACACTTAAGTTCGAGGTAACAAAAAACAGCATTGTTGCTGTCCAAAAGTTCCCAGGTGTCGCGCCAAACCGTTTGGCGCGACTAAGACTTAGTCGCGGGGCTGGTCCTCTTCGGCTTCTCCAGCGGACTGTAAACGTGATTTCCGTGGCGCGATTCCAGTCTGAGTCGCGCCAACTGATATGCCGCGACTGAGACAACAACCGCGCCATTCGGAATGGCGCGATTCTTACTTAGAAAAATTCGACGCCCAGATACGCCCCCCAGTGAACTGGAAACTTCAATTCCATGGCGCGACTGACATATCAGTCGCGCCGTTTCAAATGGCGCGACTACTGTGAAATTATTTTTGAAACAATTTTCGGCCACACGTTATAAGGAATCCATTTAATTTCCATTGGGAAGCTGTTCAACAAACTGACATAAACATAACCATGTCATTACAAATAACCACAAACATGACCAAGTCATCAAACACCACAATTAACATTGTACAATATTTATCAAACACCATTACAACATGAGGAAGTCATCACACCATAACAACAATGCGACCGTCACATTCCTAATTACTATTACAAACCAAGTTCATAGTTTCAATTACAACGCCAAAATAAAATCCCCAACTAGGAATGGCATCACTCATTCTTATCATTCTTCTCCTTTGCTGAAGTGTTTCCCATGACATTTTTAGCAATGCCTACCATTTTCTCGATCGCTTCGGCATCCATCATTAATTGAATGGCCGCCCTATCCTCTTCAGCTTTTCGCTTCAACTCCTCCCTTGCCTCCTCCTCCTCTTCCATCTTTCTCTTCTTCTTTCTCTCAGCCAACTGGTAAAAGTAAGACTCCCAGCAGGTCGGATCTTTCTGTCTCCGCTCTAACTCTTCCTGAGCCCGTTTCTTCCTCTCTTCCTCCTCCTTCTTTCGCTTCTCCTCCACATAAACAGGATCACACAACTGTTTCATCCTTACCGTTGCCCATGCCATGCATTCTTTAGCTGACTCGAACCGCAATCCATAAGGAGGGTCTAACATTTTCCAACAACTCTTTGGCGGATAAAAATCACGATTGCGCCGCCAATGATGAATTACCATGTCCGCTTCCTGACCCTCGAATAGCGGGTTTTCCCTCTTGAGTTTCAACTCTGAACAAATAGTGTTGTAAATAAAAGAAGGTGGTGTAGTCAGATACTTATGTCTAATGCTCCCTGTTCGACAGGCCAAAGCTCTCATATAATACTCGTGGCCTCTCTTTTTGGCCTCCTTCAGAAATTCCTCCTTCCCTTTAAATGTCTCCCAATCACACCGTCGAGTATCCTGCATAAAACATATTCCACAACATGAGCATGTAACATCTAAATTACAAAATATGATGAAAATTCTGAAATCATTGCTTACCCATTCATCATCCGCACCAACTGTATTCCCGCAATAGTATCCATACCCTAACTCGGATGGAACAACTCCCTCCCTAGCCGGCACCCCACACTGACACAACAAAGGTGGCAGATAGCGACATGGCAATTCTTCCCCATACAAGACAGCATCCGGCAAAGTATCCGGGTCCGGATAGTGTCGCTTGGGACGATGAATCAACTCTTGAAAGTCACAACCTCTCTTGTTGCCCTGCAACAATAGCAAAATTGCAACAAATAAATCACCGCTCCAATGAGACACCGTTCCCGGGGGGAAATAATGAAAAGCAATGTATTTCACAAACCGATAGAGCGATAGGGCATCGGAAGAAAGGGGTATATTTCAAACCCGGAGGCGGCGTCTCTAACTCCGACCGATAACCACAATCGCAAAGCGGAGGGTTAGCCAAACGCTCATTTGCTTTGGCCTTACACTCTTCTTTACTCATTCTTGGAGGATTTGGTGGAGGAGCCACCCAACGCTTGAAGCTCTCGTATGGTGCCTTCTTAACAGTCCAAGGGAGTACTAAAATCCGATGGTCATACTTCTCCGGACCGTCTATCCATTGAAAGAAGTCGCATGTATTCATAAAATCCTATAATTGAAAAAGCTCATCAAGAAACAAATTATGAAATCTTTGCAACAAACAAAAAAATCAGTAGTTTACTCTTACTAACCTTTCTTGGACAACAAAAGTATGCACGTGCTGCCGTCAACGGATGCTTTGATTGTGTTACGACGGCGGTCATGTTACATGCACACTTGGGAATAGGGAATGGAGACGGCACCGGTGCATCCCAATCACCAACATACGGATAACAATATTTCATGATCCTCGGCATCCTACAACGATTAACAAACCAATATCACACGGTGTACAATAAACCCTAACTACCATTAAACCCTAACTAGCATTGAAACCACTAAACCCAAATTACCATTACCATGGTCTTCATGCAACACATTTCACACGTTAAATACACAATACAATCGGTGCATACAGCGCTACATAACCTCTGATTATACTCGATTCGTACTAAATACATCACCAATCTCCATTGAAACCACTAAACTCTAACTACCTACAACCAACAAAATACATGTACATTTCAAAATCTAATTGGACAAGTTGAAAGAGTTACCTTGGAGGAGCTTAGGTCCGGGATTTGGACTCGATGCACCAACAAACGTGGCCGGATTTGATGGGGCAAGGTGGGGGGCGATGGGAGGAGGAGGGAGGAGGAGGAACAGCCGGGAGGAAGAAGAAAGAGAGGAGCGGGACGGGGCCGCGCGCGGCGCTATGTGGCACATGAGTCGCGTCAAATGGATTGGCGCGACTCCTGTGCTAGTCGCGTCAAATGGATGGGCGCGACTCAAGTCGCCCCCTTGTCGGCGTGGCCGTGACCGCTGACGTGGCAACTGGTCGCGGCAGATCAAATGGCGCGATTGCTTCTTTAGTCGCGCCGTTTCGAATGACGCGACCAAAACGTCTAGATTTGCAAATCTAGTTTCGGACGGTCTGTTATTAAAATATTACTTGAAAATTGTTTAAATAATAAAAAAATTCCTCTGTTTGGTACCGCGCGCGACGGCGTCGATGTGCACGCATGTCGGCGGCTTGCCATCTCTTTTGAACTGCGGCCCGGTTCGTTTCTTTTAGCGCTAAATTTTAAAGGTCTCTAAACAAAAAAAATCTAGTACTAAATAAAGTTTAATGACAAAATATTTTTACAGATGGGTACATCTTTACGAGACGAATCTAATGAGCCTAATTAATCTATGTTTTGCTACAATCATGCTACAGTAACCATCATCTAATCATGGCTTAATTACCCTCATTAGATTCGTCTCGCGAATTAGACCAAGGTTCTGTAGTTAGTTTTGTAATTAAACTTTATTTAATATAGCTTATCTAGAGTTTAGACCCCTCTAAAATTTAGACCCCCATGCGCCGAACACCGCGTCGCCTGGTAATGTGCAACGCCACAGCCTGGTGCTCACAGTCTACGGGCCCCGAACTCAGGATGCGTGGAGACGCACGACACTTTGGGTGTGTTTGGATGGGGGTCATATGGGTTGTGGCGGTGTCAACCACGTTTTTTGGGGTGAGGCCGTTTCTGTTGCTGTTTGATTGCAGGGTTGGGGCGAGCCACTTTTTTTGTTTGGTTGGACGGATGCGGTTTTTATTTGGATGAATGGATAGAGTCAAGCATATGAATATGATCACCTATCCTTCAATGGTGGTGAGTTTACATCTATTATATGCATTTGTTTCATTCTTACAAAATAATACCAAGTGAAATATAAAAAAAATCAAAAAACAGAAATAGAAATAATAAAGAAAAGTAAATGTGTGATGGGCTGTTTCACAAAAGAAAAAATGTTTGATGGGCTGCCCATAACCACTAGCCCATAAAGCCCAAATTGGGTACCCTATCGCTTCAGAGTCAATAGCTGCTTCTTCTTCCTTGCATGTTGCATCTACAGCCTTTTCCTCTTCCCATCAGGAACTTCTCTGCCCCATTTGATTTCTCACCATGTTCTACGATTTCATACCAATAGCTGCTAAAATGGGTTGCTAGTGGCCTCCTCATAGGCCTGATGCTGTAAATTCTGTCGTCCGCGGCCGTCTTATGCTGCTGCTCGTCTCTCTCTCTCTCCTCGCACCCTAATGGGGCTCTGCTTGCCTCGATCTGCTGGTACATGAGGAAAGAGGACGAAGCGCCCCTGGCAATGTTTGCAGAAGAGGGAGGAGGAGAACGAGGTCTGCCCGACGGCGTGGTTTCCATGCCGCCACAGCTCGCCCGCAGCCGCAGCCGTTGCTCGCCTGGTTCGCTAGGCCTTTCCTTTTCTTTTTCTTGTTCATATCCATACGAGCATGAGAAGGGAAAAGGGTGGTAACCGGGCAGCGGAAGGTCATGGGAAGCACGCGGGAGCCATGGAACGTTCGTTCGCGAGGCGGGGGCGGCGCGGTACGCTCGATTTTAAGGGATGGCTGTGACACCGAATATGAGGGAATATTCGTTTGGTGTCGCCCCTGCCCCTGCCTGACTTCTAACCAAACTAGTGCTCAGAAGTGGCCGCTCCCACCCATCTGACCCCAACCATCGATCCAAACATACCCTTTGTTGCTAGGAACCTGGTACAGTACATGGGCAGTTTTTTAAGGGAAACAGGGCCATTTAACTTTATCGATCAGAGTAATAAGATATGCAGCGCACAAGGACTCGGTACCGTGGTGCGAGGTCATGTCATGATCAACGTCCTCGGGGGAATTCGTTTATTGGCTCGAGGTTTTTGGTTCCCTTCATCACGTGACAACCAAAATGCTGAAAGGGACGGGAACGCCCAACGCACTACTAATTTTGTTTGGATTTGCCGGTGCTTGTTTTGGATTCAAGACTTGAGGGGCATTTGCCTCTGGTGAGGTAGGTGGCTAGAAGTACGTTCAGGCAGCGGCATTTGTATCTTCAGCTGCTCATCACTGAAACTGGAGAGTGCCTTATGTTCCGTTTCGCCTGCGCGCATTAACCAGTTTTTTTTTTCTTGAATAGAACGTGGTATAGGACGGACTTGATCGACAGAGTAATAACCTATGAAGGAAACGAGGAATCCAGCTGGTGGTACTCACGTGATGATCAGAGGATTCAGATCTGATTATCACGGTAACCCGTGTGGGGGATTTGTTTTATCCGTCACCGACTCCTCACGTGAGCTGCCCGGCGACGGACGGCCGCTGCAGTGGCTCACGGTGCTCGACGTTTCCTCCGCCTGCGCGTGCCATCCCATCCCTCGGTGCCTGCTTCGGGACATTATAAATTAGGAGCATTTGTGTATCTAGCTTTATTCTAAAAATCAATTGTATGATTGGTTTTTTTTTTAAGGTTTGCGTGGTTGACCCTTTTTTTTCAAACTGAAGTTGCCGTCTGACCCTACTTTCCAACACCGTTACCAGCAGGCAGATTTGAGCATTTAGAAAAATAAAAGAAAACAAGTGGATAATGAGAAGGCTAGGGTAAGGACCAAAGTACCCTTGTGCTATTTCCAGTCACCCGAGGCCAACTTGGTCTAAGCAACAAAAAAAAGGCACCGAGCCCAACCCGTGTCCTCTCTCTCTCTCTCTCTCTCTCGTCCCTTGCGTCGATGTCTCTCTCTCTCGTACAGCCGAATGGAGGTGGCAGCGCCGGAATCCTAGCTGGGGCAGAGGGAAGAAGAATCCTGCCGCGCGGAGGAAAAAGGCAGCGCGGGAGGGCGGTTCGGTCCCCAACCTGGTCCCGGAGGGACGCGCTGCTCAGTCCCTGCCCCGGGCCATGGAGCGATGCGCTGGTGCCCACGCGGGTGACGCGCGGAAGGCCGGCGCGGCTCGTCGCCGTGAAGCAGGCCCACACGCGGGAGGAGGCGAGCCGGCGCGCTGCGGCTGCTCGACATCCTGCCCCTCCCCGGTCAAGCGACTGCGACGTTGATTGCTTGAGGAAAGGCCATGGGAAGGAGCAAAGCGAAAGAGGAGGCTGTCGACGGCTGGCTCGTGGAGGCCCCGCCCAGTGCGTCGAGGTTTGAGAAGGAGGTGAGGAAGATGGCGACGGCGCTGCCAGTAGAGGTTTGGAAAAGGAGATAGAGGAAGGAAGAAGAAGGTGCGGCAGTCGTTGGATTGATTATTTTGCACGAATCTCAGAAAATAGGGTCATTTATACAAAAGACATTATAAAGTAGGGTTAAATATGCAAAGGGTATGTATGTCTTTTTACCATGCACTTAACACCGTTAAAGGTCTTAAACAGAATAGGGTCAAGTTGAAGCTTCAGTTTGAACAAACGAGGTCAAACACGTAAACCCTAAAAAAGAGAGCCAAACGTGCAATTGGCCTTCAAAACAGGACCAGATATGCAAATGCCTCTATAAATTACAAGCAAATTGCCCGTGCGTTGCAACGGGGGCCTAGAAATTTGAGGACACAATATTATTTCTTTTAAAAAACATGCTACTGAAAATAATAGATATACATATATAGAGTCAATTTCTAAAGGATAGTATAACTGTTGCTTGAACAAGAATTAAGGGTAGATGTGTAGTGCCCACTTGATGCTATATGGATACGAGAATTGATTTTTCATCTCCAGATCAAATATGGAAGAATCATAATGATATAAAATCAGTTCCATTGAAATTATTTGAATGAACACCGGCTCCATTGAAGTTACTGAAATAGAATATGAGAAATTATCTTTCATCTCCAGAAATCAAAATATGTAAGAATTGTAAAGACAAAAAATCATTTCTGTTTTTCATCAACAAAACAATTTAATCTAAATCTAAACCTAATTAACTGACCTACCGAACTGTTTAATATATATCTAAACCTAATTAAGTGACTGTCCATGAAGGGCCCCGTGCCGGAGCCACAAACGGCTGATATGCATCTTCTACTGGAATCAGGTTCAACTCTTAGAAACTTCCAAACCTATAACCAGCATGTATGCATGATAGGCTAAGCACAGGTTCAATTGAATGGTCTTTGATCCATTGATGTTGACATCAATCAGATGAACTCAGATCAGGTCTGACTTTATAAGTAGCAAGCACGCCGGATGCCATTATCTGTTCCAAGACGATCTTGATCATGACATATGCTAAGCATTGGTGTGCAATGTGATGCTACTCAGCCTGGTTTACAAAAGGATTAAAAGGATGGCTTTAATTTGTTCATCAGAAGAAAAGAAAGAGAATTAGGGTGGTCTGCAACATAACAGCAAGAAAGGAACATGCATTGCAAACAAAAGAATGGCAGTAAAGAGCAAACATGCATTGCCAAGCAAGGAAACCAGATCGAGCTTACATTGTTGATCAGATAACCGGCGCCTTCCAACAAATTATAGAACCAATGATGCCGTGACCTCGTCAGAGGTGAAGCTGGAGGATGCCCTCTAAACTGTTATGGGGCTGCAGCGTTGCTACGTCTGGCAGCACAATCGTATAGCAGGAGGCAGCAGTTGGTGGTGATTGTCTGGACTGGAGATATTGCGGCAGCGCGAGAGCCTGCACATGCACGACATATATGAAGCGAACTACATATAGAAACAACTGTCGTACTGGAACCTTCAAGTTAAAATCCTAGTCGATTCACGTACATAAAACAATCAAGCTGTCGGCCATCTGAGTTAAGCTTGAACTTATGTACGTGAGTTGAACTCGTGCAGGCATGTGAGATGAGAAACACTGAGTGCACGCCACCGCCGTGGATGCACCGGCACCTCCGCTGCCACCACGTGAGTGCCAAGCGATGACTTCATAGAAGCTTTTGAGCTGGAGGCAGAGTCGGACTCGGTGGTAGGAGCCGGAGGGCGGACGACTACGTACAAGGAAAGGAGAGATTGGTTCGGAAAAGAACAATCGGCAGGCCGAAAGATGAAATTATTTTTTGACGATGGCAGACCCAAGGGAAGAGACTCAGTTAGGCAGACATGTCACATTGCTTAGCCTTTTTAAGTAGTAGAGATAGAGAAGATATAGTACTATTTGCACGCTGGGTTCCTGCCTGCGGCTCACGACACGTTTCAGTTTATTAGCCGTCGCTTAATTGCACACGTCGCAGTTCCCGTTTTTGTTTCCTTGATGCCTTCAAGGAATGGTTCTCTTTCTGCAACACATGTTCTTTTGGCAGCTTGGAACCAACCACCACCATCCAATGCATCCCCAACCCCAAGTCGGCCACCTCCAGCTGGCACAAACGTGATCTGGCTCTAATGAAGCTAAATGATTCAGATCTAATTATCACTGCCGTAGCCCTAGTTTTCAGATATTCCGAACCCTATTTTAAGATTTTTCCGAAAACTTGTCTTGCACGGCATGGTGTACGGGAAGGTTACGATCTCCTTGATAGATTCGGAGAAGGAACATTGTAGTTTAGGAAGGACTCTGATAGGCGGTAACTAGCCTATAAATACTCATGTAACCCCTACGGGGAAATCTATCTGGCACCTTACAAAACCCTAACGCAAAGGCTGCCACATTATACAAGATCGCACTGGACGTAGGGTTTTTATCCTTCGGGAGGCCTGAACCAGTATAAACCCTCTGCGTGTTCTTAGATTGATCTCGCTAACCACGTTGCTCCCACGATCCAAATATCTGCCGAACAACCCCGTTCAATCGGGTGACGACAGAGGCGCGCCAGGAAGGGGGGCAGCGTCGAGATTCCGTCAAGAGCATCAGATGGGATCCATGAAAAACATGAAGTTTCCTGTCGGCGCCGAGTTCCGCTTCGGATCTTTGACCTTCGTCGCCGACGGGAACGGAGATCTCCAGCAAGTCAACCCGCCAGAGGCGCGGGAGGCGCTTCTGGCGGAATTGGTGGCCTCGATCAACCTCAACGAGGGAGCCGCCCAGGAAAAGCAAGAGACAATGTCTTCGGGAGCGCATATGCCGTTCGGGTTCGTGAACTCGGCGGGTGCTTTCCCGGAGGCTGCGATAGGGGTATGGGGCTCTCCTTCGGGAACCCTACCGGAGGTGGAATCCTCTTCAGATCCGATCTCTGGCTCTGCCCTAGAAGCGCAAGTCGTCCAGACAATACTGGAAGGATGTTACTTTCCGGGCTTCGGGATCGGGAGCCCGGATAGTGATGATGAATCATGGAATAGTGAAGACTGCCCCGAAGTTGGAGGTGATTCCGAAGATGAAGGCATCGATCCCGCTCGCCAAGTGTACATGGCCGGGCGGGCTTCGGAGGCATCCTCCAGCAGCGCACCCACCATCAGATCTATCAGATCTCAATCTCAAGCTCCGTCCAACGTCACACCGCGCAACCTTGTCCAGAGTTTGACGCCATTCGGCTTCAGACAGCGCTGGAGTTGCTGAACCGGCTGGCTCCCGATGGTTCTCCCTTGGCCCCATTGGTACAACAAGTCGCCGAGATCGCGGGTCGCATCAATATGACACCACCCGTGAACAATGTAGCTGTTCTAGCCGCTCCTGTCACCAACCTCCAGGGAAGGCTCAGACCACTCAACAATGAAAGGCCTGCTGCATCTGAGCATGCGTCATCTTCTGATCGTCGAAGGCGACAAGGTCAACCCCTGGCGCCATCTGATGCCCGCCATGTCTTGAATCGACAGCGTGGGGCTCCCTCCGTCCACCAACTCCTGGGAGAACGACCTTCACAAGTACCAAGACAGCATT
Source organism: Eragrostis curvula (assembly GCA_007726485.1). Classification (NCBI taxonomy): domain Eukaryota; kingdom Viridiplantae; phylum Streptophyta; class Magnoliopsida; order Poales; family Poaceae; genus Eragrostis; species Eragrostis curvula. The sequence goes on from CM017440.1 coordinate 42,945,910, forward strand.
CTGAGTCCACAGGCACTCCTCGCCTAGCATCTGAAACAGGGCCACCTGCTTACCAAGCCATTGGTCTCTATCTCCGATCAGTGCGATGGCCCGAGAAGTTTAAGCCGAACATAGTGGAGAAGTACGATGGTAGCACCGATCCCGGGGAGTTCCTGTCCATCTACTCCACGGTGATCGATGCAGCTGGAGGTGATGAAAGGGTCAAGTGCTGCTATCTACCCACCGTCCTGACTGGTGCTGCACGGACGTGGTTGATGAATTTGCCAACCTATTCCTTTGATTCTTGGGTTGAGCTGACGAAGACCTTCAAAGAAAACTTCCAAGGCTCCTACACTCGCCATGGCACGGTGGACCAATTGAAGAACATAAGGCAGAAGGCGGACGAGTCACTTCGGGACTACACGAAGCGCTTCTGCCAGATGAGAAACACCATCCTGAAGATCCATGACGTGGAGGTCATCGGAGCATACCGAGATGGGTGCTTAGATGTGCAGACCGTGGAAACGATCGCCGAAAAAGAGCCGACTACGGTCGCTGAGCTCTTCGACATTGCAGAATCTTGCGCTAAAGCGGCGGATGCCCGAGCTCGTCTCAATGATGGCAAGGGTAAAGGTCCGAAGAAGAAGGCGGATGATCGTGAAGTCATGGCCGTTGAGCAGAAAGAAAAAGGAGAGGGTCGCTTTCCCCGAAAGCGGGGTCGTGATCACGACCGCCCCGAAGGAGTTGAGAAGTGGTGCCCCATTCATAGGCGCACCTCTCATGACTTCGATGACTGCTACAAGTACAAGGAGATGGAGCGAAAACGCCTGGCAGAAGGGAAGATCAAGCTCCATGATGAAGATCGGGGGAATCACAGGAACAATGGTCCACATCGGGCTGAGAGGCAAGATCGTGACGAGGATGAAGAGAGATACCTCGAGATCCACATGATCTTCGGGGGGAGTTCGGCCTTGACGTCCCGAACACAGTACAAGAAGATCCAGCGAGAGTTATTGATGGCTGAGCCTTGCTCCAAGAAGCTAGAATGGTCGGATACTCCGATCACCTTCGGCACTGAAGATCACCCGAAGAGCCTGATAAGTGGTCCTGAATTGCCGTTCGTTGCCAAGATTATTGTGCATCGAAATAAGATTGCGAAGACCTTGATCGACAATGGGAGTGGATTGAATCTCCTGATGAAGAAGACATTCCTGCGAATGGGTCTGCCGCTCACCATGTTTACACCGGTTGAAGGATCGTTTCATGGGATAGTTCCTGGGGTGTCATCTCGACCCCTAGGGAAAGTTCATCTGGAGGTGTCTATGGGGCCCAAGGAGAACAGGAGGTCGGAGGTCCTTACCTTCGAAGTGGCTGATTTTGACTCTGCCTACAACTGCATCCTAGGCAGGCCTTTCCTATTCAAGTTCATGGCGGCAGCACACTTCGCATATGCTCAGCTGAAGATTCCTCGCCCGAACGGTGTGATCACCATTAGTGCGGATCAATCAGAGGCGGTGAAGTGCAACCTTGATGCTCTTGTGTTAGCTGGACATTTCAAGGACGAGTCCCCGAAGGAGGAACCTCAAGCCAAAACCCAGAAGGGAGATACATCGCAGACTCCGAAGGGCAAGGACACACCTCCTCCGGCGACCCCGAACAGTCAAACCTTGGCGTTAGCTTCGACACCTAGCGGAGCCGCGAAGGAGGGCAATGTTGAGAAGAAGGATGTTGGACTCAGTGGCGCGGATCCCGCCAAGACGACGTACGTTGGCGGGGGCCTCCCCGACAAATAGGAACGCGAGCTCGTGGCCTTCCTCAAGGAAAATATCGACGTGTTTGCATGGAAACCGTCTGATATGCCCGGGATCCCCAGGGAGGTCACCGAGCACAAATTGGGGATTGATCCGGCTTTCAAACTGGTGAAGCAGAAGCAAAGAAGATATACTTCAGATAAACGCGACGCCATACACGAGGAAGTGACTAGGCTTCTTCAAGCCAGGTTCATTAGAACGGTCGACTACCCTGAATGGCTAGCCAATCCTGTATTAGTTCCGAAGCCTGATGGCTCATGGTGCATGTGCGTCGATTACACTAGCATGAATAAAGCTTGTCCGAAAGACGAGTACCCTCTTCCGAGGATAGATCAGATTGTAGACTCCACTTCTACTAGTGAATTATTGAGTTTTTTGGATGCTTACTCTGGGTATCACCAAATTAGTCTCAATGTTCATCACGCCCTTCGGAATCTTTTGTTATGTGACCATGCCCTTCGGGCTGAAGAATGCAGGTTGCACATATAAAAAATGTGTGAACCTTGTCTTCGAGGAGCAGATCGGGAAGAACATCGAAGCTTACATCGATGACATCGTCGTCAAGACGAAGAAGAAAGAGAATCTCCTCGATGACTTGAAGCAGACATTCGACAATATGCGCAAGTACAAGATGAAGCTTAACCCCAAGAAGTGTGTCTTCGGAGTTACTTCGGGCAAACTCCTGGGATACATGATCTCCGAACGTGGCATTGATGCTAATCCAGTCAAGATGGTGGTGATCGAGAAATTGAAGCCTCCCCAGACCAGAAGAGAAGTTCAGAAGCTGGCCGGCATGATGACGGTGTTGAACAGATTCATCTCGAGATCGGGAGAGAGAGGTATGCTATTTTATAAGTTGCTAAGATAGAAGGAAGGTTTTGACTGGGATGATCAAGCAGAAAAGGCGTTCCATGAGTTGAAGGCTTATCTCAAGCAAATGCCTATCCTGATACCGCCGCAGCCTGAGGAGCCGCTGCTCTTGTACGTTGCTGTAACAAATGCTGTGGTTAGTGCAGCAATGACGGTGGAAAGAGAAGTTGAAGGGGAAACCAGACAACGCGCGGTGTACTTCATCAGCGAGATTCTGAAAGACGCTCAGACGAGGTATCCGATGGTGCAGAAGCTGCTCTACGCCGTCCTGATGACATCAAGAAAATTGAAGCACTACTTCCTCGCTCACCCTATCAAAATAGTGTCAGATCGACCCCTGCAGGCTGTCTTGCATAGCAAGGATGCAGTGAGGCGAATAGCACAGTGGGCTGTTGAGCTAGGGCAGTATGAGATTGAGTTCGTACCACGAAGAGCTGTGAAGGGTCAAGCCTTAGCAGATTTCATTGCTGAGTGGACTGATGATGGAGTAGAAGAGCAAGTCGACCCTACTCATTGGGTCATGTACTTTGACGGCTCCTTCACCTTGAAGGGTGCTGGTGCAGGTGTGGTGTTTGTTTCACCCGAAGGAAGATTCATGAAGTATGCGATCCAGTTGCTGTTTCAAGCTACGAACAACGTCGCGGAATATGAAGGCCTAGTTTCGGGTCTACGCATTGCAAGGTCACTTGGAATTGATCGGCTGCTTGTGAAAGGGGATTCAGAATTAGTCGCCAGACAAGTACAGAAGGAGTACCAATGCTCGGATCAGAAGATGGCTGACTATCTGGAGGAAGTTCGGAAGCTTGAGAAAGGGTTCGATGGATTCGAAGTTTGATATATACCACGCTTGGACAATCGGGATGCTGATCACTTGGCTTGGATTGCCTCGTCTCGGTCTGCAGTCCCTGATGATGTGATTCTGGAGAAGCTCACGAAGCCTTCGGTGTCAAAAATTGCACCCGAAGAGGACGTGATGGTGATTGACTCGGGAGAAGGGCATGTTGAAGACTGGAGAGTTCCGATCATACAGTTCTTAGAAAACAATCCTGTCCCGAATGATGATGCTGCTACGGAGCGTGTTGCCCGGAAGACCAAGCTGTACGTGATGGCTGATGGAGTGTTGTACCGAAGAGCTCGTAATGGGATTCTGCTACGATGTGTATCTAAAGAAGAAGGAGTCAGGCTGCTGCATGATATAGATGGGGGATTTGCGGTGCTCATACCGCATACCGCTCCCTTGTGGGTATAGCTTTTCGTCATGCATTCTATTGGAATACGGCGAAGCAAGATGCAATCAACCAGGTCAAGACATGTGCCAACTGTCAGTTCTTCAGCAAACAAAGCACGCGGCACGCCCAGGAATTGCACACCATACCCCTGTCTTGGCCATTCGCCATCTGGGGTATTGATATTTTGGGACCTTTTCCGAAGGCCAAAGGAGGATACAAATTCTTGTACGTGGCCATTGACACGTTCACGAAGTGGATTGAAGTGGAAGCGGTGACGCGCATTACTCAAGAGGCGTCGGTGAAGTTCATGAGAAGTGTGGTGACAAGGTTCGGAGTTCCGAAGAAGTTGATCTCCGACAATGGAAGGCAATTTGTGGGCAGTAAGTTTGAAAGATTTTGTGCCGATCACGGGGTCATGCATCCCACCTCTTCGGTGGCACATGCACAGACCAATGGAGCAGTTGAGAGAGCCAATGGCATCATCATGAGTGGTATGAAGACATGAGTATTCGATTAACTATCTGCTAAGGGAAAGAATTGGATTGAAGAACTGTCAACCGTGTTGTGGTCTGCCCGAACATCAACAAGCCGCGCGACGGGAGATACACCGTTCTATCTGGTGTATGGTGCCGATGCAGTGTTGCCACCTGAGATACACCTGGGGGCTCATCGCGTGACAAATTTTTATGAAGATGTACAACCTGATGCTCGAGAAGTTGATCTGATATTGCTTGAAGAAGAGCGTGATACAGCATTAGAACATGTGAAACAGTACCAAGAGAAGCTGAAGAAGCAGTATCAGAGAAAGGTGGTTGAAAGAACTTTAAGCGTGGGAGATATGGTCATCAAGAAGGACATCACCACTAAAGACAAGCATAAGTTGTCTTCTCCATGGGAAGGTCCATTCTTAGTGGTCGAAGATGCTGGTTTAGGAGCATATGTTTTAGCAGAAGTCAATGGAGGCATATTGCCAGGAACCTGAAATACTGATCAGTTACGTCGGTTCTATGTGTAAAGATTTTTGAAGTAAGATCAATAAAGTGCAATGTCAGCTGAAATAAGATTGTCCCTTTGAACCTATCAAAGTTGTCCCTTCGGACACAAAGGCCAAGCCCTTCGGCTAGTCTACTAAGTTTGGTCGCTGTCCTGGCCACACGTTTGGTTTACAGGCGCGATACGAACAGCCTTTTCAGGCACCAAAGTGTCGTAAGACTTAGCCACAATGGTGGTTTGATAAGTTATATGGCCCCCTTGTGTAAAGGTTTGGGGAGAGATCCTTAGCCCCATGCTGGTTTTATAAACTGGATCTCCCCAAACAGGTCGCACGTTCGACCCAAAAACATTTAAAATGTGTATAAAATAGAACAATCTACATGCCTTACTGATTTGCTACTTTCCTGCACACACTTAAAACTGTGTACTGAAAAGCAGGGGGGATCATACAGGCATTAAAGCATTGTTCGGGCCTTTGCCTAATTATCATTAAAACATTAATTAAAAGAAGGGCCTTCGCCCCATTGTTCAAAAAAGTTGGGCTTTCGCCCCATCATTACAGAAGACTACTGTTTTTATTACAAGCTCTTTGCAGAAGAGCCAAATTATTCCTGGTCATCACCAGGCGCGTCATCTTCAGCAGATTCTTCTTCAGCCGGAGCAGCTTCGGGGATCAGGTTCAAGGAAGTCACGAAGGTGTCGGCGGCAGCATGGGCTTGATTCATCAAGGCGTCACGCTGAGTTGCATCACACTTGAAACCTTGATCCAGGAGGCTGAGGTCCAAGTTTGGAATATGATGCCGAAACAGGGCTATGGTGTAGGCACTGCCAGAAATACACTAAGCATACCCTACTTCAACAGCATCGTCCTTCTCCGATTTTAGTCTGCGTTGCTCAGCTTCAAGGGTTGATACTTGCTGTTGAAGAAGTTGCACATCCTTGTCTTGGAGCTCCATTTTCTCCTTCAAGGCCTTAGATTCGTCCTTTAAAGCTGACGAAGGAAGAGATATAAGAGTTAGATTGTTGATCAAGAGATGTCTATGAAGAACAAGTGCAAAGATACTTACTCTCAACTGAAGTAGTCAAGTTGGCATTGGTGTCCTGCAAGCTCTTCACTTCAGAAGCATAGGCAGTCTTGAGATCAGCCAAAGCTTTGTTGACCCCAGTCAGGGCTGCTTCCAGTTCAGTTATCTTGGCCTCCTTGTCTGCCAATAGTGAGCTGGGGGCTGCTTCAGAAATCTTGAGCTTCAGTTGTTCGTTCTCTTGCTTAAGATCTCGAACCTTGGTGCTGAAAGCTCTGCAGGTTTTCAAAGTCCAAGTTTCTACCGCTTCAACTTCTGCCTTGATTTTGCTAAACATCGCGGGCTCTCGAGAAGGACCCGAAGGAAGTTCAACTGCTGGCATTGCCACAGCAGAAGTTGAAGTCGCAACAGCATCATCAGTCCCTCCAGCTAACACCCGAAGCCTCTTGGCACCAGGTTTCCTCTGGCCCTGGGATGCACGAATCTGAGAAATACGCGAGAATCCATGGAAGAGGGTACCAAACACAATTGATAAAGGTACATGGTTGCCTGGGTCAACAGTTCCTCGAGCAGCCGGCATTTCTGGTACAGAGTCTGCTGGAGGAGGTACGGGAGCAAGCAGCGGGGTTCGGCCTCTCCTCTTCCTCGGACGGAGTGGCTGCACCTACGGTACAGTAACTTCTCCCGAAGTGCTGGGCTTGGACGATCGAAGTTTCTGAGAGGTCCGAGGCTTCGGAGGAGACGGAGGCTTCGGAGCAGGAGACTTCGGAGGCGCGTCGGACATCAATGTGGCCTTTACTGTTGCCACCTTTTCCTCCAAACTCTGTTGGTCTACATCATGCTCCTGAAGACAAATGCAAGAAGACAATTAGGAGAAGTCAAGATGAACTGAAGATATCAAAATTGAAGGAATAATTCTGACCTGGCCTTCGGGGACAGTGAGAATGTCGTCCGCAAATTCTTCAGCTGAGCTCTTCTTTGGAGCTACGCTGGGCTCCTTCTCACTGCTGCTGCTGTCCAGCACCATGGTGCTTTCCGCACCTCCTTCGGATGGGTCAGGTCCGAACATGTCCTAAAAGCACAGGAAGTGATAAGTGATTTGCATGATAAGATAATAGAGCAAATAAGAAGATACATACCTCAGAAGCTGGGTTCGCGGCGCTGCATGGTTCTGGGAAGCCTTCGGGTCTGGGCTGAAGATCAGACTCGAGAATGGTGTACACGCGCCTCTTGACCTCCTCTTCGGGTATTTTGTCGACTGCAAGAAGGTTGAAGGCAATAAGTAAAGATAATTTATCAAAATGAAGATGTGAAGATGAAAACAAGGATCAAACTTTAACCTTCGGAAGGAAGCCACTTCGGATTTCGGGGCCCGTCTCCGAACATGGCTAGGGGCTCCCGATGTTGAAGGGGGAAGAAGCACCTACGGACATACTCCTCCACGATGTGTTCACCCCTCAGTCCATTGGTGACCAGCTCCGTAACCATGGCGACCATCCGCTTGAGTCGCTCGTCCCTGACTGGTGCAGCTTTGATCCATCCTTGGTGATAGGGTAGTGTTCCTTTGCCCTTGATGTCGTGCTTGTGGGAGTCGTCCATGAGGAAGTACTTCCACCGGTAACCGCTCCAAGACCGCCGGTAGGCAAAAGGAGTATATACAATGTTCCTTCGGCGATTGAAGGACACGCAACCCATTAATCCAGAAGAATAGTAGCAAGGTTCATGATAAACCCGCCACAAGTCCAAAGAAGGTGCAGTACCCAACCAACATTCACAGAGAGTGGAGAAAAGACTCAACAAGGAAACGGCTTGAGGTTTCAAATGAATAAGTTCTATCTTGTAGAACTTGCAAACACGCTCGAGAAATTTAGAGGGTGGAAGATTGAAGCCACAGATCATGTGAGATTCGAATACTGGGATTTCGGTAGTGTCGAAGCTGACGCACATATCACCCTTATTCTCCTTGGTGATGACGAAATCAGAGATCCACCCGGTCTTCCGCAGCTCCAGGATGTAGGTTTCAGCAATCTCCCCGGGCTTCCAGTGATCAATGGGCTCTGGAATCTCGCCGGCGTCCATCATCCGCTGGGCTTTGGTGGGGGAGCCGTTGGAGCTGGTGGCGTCATCTTGGTGCTCAGGATTTTGTTGAGCAGCGGCAACGGCCCTATCGGGTGAGTTGAAGGCCATGAGGATTGATCTAGGGTTTGCGCGCGGAGGAAGTGGAGCTAGGGTTTAAGCAACAGCAAAGGTGATGCGGAATGAGGAAGACAACTGTGGCGATTGGGTTTTATGGGCTCTCGTGACTGTTTGGCTTCTCAGAGAAGGTAACTCTGCCCGGTAAATGCGCTTGGCAACGCAACTCCGCGCGATATTCCCGTTAATTTAAAAGTTATTCGGATTTTGTTGCCAAGATTTGGGGGATTTGTTATTACAAGTTTGGGAATATTTCCGTTAAGTGTGCATAAAATTATTGCCGCCGGAAATTATACCATTCTTTGAATATTGCTATTTTCCGAAGATTGTTATTCTCCGAAGAGAGTTATTTCCTGAAGAGGCATATTCTCTGAAGAGAGTTGGTTGTTGAAGCAATGTTTCCCAAAGAAGGTATTCTCCGAAGGGATTATTTCATTATTGTGGTTATATTGTGAAGAGGCTCTTTCCTGAAGGACTTATTTAAAGAAGAGACATTCTCAGAAGATATACATCATTGCAAAAACATGAAGATGAGACTGAACATACATATATATTTGGGATTGAAGGCAGCTTTTTATTCATTAATCCGAAGGTCCTATTACAAGATCTAAGTTACATCTGAAGCTCTGGGAAGCACCTGACCCTAACAGAAAGGTTGAAGACAAGGTTGAGGGAGATGCTGGGCTCAAGTGTGAGCAGCACGGGGATACCTCGTATCCCTAGTTCCGCCGCTCATCAGCATCCTCAGAAGGGGCTCCGACGACATCGGAGGAAGTGTTCTCTGTGCTCCCACTGCTTGCGCTGTTGATGAGGGACACATGAGAGGAGATATGGGTGCCCCCCATGTTAGAGTCAAGGACCGGGTTTGCAAACCCGGTAGAAGGCAAAACCGAACTATCGTTCGGAGGAATACCAGGAACTGGGAAACCTGCAGGGCTGGGATCTGCAGGAGCTTCCATGTCCATTGAGTCGCCGCCACCAGAATCGTCGTCGCTGGAGTCGTCGATGGAGACGATGTCGGCGTCGGCGGGGATTTCACGTGACCCCTTGTTCAAGGTCACGTGAAGACGCCTTGCGTACTCTTCATCATCGATGTCTTCCTCCAAATCGATAATGTCTGCCGAATTTGGAGGAGGGCTTGGAGGAGGAAGCCTGTAATCCACCGCCTCTGTTGGAGGAGGAGGAGGAGGGGCTGATGGATCAGCAAGCTCAGGAGGGTTACTCGCCGGGCTCTCGTGAGAGGGAGCAGAGAAAGAAGAACCGGATGCACCGGTGAAATTGGTGTTGAGCCACCGAGAAAACCTAGGGTTGACGCATCTCTTACGCCCCATGGTGGAACTGGTGGAGAGGATAATGTTTGGAGCAGCCGGAACCTCCGAATTTATAGTCTTGAGGAGTGGCATTTTAGTTGCTCGAAAAGTCAAGTGAGAAAATTATTATTCTGCGAGTTTCCAAGGATACAGGAAGACGAGGTGATGCATCGCTGAAGATTCCGTCAGAGTGATCAGGTACTAAAGAGAAATTTTGACTTGTCAAGTCAAGATCCTTTTTTATTGTTGGAAGATTCCTCAGAGAGAGTAAGAGAAGATGGACCAAGATTTTGGTGTTCGGAATTCCGAAGACACTTGTTCCGAAGCTCTTATTTTCCGAAGATGGCGGTTAACAAGTGAAGACAGTGCGGTATGTCTGGATCCTAGGTTGACGGCAGAACATATCCCTCGTCATGTTCTCATCTGAGAATGAGGATGCCAAGTGACATGTTCAGGGGCTTATGTCGTAGCCCTAGTTTGCAGATATTTCGAACCCTATTTTAAGATTTTTTCGAAGACTTGTCTTACACGGCATGGTGTACGGGAAGGTTACGATCTCCTTGATAGATTCGGAGAAGGAACATTGTAGTTTAGGAAGGACTCTAATAGGCGGTAACTAGCCTATAAATACTCATGTAACCCCTACGGGGAAATCTATCTGGCACCTTGCGAAACCTTAACGCAAAGGCTGCCACATTATACAAGATCGCACTGGACGTAGGGTTTTTATCCTTCGGGAGGCCTGAACTAGTATAAACCCTCTGCGTGTTCTTAGATTGATCTCGCTAACCACGTTGCTCCCACGATCTAAATATCTGCCGAACAACCCCGTTCAATCGGGTGACGACAATCACCATACCCCATGTGGGAGAAATTTGTTTATCCACTCGAGGTGTATAAATTTGTCCAGTCTTCAGCTTTAGTCTAACAAATTACAAACAAAACACTAAAGAGAACGAAGGCGCCCAGCACAAACACACACCCCTCTGTCCTCACACACATCCACCTGTAACTCTCAGCTCTCGAGCAAGCCCACTCAAGCCATCATGGCTGAGGCTGTTGTGGGATTGCTGATTGGCAAGCTTGGCGAGGCCTTGTTGAGCTAAGCACTCGCCTATGGTGCATCCCTGCTTTGCTTGAAAGCTTCTGCCCTCAAGGGGTATCTTTGGTGAGATCCGGAGGGCCACAGGTTGTCTGGAAATCATGCAGGCCTTCTTGCAAGACTCATAGAAGTTCAGAGGTACTAACAAGACCACAGATGTCTTTGTCAAGAGGATTCGAGGTTTAGCTTTTTGGATGGAGGATGTCGTTGATGAGTTCAAGTACAAGCTCGAAGATGCCAAACATGGCGGGTTTGCAGCAAAGATGAAGAAGAGGATCCATCATGTCAAGGTTTGGCGCCGTCTTGCTCAAGAGCTCCGTGATATCAACGCCAACCTTGAAGACGCTGCAAAACAGAGGAATCTTTGTGCCATACCGGCAATAGTGGAGACTGGAGAGGTCCGGTGGAGGTAGTGACCATTTTGCTGGATCAGAGGTATCGTGCTTTGCAAGAGAAGAAGATCTGGTGGGTATCCAAGATAATGCAGAGAAGTTGAAGGGGTGGCTACTTGATAACCTGGATGAAAAGAAGGGCAAAATCATCACAGTTTGGGGGATGGGTGGAGCTGGCAAAACCACTTTGGTTGATCATGACTATAAGATTGTGAAAAATGGTTTTGATGTTGCTGCATGGGTAACGGTGTCAAGGAGTTGGCAAGTTGAGGACTTGCTGAAGAAGATTGCTGGAGGGTTTGGCATCCCAGGTGACATTAGCAACCTTGAAAAGAGAAGTTGAAGTCATCTATAACCATCTGAAAGATAAAAGCCATATCTTGGTTCTAGATGATGTTTGGGAAACAAATGCATGGATTAGTGTCATGAATGTCTTTCCAACCAATTGTATCAGCAGACTTGTTCTCACGTCAAGATACAAAGAAGTTGCATCATTGGCAACCAGTAGTGACTGTATTATGGAGCTAGAATTGCTAAAAGAAAGGTCCTCATAGGAGTTATTTTGCAATGTAGCATTTCGGAACTACAATGACAAAAGCTGCCCAATAGAGCTATGGGATTTGGCTCAAAAGTTCTTAGAAAAGTGTGAAGGCTTGCCTCTTGCCATTGCTTGCATAGGCAACTTACTCTTTTTCAAGCACCCAACTCCGTCTGAATGGAGCAAAGTGTATGATGACTTAGAGTTGCAGTCAATGAAACATGTGATCCCTGGTGTTGAAATGATTCTAAGAGTCAGCTTGGAGGACCTTCCGTACGAGTTGAAGAATTGCTTCTTACATTGTGCATTGTTTCCAGAGGACTCATAAATGAACAGGAGAAGATTAATAAGGCACTGGATTATTGCTGGATTCATCAAGGAAAAGGCAAATAAAACTCTTGAAGAAGTTGCAGAAGGCTACATGAATGATCTTGTAAACCGGAGCTTACTACAAGTTGTGGAGAGAAATGAGTTTGGGAGAGTGAAAAGTTGTCGAATGCATGATGTCGTCCGTAGTCTTGCCGTCGAAAAAGCAGAGAATGAAGGTTTTGGTAAAATTAATGAAGGCTCGACCACATTTTGTATGGATGTCACACGTCGTCTGTCAATACAAAGCACAAATATTGCACCACTTAATCAATCAGGTGTAAGACATCTTCGTGCTATTCATGTTTTTCTGAGTTCCATCGACATTGATTTGCTGAGGCCAATGCTTGCATCATCAAATTTTCTGTCTACATTGGACCTGCAAGGAACTCAAATCAAGATATTGCCTGATGCAGTTTTCAGTTTGTTTAATTTGAGGTTTTTGGGTCTGAGAGATTCAGGGATTGAGGTTTTGCCAGAGGCAGTCAGAAGGTTAGTAAACTTAGAAGTATTAGATGCAGCCTATACTGGGTTGCTATCATTGCCACAAGGTGTAGCAAAACTAAATAAGCTTAGGTACCTGTTCGCAACGCAACCCGGTTGCGCAGGACAGCTTTGGTCTGGAGTAGAGGTGCCTAGGGGCATAAAAAACTTGACCGGACTGCATGCTCTGCAAAATGTTAAAGCAAGCTTAGAGACTCTATGTGATATTGCTGCTCTGTGGGAGTTAAGAACATTGGCAGTTTGCAATTTGAAAAGTGAGCATTCTCTAAACCTGTGCAGTGCTATTATGAACCTGAGCCATCTTGTCCACTTGTCAATCAGTGCAGCGAACGAAAATGAAGTACTACCATGGGAAGCACTCCGCTTACCAGCAAATATTTCTAAACTTGATCTGGATGGGAAGCTGGAGAAGATACATATGCATCGGATTCTCTCACCCTGGTCGCATCTTACAAGCCTCACTCAATTGTCTTTGGGATGCTCCAACTTTGATGAAGACTCATTTTCTAGCCTCATGGTGTTACGTGGTTTATGTTGTTTATCATTTTATAGGGCTTATGATGGGACGCAATTGTGCTTCCCTGCAAAGTCGTTTCCTAGACTCCAAACCCTAAGAATATGGGCTGCTCCACATCTGAATCAAGTTGAAATAGAGGAAGGTGCACTTGCAAGCCTTGTTCGTATTTTTTTTTGTAAAATGCCCAGAATTGAAGTGCCTTCCACGTCGCATTGAGAATCTTGCGGCCCTTGAGGGCCTACTTTTGCAAGACACTGCAGAGGAGCTCATAGAGAAGCTTAGGAAGAATCATGAAGCGGATGAATGCCACAAAGAGCTTATGGCGATTGGCCACATTAGAAATGTTGTTGTTAAGCTAACTGAGAAAAACATATGGGAAAGAATTCGCTGAACGAAGGCTTGGATGTTGCTGTTCCCAGAGGTAGGTTTTTTCCTTTTTGTTTGAATACAGTCATTCTATATAGCATGGTACTTCAGTTTCTATGTGCATTTGTTGATGCATGTCTGCTTAGTTCATTTTCACACTTTTCTTGTACGTTGTACCTGCAGATATCAGAGCATGTGAGCAACAAATAGGTAGGGAGCAACGATTAGAACTGCATCCCTTCCATGTGGGACCGACTTGTAGGAGGCAGGGTCATGGAGAGACCTATCCAGCCTCAACTCCTGGATGGCGCGCATTGCGCAACTACCGACGTCTCGTGGACTCCGTCTGCGCGCCGCGCTTGAGCTGGTGCTTCGGATGCTCTCCGACGAACAGGTGGGGCGCTGCATTCAGCAGCAGATGGTTTTCTCGTTAAGGCTTTTCGGTGATGATTTTACTTTTCTCGGAGCGGCTGTTTGGGGGCAATATGTGCAGCTGAATGAATTGTAATAAATCCGAATGCTATGTGCAGAAACGCAGAGGCGGGAAACTTTTACCATTTTCTAAAGAAATGTGCAGCTGAAGGCGAAGACTGCGAAGTTCCATGCTCGCCTGGCGTGGGGAGACTGCTGCCTAGGTCCAGGAAGAGTTAGCTGCCTTCTCTCACTTGCATGTTTTACTGGGTTATGAGCCATCTCGTGCATTTGTCCATTACTGCATCAAATGAAAATGAATTACCACTGGAAGCACTGCATTTACTGGGAACTCTGTCTAAACTTGAACTTGAAGGGCAGCTGGAACAAAAAGAATGCCTCAGATTCTCACATCCTGGTCGCACCTTAACCATCTCACTCGATTGTGTCTGGCATTCTCCAAACTCGATGAAGACTCATTCTCCAATCTCAGTCGATTGTTCTGAAAAAAGAATGCTCTGTTTCGGAACGGCAAAACAGAGGCCCTCCTTATACTGAACTGTTTATAAGCAGGCAATAGACGGACATGTACAACACAAGGAAACTACGTGTCGAGACTGAATTGTGCGATGTTAGTATCTCCCTGTCGCCTGAATTGCCATGCTCGAGCTGGCACTTCAGAGCCATTTCGATGAACGGGTGGCCCGCTGCTTCGAAATTGCAACTATTTCTGATGATTGCTTAATGTGCCTGATGAGGTTAATTACATGCATTGTGCACAGCTGAAGACGAAGATGGCTGTCGTGCCTGTTCCACAGGGAGACTCTCGCTGAGGACATCCAGCAGGCAGGGCTGCTACTGCTTTTTTTGTCCTAAAAAAAAAAACTCGACCTGCCGGGGGAAGACCGCCCCCAACGGCATTTAATTAAGAAGAATAACCTCTCACGCAGGTCGAGAAAACCCCCGAACTCCCTCCCCGATCCTACGCAGGGACTCAGCTGGCCGTTGTGAGCTCCGGCGCGAGTCTTTACCATGTGCTTTGACCTGGGGAGGACGAGGGGATTTTTTTTACTCTGCACTGCAGCGTGGCATATCTCAGCCACATGTGCTACAGTGCGCGCGCGGTACCGTGCGCAGGTGCCGCGGCGGGGGATCGAACCCCGGTCGACAGGGCAAACGCCCCGGAGCCCTCTGGCTCTGACCAGTCGGGCTGCCCCCGCGTTGGCGCTTTTTTTGTCCTAGATTCGACAAGTATGCCTGATGCTTGTGGTACTCCACTTCTGCATTGCACGCGCCACGCGCCGTCGCTCGCATCGGCGTTCCAGCCAGTTGTAGAAGCAGCTCGATGTGAGTGCCACTGCCTATCCTGCTTCCTCTCCTTCTATCCTTCCACCGCTTTGTTCCGTGCCCCCCCCCCCCCCCCCTCTATCCCATGCGCATGTCCCTGCCTGATGCCTCGATGAACTGAACTGCGTGGCGCTGGTGTATGAACAGTTTCAGCGTAGACTCCCCGTCTCTCGCCAGTGTACATATTCATGGTAATTGTCTCTTGATGGATGCCCATCAGGTGCTTGACGTATTGCCTCTACTGTGGCTAGGACCAATACTATGTGAACGAATTACAGAGAACAGTTAGCCTCTAGGCATGCATCATGACTGGCCTGTATGGTGCATCCAGCTTTTTTTTTTCTTCCTGTGCGCGCACTTAATGTGCTCCCCCCCCCCCCCCCCCCCCCCCCCCCACCACACACACACACACACACACACATGTTTAGGAACAAAGTTACATGGAATCATTGAAGGTGATGGGATAGAATAGAACTGTTCATTGAAGAAAAAACATGACCTCCTCTATTTTTTTTTATCCGGGATCGTCTACAAGTTGTTCTCATGGACAAAACTTTGATGCGCGTTCACTTAACAGTGACCCCTGCCGATAAAATTGCTGAGGTGGCCTTCATCATAAAATCGCCGAGGTAATCTTCACTTGTGTTTGTGGGCTATGAGCATGTGTTTGGAGATACCCACAAGCCTTGTTTTGTTTGTCATTTGTTTCATGAGGGTGTCATGTTTTCTAGACGAAGCTTCGTCATTAAGAAAAATACGAGCAATGCAATTAAGATATGTTTATTTCCATTCTTGCAAAGCAAGATGGCGACAACAGTGGTGGCAAAATTACGTATAGAGAAAAGAAACATGATCTTCTCTTATTTTCTTGTGTGGCATTGTGATTGTATAGTCCACCAGCACAAAAGGTGGGCGGCAATGTTGGGGTCTCGCCAAGGGCAAAATCCTCCAAACATAAGTAGGAAAGAGCAAGTAGGAAACAATAGAATAAAGGATATGCAAATGAAAATGCGAAGCCTTCTCACTTCTCATGGTTTCAAAAATCCGTCCCTTTACGTTTTGCCCGTGGGCCGGTATTTATAGGGAGACCAAGGGTCATTTTATTAGTTCGGACTAAGATACCCTTGGTCAACTACTACATCCTCGGAATATTTTTGTACAAAAATGTCCAAAGGGTAGAGTCGACAGTTTACACCAATACAATGGTTCGATCAGTAACCCTAATGGTGGACATAATTTTGGCATCGCCATTTCCAAGTCGTCGCCATTTCCACGCCGTCATTTGGGCACTTATATTTCCCCACCTCCTACCATGGGCCATCGTCTTTTGGCTCGTCAGGAAATGCCGGAGGCGAAAAGTCCATCAGATGTATTCCTCACCATTGCTATGTCCAACTCCTACAAAGAAAAAAAGGAATGGAACAGACAACAATACATCAATGATAAAATGCGAAGCCTCCCATAGACGTCGCTATTTAATGGAAGGTGTCGATCTCCAACACACAGCGGCTGAGAGGAGACGGGAGTGAAGCAGAAACCTAAAGGCTGCTTATACATGAACTTGTCGTTCAGGCTGAAACCGAAAGAAAAACACTAGTGACGGTCACAGTGATGTTAGCCGGTCCATCACTGCTGTGTTTCAAACGAATTTCAAACGCTGTTGTTATGTTTGCCCGCCACTACTATGTTTTCAGCCTTTTTTGTGACGGAATGTCTGCCACTCGTCACTGTAGCCTCTCTTTGTACTAGTGTGATGGTGCTTATAGAGTACCAAAAAGTAAGTATAATTAGCATACACTTCTCCAGATTGCCAGAAGAGCAGCAACGGCAGTCTGACGTGTGCTTATTAGCAGGGGAAGTCCTCGCGTATGCGTGGCACTCTAGAAGATAGAACAAGACTCGATTCGGTCATGGATAAAATTGCCTGTGTGTAAAGATAGTAAAGATTGACAGATTGAAGTGCCTGTGTGTTCTATCAGAGCAAGTACCTTTGATTCGAATTCTGATCAGCTGCTTTCTCCTACTAACTCCATCGCTAAAGTGGTCAAAATTGAGCTAATTGGGGACAACAGTTAGTGGGGTAATTAAATATTTCGGAAACGAAAGCACTGGGTACCTTCCTCCCAATTTCGAAATCAAAAAGTATATATGGGTAGGGCATAGTGGATCACCCACGGTCCTTTTTTGATATATATATATACATATATATATATATATATATATATATATATATATATATATATATATATATATATATATGGCAGCGCTATTCTACACCCTAGGTGTAGAATAGCTATTCTACACCACGAGCCAACCAGGCGCCATCCCGACCGAGCCAACCAACCCAATCCCCCCGCGCCACCTTCCCGCGCCCGTAAACCCGATAAACCCCCATGCGCTCCCCCCGAGGCCCGACACAACCTACCTGGCGGCGCGACTCCCGATCCATCCCGGCCTTCCTCGTCGGCGCCGCGGGAGCGGCGGCGACCCCCGCCGCGGCGCGCCTCCAGGTCCGTCCCGGGCTTCCTCGACCCCCGCCGCGTCGTCCCCGAGAGGATCCCAGGCCTCCATTGGCATCAACGCTCGCCCCCAATCTCTGAGGATCTGCGGCCTCCATTGGCGTCTCCTTCCTCGCCCAGATCCAGAGCAGCGCGAGCTTCATCCCTGCTGGAGCTCAAGGGAAGCGCGAGACCACCCGATCTCGGGCTCCATCACTGCTGCGCGCCATTCGTTCTTCTTCCTCGCTGCTCCACTGCCCCCCAGTTGAAGCTCCTAGGTACCTAATGTCCTAGCAAATCTGAATCGTAATTACTGATGCAGTAGCAAACGTTGTTAGCTTGTTCTTCCCTCTGATTTTACTTTGCGGATACAAAATTACTGGAGAAGGTTCATCGAATATGCGTTAGCAAGATGTTGTTGGATAGTTCATCGAATCAGGAAACATAAATTTTAAAATTACTGATGAGGTACATAGACGCCAAAAATGTTAATCTCCTCCATGCTCCTCACAGTTAAAATTACTGGTGTGCTCTTGTAGTTTGGCGAGCGTTGAACAAAACGTAATTTGAATGTTAAATTTACTGATGCATGTACTGGTCAAAGAACCTAACTGTTAATCTCCTTTTGACAGAGTTTAATGTTGTTTTGTTCCAGAGTATGTGATAAGATTTAATTTGTTCAATTTCGTGCAGATAGATGGCGATCGGGGATCCTACAGCTGCTGTTGGGCCTAACACCAGAGATGGTGGCAGCTTCATGGGCTCCCCAGTTTCCATCATTGTCCACAATGACGCTCCACAGTCAACCCCTTCGACAGCTCCTCCGACTGTAATATCATTAACACCTGACGCGCCTATAGCAGCAGTCCCTGTTTCATTTAGTCCGCCATGGATAAATGACCCACAAAGGTACAAGGTGATGATCACGCCTCCTGCTCCTATTGCGCCAGAGCAGCTTGTGACACCAGAAGTAGAGGCTATGTACAGTCATGTGAGTGATATCTCAATTATAAATAAAACATTGGCAAAAGTAATTTTCATAGTGATTAGCAACCTTATTCTGTTTAAACAACAAATTGTGTGCAGGACACGAGGATACATGCAAGATTCATACCCCATCTTGACATGTCCTTTGCGTCCATGGACGACGCATTCAATTTCTATCGTGAATATGCAATGCTTGCTGGGTTTCCTATTAGGAAGAGCAGGATGAGATATAACAAGACTGCTCAAGACATTGAGTGTTCTTTTTCAGGGAAGCACACTAATACACCGGGTGGAGACAGGAAGCGCGGCAAGACTAGTAAGAAGAACGGATGCAAAGCAATGGTCTGCGCACGGCAATCGAAGGACGGTTCTGTGTTTTTCCAGAAAATATCGCTCAACCACAACCACGTACTAACACATTCTCCAAATA
The DNA here is from genome assembly GCA_007726485.1 of Eragrostis curvula. Taxonomy (NCBI): domain Eukaryota; kingdom Viridiplantae; phylum Streptophyta; class Magnoliopsida; order Poales; family Poaceae; genus Eragrostis; species Eragrostis curvula. The sequence goes on from CM017440.1 coordinate 42,964,775, forward strand.
TGGTGAAGCGGATGAGATCGCACAAGGAGAAGGATCCAGCATTTGGGGAAATGGTAGACATGTTACTAAACAGCAACGTGAAGCACGTTCATGTCATGAATGTACTGAACAAGTCAGTTGGAGGCAACGACAATCTCAACATGACAGAGCGAGACATCCAGAATAGGTACTGCTCCTGAATTTACTGAATGCTATGCTTGTGCTGTGAACTATCATACATGAAAAAGATAATTCCTAAAAGAGCATACGTATTTTCCTGCTGTTGTTATTACAGGAGGGCTGCGCTTGCCCGTGAGGAGGTGACTGATGACATTCCAAAGTTGAAAAAGTTCTTTGAGGAGTGCAAGAAGAACAATCCTCAATTCTTTCATAGCTTTCAAGTGGACAGCAATAATGTAGTGCGAAACGTCTTTTGGAGTCATGCAAGCCAACAAGGTGACTACCAAGGTAAAAAAAAAACAAAAAACTCACCATACCATGTCAAAAAGCTAGTGACATGTACAACATTGTACGTCTCTGTAACAGGATTTTTTGTCTTTTGGCAGACTTTGGAGATGTTGTGACATTTGACACCACATACCGCACGAATATGTACAGCATGCCACTTGCAATGTTTGTCGGCTTCAACCACCAGCTGCAAAATGTAGTTTTTGCACAAGCCTTAATAAGAGACGAGAAGATAGAGGCGTTTGAATGGGTGTTTGAACAGTTTAGAACCTGCATGGGCGGCAAAGACCCGATAACAATATTCACAGGTAGTTTTTTTTTGTTCCTTCCTTGACATTTCCTGTATGGCCAAGATACTTACTGGTGCTGCAGTCATGACATTTACTGACAAGCTTCATGAATTTTAATGACACAAATGCAGAAATCATGATGCATACTGATACTACCTGTATGTTTTCCTTTATGTTATGCTGCAGATCAGGATACTGCGGTAGGGAATGCAATTCACAATTTATTCACAAAGACCTATCACAGATACTGTAGATGGCACATAGTCCGTAAGTATAAGGACCCTCTGAACGTGCTCTACAGTCAACATACAGAACTGTGTGCCGCTCTGACTTCAGTGATAAACAACCCTCTAAATCCTGCCGAATTTGAAAGAGCTTGGGCAGCCATGAAGCTGAAGTTCGAACTTGAGGGTAGAAGGGCCATTGAGAAGCTATACGATGATAGGAAGATGTGGATTGCTGCATTCTTCAAGGAAATCTACTGTGGCCCTGTCTCTTCCACGCAGAGAAGCGAGAGCATCAACTCAACAGTGAAGGCAGGATACGTCGATAACTCAACACCGATACATGAGTTTGCAAAGTCATTCCTAGATATGTTGGTGCACAACAAAGAGAATGAGGCCAGAGAGAAGTACAACTCACAGGTAACCGCTTAAACAAAACAATTTTCCTTGTTTCGAAGAATTGAATATGTGGTATAAAATTACTGTATGCACTATGGTAGGAAATATTACTGCATAAACTTGTCATAGAAAATTACTGGTTTTCCTTGTTTGGAAGAATGGAATCTGTGGTAGAAAATTACTTTATGGTAGAAATTACTGCTGGTCACTTGTTGGGAAGAATTGAATATGTGGTATAAAATTACTGTATGCACTATGGTAGGAAATATTACTGCATAAACTTGTCATAGAAAATTACTGGTGTTCCTTGTTTGGTAGAATGGAATCTGTAGTACAAAATTACTTTATGGTAGAAAATTTCTGGTGATCACTTGTTGGGAAGAATTGAATATGTGGTATAAAATTACTGTATGCACTATGGTAGGAAAATATTATTGCATAAACTTGTCATAGAAAATTGCTGGTATTCTTTGTTTGGAAGAATGGAATCTGTAGTACAAAATTACTGCATACACTTGTGATATAAATTTACTGGTGTTCCTTGTTATGAAATTACTGGCATGTCACATGTATCCACCTAAAAAAAGTTTGATTGAATGAAACTATGTACTGAGCTGTTTAGGCATTGGAAAAGAATAGAAATTTACTGACATTTCTGTTAAATTAAATGCAGGCGATAACCCTGCAAGCAACAAACTATGGGTATGACGAACAGTTAGCCAAGCATTATACAAGAAATGTGTACAACAGATTTAAAATGACCTTCCAGTCCAGCACTTCCTTCACGATACGCCCAGATGTGGACAAACCTGGATACTTCTTCCTCAAACACAGGAAAACAAATGATACTTTTCCATGGATACAACATGAATTTAGGGTAAAAGCAGTTGTCAACACCGAGGATCCTGAGAAATCTGTGTTCAGCTGCGAGTGTATGACCTGGGAACACACAGGTATGCCGTAGAAACCACACTTGTTAAAAAAATGTATGATGTTTTCATGATATTTACTGAATATTGCAAAACTGAACACACAGGATTTTTCTGCCCCCACCTAGTGCAAGCATTCTCACACTTATGTGTTGAGCGCATACCCTCGAGATATATCCTCAAGCGTTACACCAGAGACCCGCACAAAGATACAAGTTTCGATAGACATGACAAGGTGTTTATGGGTCCTGATGGAGACACAAAGGCACATAGGACGGCAACTATACTCCCCGGTCTGTTCAAACTGCAGCGGTTTGCAATAATGTCAGCTGAGGTAAGCTGATGAATAATATGCTTGTTTGTCTTTTATCTTGCTACATACATCTTGCAAAACTTGACACAAATGTATATATATTGGGCAGGCAATGGAGAAAGCTAAGCAAATTATAAGGGATGCTGTTACAGCTCTTGAGGCAATTCCTCCGGATCTGATTTTGCCAACAACACCTAGTACAGCTGCAAATGAGGAAACGTCAGCTGCCCACACCACAGGTGCAACAAGTATGGAATCAGCAAATGAACCTCCTACGGACATCCCACTAGGTGATGACAACTTGTCAGCAAAGGCCCCACCAATATCAACAACAAAAGGCAGCCGCAAGAGGAACAATGGAGACGAAAGCATCCCAGAACCACACTTCCAGCGACCAAAAGAAAAGCAGAAAAGGAGGTGTGGTAAATGTGGTAAGCTTTCAACTGGCCATAACAAAGTCACCTGTGAAAGGAATAAAGAAAAGCAAGAAGTAGCCAAGAGACCTAGAGGGAGACCAAGAGGGAGTGGTCGTGGCAGGGGGACAACAGGAGGCGGTGGGCGGGAAGAAAATGGGAGTGGGGGAGTTCATGGTACTGATAATGACATGGAACCTGAAATGTAAGCTTCAGCATACTATTTACTGAAAGAGGGAAGAAACTGTCATGTTGTGAAAAGTTACTGACATGTATTTATATTTGTAAACAGGGAAACGATGAGCGTAAGAACAAGGAGCGCGACAATGAACAGTGGTCGTGGAGGAGGAAGAACAGGCTCAAGGATGAATATTCGAAGCGAAGCCATGTCAAGCCATTTCTTGGACGATGAACAAGAATACACCATGGAGAGTGATGATGCAGAATATGAATATATGTCAGAAGGATAAAAAGCATACAGCAGAACTGTGAATTTATTTTTTTTGCATTCTTTAGTTCATGGATGAAGAAAAAGAGATGAATAGTTGCAAAACATATAGTTTCATAGATAACTCCAAAAAGTATAGAATTGTTTCAGTGCATATTGGTTTATGCATAGAATTGTTAATTTTTCAGAGGATGCTTTATGAAAGTTCGAAATGTCGGTATGAATTTACGCATGTGCAGTGGCGATAGACGAAAATTACTGGCATGTAGATATGAATTTACTGAATCTTTGGTAGTTTTTACTGACATGAAATTCTCCAATAAAAAGATGGTACACTAAACAGAAGCATTTACTGACATTGTTCTGTTAACGTTGACTGGCATTTACATCCCTAAATTCTCCAACAAGGTGGCACACTAAATTCTCCAATAAACAACAATACTAAATTCTCCGTTGACAAAAACAATAAAATCTATGGCAAATAATACTCCCACTAAATTCTCCAACAAGATGGCACACTAAATTCTACAAACAAACTACATCACTAAAATACTGGCATTAATGTTTTAAATTACTGGCACACTAAATTCTACAACTTGTCGCACACTAAATTCTCCAAACAAAAGATTCATCTACAACCCGGAGGTATGAGATGTTAAAGTCCAAACCCAACAGGCTAAACTTAAATTGATATCCACGCATCCCTAAATTCTATGGCACACTACATTCTCCAACAAGATGGCACACTAAATTCTATGGCAAAACACAAACACTAAATTCTCCGACAAAATGGCACACTAAATTCTATGGCAAAACAATGACACTAAATTCTACAACCAGATGGCACACTAAATTCTCCAACAAGATGGCTCACTAAATTCTATGGCAAAAACACTAACACTAAATTTTCTGAAAATGATGGCACACTGAATTCTCCAACAAGATGGCACACTAAATTCTACAAACATACCTCCTCACTAAATTACTGGCATTAATGTTTTAAATTACTGGCACACTAAATTCTACAACTTGTCGCACACTAAATTCTCCAAACAAAAGATTCATCTACAACCCGGAGGTATGAGATGTTAAAGTCTAAACCCAACAGGCTAAACTTAAATTGATATCCACACATCCCTAAATTCTATGGCACACTACATTCTCCAACAAGATGGCACACTAAATTCTATGGCAAAACACAAACACTAAATTCTATGAAAAAGTGACACACTAAATTCTACGACATAGTGGCACACTAAATTCTATGGCAAAAAAATGACACTAAATTCTACAACCAGATGGCACACTAAATTCTCCAACAAGATGACTCACTAAAGTCTATGGCAAAGACACTAACACTAAATTCTCTGAAAAATATGGCACATAGAATTCTCTAACAAGATGGCACACTAAATTCTACAAACAAACTACATCACTAAAATACTGGCATTAATGTTTTAAATTACTGGCACACTAAATTCTACAACTTGTCGCACACTAAATTCTCCAAACAAAAAATTCATCTACAACCCGGAGGTATGAAATGTTAAAAGTCAAAACCCAACAGGCTAAACTTAAATTGATATCCACGCATCCCTAAATTCTATGGCACACTACATTCTCCAACAAGATGGCACACTAAATTCTATGGCAAAACACAAACACTAAATTCTCCGACAAAATGGCACACTAAATTCTACGACAAAGTGGCACCCTAAATTCTATGGCAAAACAATGACACTAAATTCTACAACCAGATGGCACACTAAATTCTCCAACAAGATGGCTCACTAAATTCTACAAACATACCTCCTCACTAAATTACTGGCATTAATGTTTTCAATTACTGGCACACTAAATTCTACAACTTGTCGCACACTAAATTCTCCAAACAAAAAATTCATCTACAACCCGGAGGTATGAGATGTTAAAGTCCAAACCCAACAGGCTAAACTTAAATTGATATCCACGCATCCCTAAATTCTATGGCACACTACATTCTCCAACAAGATGACACACTAAATTCTATGGCAAAACACAAACACTAAATTCTACGACAAAGTGGCACCCTAAATTCTATGGCAAAACAATGACACTAAATTCTATAACCAGATGGCACACTAAATTCTCCAACAAGATGGCTCACTAAATTCTATGGCAAAAACACTAACACTAAATTCTCTGAAAAAGATGGCACACTGAATTCTCCAACAAGATAGCACACTGAATTCTACAAACATACCTCCTCACTAAATTACTGGCATTAATGTTTTAAATTACTGACACACTAAATTCTACAACTTGTCGCACACTAAATTATCCAATCAAAAAATTCATCTACAACCCGGAGGTATGAAATGTTAAAGTCCAAACCCAACAGGCTAAACTTAAATTGATATCCATGCATCCCTAAATTCTATGGCACACTACATTCTCCAACAAGATGGCACACTAAAATTCTATGGCAAAACACAAACACTAAATTCTATGACAAAGTGACACCCTAAATTCTACAACAAAGTGGCACCCTAAATTCTATGGCAAAACAATGACACTAAATTCTACAACCAGATGGAACACTAAATTCTCCAACATGATGGCTCACTAAATTATATGGCAAAAACACTAACACTAAATTCTCCAAAAATAATGGCAAACAGAATTATCCAAAAAGATTGAACACTAAATTCTATGGAAAAAACACTAAAACACTAAAATCTCCACAAAAAAAAATGTCACACTAATTTTTGAAACAAAACATGTACACTAAATTCTCAAAAAAATTACTGGCATCGTTCTGTAAACATTTACTGACAGAGCACTAAATTCTACAACAAACTACCACACTAAATTACTGGCAATAATGATTGAAATTATAGACATGTCACTGCAAACAATTACTTACAAAAATAAACAATTACTGACGACTTGTTGTAAACAAATTCTGAGAAACACAAACAATTACTGACACATGAATAGGTATAATTTCTGAGTCTCCTGGAACCAATAAACAAACAAAGAAAAAAGATGAGAAAATGACAACCATATATACACTTTCGAATTAGAATGGTAAGGTCACATCAGTTAACATCACCACCGTCATATTTCCATCAGAATTCATATTTACATACAAAATATAAAGTGACAAAATGTCTTCCATCACAAATGTTTTAGCAGAAAAAAAAGATAAGCATGATATCAGCATTCATTCAGTCTTTCATGCGCGATCAGGCAGATGTATCTTGATCTCAGGTGGCAGCATCTTCGTAAGGTCCTGGTTCCCGTAATGAAAAATCATGTAGTGCATGAGCTCTGCACGGTACCCAGACCCCCTGGCCTGTATGTAAGAATCATGGATATAAAAATGATTAAGTGAACATACTACACACAGAGGTAGTTATGAGTACCAAAAAAGTAGCAAAGATAAAAATGAATAACAGAGGATAGTATCCTAACCGGGTCAATTTCAGGCTTAAATTTCCTATGGAGGCCAATGTATCTTTCCAATAATAACATGTCAAAGAACGCACAATCATTCAACAACACCTGCTTTGGCGTTGCGACACAGGTGAAACCCCAGTTACTCATGTCAGGAGACCTCCCCTTAGTTATTCTCTTGAAGATTGAATTTATCCTCTCACGCAAACGTCCACACACACCGTCATACCAGCGCCATTTGTCCCAATCTGCTGGCCATGCATACGAGTCCAATATATCAATCTGCCCATGATACATGTTGAAGCAAAAGACTGCCCAGTGGTCGCCGCTGTGGACAGGAAGGAACACCTACAGCATAGTTGCAATTGAGAAAATGAGGAAACTAGTGACTATATGAAATAGGTTCCAGAATTGATTTGCATAAGAGTAAAAATATAAAACCGGCAGACTTACAAGCTTCGCATTGAGTATTTGATCTGCAGAAAAGCGATGTTTTATATAATCTTTTGGAATTTTTTCATCGTAATTGTCACGTGGCCAAACAGTTTCACAAAAAATCAAATGCTGCATAAACAAAATATAACGTGAATAGAAATTTTCTGAGAACATGTGATCTCATCAGAAAATACAAATTCACATATAACGTGGCTGGATAAATAGATGGTACTTACGTTTAAAAAAGTTGGGAGGATAATCCTGTAGCCTTCACACTCGGGCCGTAGCACTGCATCATCCTGCATGACACATTGGGAGAAGTAGTCCACCATAGAGTCTTCGCCCATTTCCCCATCAGCAAAACTCTTGCCAATGAACTTGCCGGACATCGAGTGTAAAAGTGGCGTGGCTTTGTTACTACAAACTTTCTCTTTTCGGCAACAGAAATACCTGCATTTTATTACAGAATAAGAAAATGCCAACAACAACAAACAAAAAGGCAACACACAAAAATTACAGCACTAGAAATTACTGTACATGATCACCCCACTTTTTACTGAAATGGGCAGAAACAATTACTGACATGGGACAAATTACTGACATAGTCTTAACAAAATTACTAATGTGTCCTTCTGAATAATTACTGAGTCTGCTGGAAGTATACAACAAAGAAGAAACAATCACTAACATGGGCAGAAACAATTACTGACTTCATGCCGTAAACAATTACTGACACAACAGAAACAGACAATGGAGTGAAAAAAGAAGAAACGTACGTATCATATCGACGCTCATTCTTGTTCTTCATGATAAGCATCCTAAGCCCCATTGCATCAGCAGTGTTTGGACCCTTGCGAATCCATTCTTCTTTGTCAAAAGGCGTCACGTCGATGAAATCAGTTTCAAACAAAGGGCATGTACGCCATTGAGGAGGGACACCTATGTAAGGTGGTTTAGGATACACAATCTGAGGGATAGGCTCATCAACATCATTTGTCTTCGAATTCTTTGTCTTAGCAGAAGGCTTCCTATTGTTCTTCCTTGCGTAAGTGTTCAACTTCTTTACTTGTTCATCACCGCAAGCCTTCATGTCACACCCCTTAGCATTAGCTTTACGTGGAGCGCGGGGCTTAGTGTGCAGCCTTGTCCGCTCAGCGCTTGAAAGCTTCATAGAACGAGTCAAACGACGACCAGGGGGTGTCCAAATTCGCTCAGCGCCTTCATCAGTTTTTTGAGGAACCTGTCACATAGTAAAAAAAGTAGTTAAAAAAGTAAGTCAATCAAATCTGACAGTTTGGAGAAATTACTAAACAAAAGGTAGTTCAACATTTACTGATGAAACATCATATTTGCAAACAAACCTCTGGCTGAGCAGAAGCGTCCTCCTCGTTAACCTTGCTCTGATTCAGATTCTGTGAACAATCATCGTTGATTTCTTTTAGGATATCGGCAATTGAACTCCAAGATTTAGAATCAAACGCTCCAACGTTCACACCAGATTGAGTTTGAGACATATCAACAGCCTAGCATACAGAAAAAAGCTACCCCATGAGAAACAGAAGAAGTAAAAAGATGAAAACAAGATGTTGCAAAAAAAAAAAAAAAGAACCTCGGTTGACACTTTTTCTTTTGCATTCCCTTCAGGTTCACCAGACACGTTACGAGGAGGGGTTGGCTGTGATTTGAAATAAAAAATTTACTGGACAGAACAAACACAGTAGCTAAAAAGCGAAGATGTGGTCAAAACAGGATGTATGTGAAACATAGGTGAGTATTGGAAAAATTACAGTATCCATTTTCGTAACAGGATGGCTCTTTCCACCAGAAAATTGACCTGCCTGTCTCGACTGCATTTAAGAAATAGAAAACAGAATAATGAGGTATCCTTTGCAAAAAAAAAAAACATTGTGGAAAAAAAATCATAAACACAGAAGGAAAAAACACTAACATTGATCCTCTCACGAGCTTCGGCTATGATATTTCCAAGCCATGCAACATATCTGATGGAATCGATGTCATGCTTCTTAGCTACAGCATGAAGCCGAACAACAGCCGCCCGAAGCTGTTCAGGGTCGGCAGCATATGCACGAACCAAGATATCACGCGCAGTTACGTAAGTGCGTTGATTAGTTGAACTACTTCGTTCCTGTGCAGAACGTTGGTTCGGTGAAGATGGTGGAGGCGGTGGAGGGGGTGGTGGTGGTGGTGGAGGGGTTTTGCGAGGAGGTGATGGTGGAGGTGGAGGTGGAGGTGGTGGTGGTGGAGATGGAGGTGGAGGTGGAGGTGGAGACTTAGGTGACTGGTCACAATGATTGTCATGATCAGGTGATGAAGGTGGAGTGTCCTGAACACACAAGTACGAGAACAAAAAGAATGCATCACAAAAAAATTACTGGCCGAACAAAAAAGAAAACAAATTACTATGCGTATATACAAACCTGGCGATCTTCAGATTGATCATTTTCTGTGGTTGTCCGAGCAGGACTTTCATTAGCAAAAGAATGTCCATGAGGATCCAACGGGGATTTTTCATTCGCCCGAGTATGAAATGACGAAGTCGTTTTCTGCCTTTTAGACCCACTGTCAATTGACATCTGTGGGGGCAGCAAAATGTTGCACAAATTAAACAGAAAACAATATAAATGATGTGTCAAGTTGCTGGAAATAAAAAGGAAAATAAAAAAATTACTATTGAAAAACAACTTAATTATTGGATGCTATCAAAGGTATGTGTCGTTACATCAATTATTGGATGGGGTCAAATTAGCTTGTAAAGGGGATGTATCATTGCAAAAATTACTGGATGGAAGGATAACATAAAAATTACTAGGCAAAAAGAAATTACTGGATGCAGGAAAAACATAAAAATTACTAGTGAAAAAGAAATTACTGGAAATTACAGAGCCTAAACCTGAAAGAATGCTATTCAAATTCATATTTACTGGATGCAAAACAGAAAGCAAAATATTTACTGACCAAAAACCAGTCATTTACTGACCAGCAAAAAGATACTTGCATGCTATTCTTTTGCAAAAGAAATATAATATGAAGGAAAAAACAAGATGGAGAATATGCACTAACAGATGCGCGACGCTTCGCACGCTCGGTGCGTGGGGAGTGTAAAGGCTCATGACAAGATCGAGATCGTTCAATGATGCCCTTGATATCAGCAACAACCTTCTCTTGGGCCTCATGCAGCTCTCTCTGTCCCATACAAAACATCTTGTTGCCAGCTTCAATCTTCGCTGTCGCACTATCCACACGCCTATCATATTCTGCCAAAGATGACGAAACAGCTTGCTTGCGCGCATCATCAGTGATAGAAGATAGGCAATCAGCAAGCAAAGGCTGCAGCTTAAGCAACTGAGAAAAGCTATCAGGTGGACGGTTTGCAGCACGGGGGGCTGGTCGAGGAGCAGGTCGAGAAGAAACACCAGTTGTGGACTTGGAAGCATGGGTTGCAGGTTTCTTTGCTGGCTTCTCTACCGGAGGCATTTGTCCTGGCTTATTTTTGTAGACCTTTTTAATAACAGCTTTCTTTGGACCAACTTGAATAACCTCCGTCTGAAAAGGGCACTCATCATTGTCCTTTTCACGCCTACGCTGCGGACCCCCACGGGCACACACAGCCTCATCTGAATCAGAGCTGATATCATGAATTGGATGTGCTTGAGCAGCCTGCTGCCTATCACCACCCACATTTTGATAACATGTTCCAGCTTGATCCCTCCACTGCACACAGAAACATGGAAAAAAAGATGAAAAAAGTAAACTAAAACATAAACAGACAGTCCTTTTGAAAAATCTTACACAAAACAGGAACAAGTTCCATATTGCTTACAGGTAAATGACCGAAAGAATATCTCTTCTCCCCCAAACTTTTCTTGTCAGCCTTTGCAATCTTCTCAATGACTGAAGAAGTAAATAAACTGGCCCTGGGAGTTGTCATGGCATCCTCAATCATGTGATCACACAGAAGGTTGTCAAGGTAATAAATCTGGAAAAAAAAAACCAATGAATATCAGGAAAAGAGCAAGTATCAAATGAAGCCATAGAAGATAAATTTACTGATGCAATCAGGGGAATTACTGGACTGAAACTGCAAGCAGCATGGTAATTAGAATGCAGAAAAAAATGATACTTACTATGAGAAAAAGAACGCATCCTTGTACAGAAGGGCTTGCAGCTGTATTTCCTTTTTGTTGCCATTCCCTTGCCCTCTCTGCGATATCATCAACAATACCCTTGGACCAATCATATTGCTTCATGTCATCAAGATTACTGCATCGGACGCAATCATGACCAGTTATATTGTTTGTGCTCCTGGGGAACAACAAAGCATTGGACAACAGCAGGAAGAAGCACTTCATTGTCCAATCATCATTCTTCTTGCTTGAAGCCCATCTTTCCATTACCCATCTAGGCACCTCGGATTTCTTCAAATCTTTATAGGATTTCTTCAAATCTTGCTCTGAAACCTGAGCAAACAACGACTCCATTCCATTTCCATCACACTCTGCACGCAGTGAAGCAAGAGCAGACTTCAGCTCTTGGTAGGTTTTTTTAGGCAGATCCCGGCCACCAATTGGAGTGCCCATCACGTCATGAACAACCTGAGGGGTGATTGGCAACGACCGGCCTTTAATTTCAATGCGGAGGGGATTGAACTTTATATGGTTCATCAGATACATCGCGAGAGCCCTGTCATCAATGCCATCACACTTGAACTTCACAATATCTGGAAACCCAAGTTGTTCAATCCTCTTCTTCAAATGTTCTGGCATTTCACTAAGAATATTGGCAATGCATGCTGGAGAGCACCGAACGTTAGCATAATAAGTGGCAACCTGCATGAGGGCAAAGTAAAAAATATAGTCATGGTTTGTAGGCGCAAAAACAATTACTGGAATCTGAAATGAGCACATTGGCAGAAAAAATATAAAAGGAAACAAAAGCATTAAGCACTAAGTAAACTATTCCTATTGATGGCATGCATTAAGCAAAAACAAAAATACCGAGAATATATATTCATTAGGAAAAAAGGACACCACACAATGTAAACAAAATTACTGTGTAATGAAACATTTCCTAAAAGCAGTCTATTCAATTCAAACAAAAAAAAAAGTATAGGTGAACTCAAAAATTACTGGCAATATAAAAATAAAAGACTTACTATTGCTGGCCACAAAAAAAATGACAAAATGACAAGCAACCAGAGAGCATTATATACCTCTTTTGCATCCTCATCAAAATCTTCGTCATCTGCTCCACCACTCTTTGAACTTGTCACCTTCTGTTCAATGAAAGAAAAACATGACAAAAAAACTTACTAAGCAAACTGTACCAGCGACATAGAAAAAGCACAAACAACAAAACAAAAATAATGAATCACATTGTTCCATACAGTATTACCTCTTCCTCCGCATTTCTTGCAGCCTTTCCATGACGAGCTTTGCCACTATTTGCAGCCTTTCCATGACGAGCAGCAGATGACGGAACAAACACCTTCGGATGCTCAAAATCATCATCGAAATCAGAATCAGGATTCCCGCTGCATTTGCTGCTGGAAACCTTCCTAACATACACACGACGGCGCCTATTTTGTTGCTGATTCGGTGAATGAGGAGGAGACTCATCATTGACCAAACCGTCTGCATCTGAATTATCACCCATCTTGTTGAAGAAGACCCTGGATTGAAATTTAAATAAAGTATCAGAAAAAATCATCATCAATATAAGCAGCACAAAAACTAACAAGTGATGAAAAAAGAAGAAATGTTGCATCAGTCATCCAGCGATATAATGATACTGGGATAAATTACTGGGCACAGCCAAACAAAAACAAATACTGGTAAGCATCAAGTTGATACTGGATATATTACAGAATTTACTGGTACAATGATGTTTGGCAATCAACATTTACTGAGAACACTTATGACATCATAAGAGTGGTTGGTTTTTGAATCCAAAATGAGAGTTCCCGCCAATTGAAGCAAATCAGTAAATTCCCACCAACAAAATTACTGACAGAATGAATGAAAAATAGCTAGGATTCCAACGTAAAACAACACAACAGGTGCAAAAAAAAAAAGGATGATCCATAAATCACAGTCATATGTATATCATACATCAGTCAAAGCACAATACTATCAAAAAACTAAAATAATTACTGATCCATACAGAACAAATCGAGGGTGTGTAAAAATAGTAAACATAAGAGGGACCAAGCAGGGGGGTGCAGGACCATTACTAGGATCTAGATAAATCACTGCTGCCCTGGCAAAGCATATCAAAATGGAAAAAACAGGGATGCATTGCAGATGGCAGAATGGCATAGCAAACGCATACAATGTCGAATCCAGCGCCTAAAACAACAAGAAATCCATACACTCGAATCAGGGCCACAATCATAACGAACTAGAATGATTTCCTACATCTACACAGAACAAATCCATCAAAAATTAAAAAAAAATCCAAAACAACTAACTAATAATGACAAAATCATATATGAATCACAGCACACACACCATCACATCAACCACAGAGACTAGGAAAATCGATAGTACATTTGTAACCGCAACAATTCAACAACAAACCTGTAGTACCAATATCACAAAATCAACTACCAAATCACTGGTCTACGGTACAAATCATACCCATCTCACCAAAAATCCGAGCCAAAATCAGTAGCTCGAACACGAAACAACAAATAACTGCTCCAATAACCAAATTCGGAGCAAGTTAGGACAGGGGATTACAGGCATTGTACGATTTGGAGAAGGAGGGAGGAGGATTTCACATTCACGGGGTAGATTTGAAGACGCGCTAAAGCACCCGCCGTAGTTGGGGAAGGAGAAGCCAGAGCACGACCTCTAGAAGCCGCCGTAGACAAGGAAGAAGGGGAAGCCGCCGAGGATGCGCTGCATTGGCCGACGTACGGTCGAGAAGAAGGGGAAGGAGCCGCTCCTCAGGAACTGCGACACCCGCTCCGCCCGCTCCGCTCGCTCCGCCGCAACCTAGGGTTCGGATGAATCCGAACACCGAGGCGCGACCTCGCACCCTAGGTCGCCGAGGATGGTCGGGGACGCGCTCCGCCGCCGTCGCCGACTCCCCGCGCCGCCAGCCTCGCCTCACCGACCGCGGAGGATGTTAGGGTTTGGTGAAGCCGAACCCCGATGCACGCCCCCGCCTCGAATCCGCACGCCGCACGCCCGCACCGCCGTGCTCACTCCGCTCCCACTCGCCGGAGCCCCCGAAACCGCCGCGGCGCTCCGCGCGGTGCTGCTACAGTAACCGCACCGTTGGGGAGTGGGGAAGAAAGTGGAAGCGAAGCGCCGGAAAAAAGGGGAACGAAGCGGGTGCGGCGCTTTTTATACGATGCCGGAAGCGGGCGCGGGTTAGCGGGTTCAGTCCGATATAGGATGCGGGCCCGGTAACGGGGACGCGCGCGTGCGCGCGGCGCGCGGTTGGGTTGGCTGGGCTGGCTCGGTCGGACCGGATGTGGTTGGTTGGCTGGGCTGGCTGGGTTGGTTTGTGTCTAGGTGTAGAATAACTTATTCTACACCCTAGGTGTAGTATAGCACTTTTATATATATATATATATATATATATATATATATATATATATATATATATATATATATATATATATATATATATATATATATATATATATATATATATAAGTGATTCAAAGGTTCGCCCCATCACCCGAATTTCAAAATCAAAAGCGTGGGTTTTGTGGAGTACCAAAAAAGCATTGGTCGACCCCATCATTACTCTTGTTTTTGCCGACAATCACCATCATTATTCATGAGTGATAAAAATTCATGAGTGCAAAGAAAAAAAAAGACAATCACCACCATTATTCATGAGTGATACATTCTTTGTATTTTGTATCCGAAAAGATTGCCAGTCCTCCACGGCGCGCTGCATCAGTGCCCGCGACGCCCCGTGCTCCAGAGAATGGTCAAACTTTTCGGATTGCTCTTTGTCGTCAGGACCGTCACCAACTCCCCACCGAGCTGGCCGGAGACTGACCCCGGCGTGTCCCAATCGGCGGCGATGCGTGAAACCTGGCCCCCGGCCTGAGCCTAACCCATCGCACGAAACTTGACGTTTCCTCCCGCCCCACCTGCGTGTGCCATTCCTCAGCGTATAGCGTCGCCCACATCATCGTGTATTTGTGCGTGGCAGGGTTTATTAGCAAAATTACCCCGTGAGCATGGGTGAAGGATTGACACGTAACCACGAGGGATTAGCAAATAACCCTGGCGCTGCCTTTGTGCCATAAGTGCCTGCTAATTGGTAGAATCTGCACGCCGGGTTCCTGCCTGCGGCTCACGAACTGTGTTGGTACGTTTCAGATTGTTAACCGTCGCTTGCACACTTCGTGAGTCCCGTAGCTTGAGGCCTCGAATAGGTCCACTCTGTTTTGTTGTTCCCCGCTGGCCTCTTCCTCTCTTCGCCTTTCTGTTTCAGATGGGTTCTCTCTCGCGTGACTACTGCGGAAGGCTCATTTCTTCCTTGGCCGCGTGAGACTCTCCGACGTCCGGTTCGGTACGCTGCTGCTGAGCATTTCTGAATTGCCACTTCTTCATTACCATTTTGTTTCAGTCGCTCTTTTCTGATGTGCTCAGGCTTGTTTTCGAGTCCAGACTCTAGAGATGTTTGGCTTAGCGAGGAAGGTGCGGACAAGGACGTTCACTTGGGTCTCCAATTGCCAAGTTATGGTTATTACTGAAAGCTTAATTACAGCACATTTGCTTTCTTTAAAGGAACGTAATACAGGACCAACTTGATCAATCAGACAAGTAAACTATGATGCAAAACGAATAATTCAGCTGGCACTAACATGTTCTAGCTCTAATAAAGCAAAAGGATTCACATCTTATCATCACCAACTTGATCAATCAGCACATGTTGCAGTCTAATAGAAATGGGATCCCTAGTACTGATATGATTCTAAAAATCAGCTTGGTGGATCTTCCCAGTGAATTGAAGAATTGCTTTTTTACATTGTGCAATATTTCCAGAGGATTTTGAAATGAAGAGGAGGAGATTAATCAGGCACTGGATTAGTAGTGGATTAATCAAGGACAGAGAGAACAAAACACTAGAAGAAGTGGCAGAGGGCTACTTGAATGAGCTTGTAAACCGAAGCTTACTACAAGTCGTGAATAAGAATGAATTTGGACGAGTGAAATCATGCCGAATGCATGATGTCATCCGCCATGTTGCTCTTGACAAAGCAGAGAAAGACTGCTTTGGTAAGGTTTATGAGGGCTGTGAGACATTTTTGCTGAACGGAGCCCGTCGAGTGTCAATACAGAGTGCCAATATTGCAGCACTACGTCATTCTCACCCAACGCATCTTCGTGCAATCCATATTTTTACAGGTCATGTTGACATTGATTTGTTGAGGCCAATCATTGCATCCTCAAGTTTGCTGTCAACATTGGATCTACAAGGTACTCAAATCAAGATGTTGCCTATTGAGGTCTTCAGCTTGTTTAATCTGCGTTTTTTGGGTATTAGGGAGACTCCAATTGAAATACTACCTGAAGGTATAGGAAGATTACAAAACTTAGAAGTACTCGACGCATTCGGTACCGCTTTGGTATCTTTACCAAAGGGTGTTTCTAAACTGAAGAAGCTTAGGTGCCTGTACGCATGCACACTGCTCGCAGAAGGAACTCTTAAACTTTATCGTGGAATCAAGGTGCCTAGGGGCATAGGGAACTTAACTGGACTTCATGCTTTGCAAGATGTTAAAGCAAGCTTAGATACCCTATGTGATGTTGCAGCTTTGACAGAGTTGAGAACATTTGCAGTTAGTGATGTCAAAAGTGAGCACTCTGCAAATTTGTGCCATGCCATTGTGAACATGAGCCATCTGGTCCATCTGTCAATTAGTGCCTCAAACGAGAATGAGGTATTACCACTGGAAGTACTCTGTTTACCTCGAACTCTTTCTAAACTTGAACTGGAAGGGGAGCTGAAAAGGGAAGCGTCTCCGCTTTTCGCAGGATCGAGTCGGTATAGCGCTGATGAACAGACGCAACAGTACAGCATATAAAAAGCACAAATTAAGTCTTTAAATGGTTACATTAATACAATTAAAACATAGAGTCGCACAGCGGAAATAAACGGTACAAGTACAAGTCCAAACTAGTAGAAATACAGGCGCACGCGCTCACGATACAATAAGAACCCGCATCCAAAGCCATGAAGATGCGGACTCGAGAGGAGATCACTCCTCAGTCTCCCAGTGGGCTGTCCAACCAAAGGGAAGCTGGCCATCCCACTGTCCACCTCCACCCGTAGAGTCGGGGATAAAGGTGCTACCTGCAATAAAATCATAAAGAGCCAAACCCTGAGCAACTAATACTCAGCAAGACTTACCCGTCAAAAGGCTAGCTACAGCCGACTCCTAATATGCAAGGCTACAAAAGGGTGGCTGACTCAATAGCATAACTCGCACTAATTACTGGATCCTTACTTTCAAATTTTTATTTTCAAGTTAAGTACTTATCCGGAAAACAGTGTGCATATCTCTAAAACAGATAATAAGTAACAATACATCAACAGTGACAGTATATATATAGAAATGTAAATAACAGTAATGTAAATGGACTAGCATCATCATATCATCAATCATATCACACTACGATGTGACGCAGTGAGCAAGGTTGCTCTTGACCGAGAGCGGCGGCATCGATGTACATCCTGCAGGAGAAAACCTGACCACACGCCATACGCGGCAAAGGCCACATACGGCAACCGTTTACGCTACGTGCCACCAGAGCTGTACCAGATTCTACTCCTCCCGAGGAAGGGCTCTCCCACCGCAGCCCCCGTCCCGGACGGCTGACTGCGCGGAACGCCACCCTACCTCTCCCAAATACCATGATAGAAAGAGTAAAGTATCTACCAGACATCCAGGGCGACGTAGGCTACTAGGTTTACTAGGCCCATAAAAACACTAGCATGTGAGTCAGTACGTTCAAACTTGCTCAACAGGGCCAACAACGGACGGTCCTTAATCGACACAGACGGGGCTACCACCGTGAAGGCCCAGCCTTCTCGCACCATCCTACACAAACAATTCCCCGTCCGGTCTCAACAAATCCTAAATCCAGCTAGTACAATCCAAGGGTCCCTATCATGCGAGTGGGACCTACCACTCGACTTCTACCGTCCGCTAGCCACTAAGCCTAGCAAGTTCTAACGTAACCTAGACCACATCTACAAAAATAGGACACAAGGTAGGATATGGAAGGGTAGTCCTAATGCAGTTCTAAGTTTTCATATCAACTCCTAATAAACCTAATGCACAATCAATTACTAGCCCCAATCAAGTGCGAAAATAAAATCCTAAATAGGGAGGCATGCACCGGGGCTTGCCTGGCTCAGGAGCGTAGCTAACAGGGTCAGCGGGGTCAGTGTCCTGCTGCGGCTGCTCCTCCTGCACCTCCTGGGTCTGCTCCTCCGGCAGCTGGAAGTCCAGTGGCTCCGGAGTCGTCTCTGTCACTACACGTTATGACAAGGAAAATAATGCAAAGTTAGATGCAAGAATATGATGCAATTCATGGTTTAATTACTTGATAGGACAGTCATTTACACTGGAAGTGCAAATGATTAACTTTGTTAATTAATTTCGTCTGGAGTATTCCCTTCATTAACTTTTAATTAGTTTCACCATTAATCAACTTGGGTAAGTTAAATGAATAATGTGATTTCCAAAGTTAATTTATGTCCGGTGGCATTTTTTTGGTGAAGAGTGCCACTGGAAGTAATTTATGGTGAAGTTTCATGATTTATTGCAAGGTAGATTATTTATAATAATTTATACAGTGCAGAACATGATTTAAATCATAAGAAAATATTTAGACAACATGTGACAGTGGAAAAATGCTCTGTAGGTGTGTTATCAGATTCTTAACAGGCATGCAAGAGTTCAGGGTTTATTGGGCAACAGAGAATTTATCATGAATTAAATAGTATCTGTACAAAATTATTTTTACAGAAAACAGAGAAAGTATTTTGTGTGATTTGACATTTTGGATGGATAGATCTGAGTGTATGGAATCCAACAAAATTAGATTCACATTTTTCTGAGGTGTATACGATTTATTATGCATTTTACAACTTGAGACAATTTCTGGCAATTTCTGAGTAAATAACTAATTACGAAAAGGATTCAAAATGGGCGCGGCCAATCAGATCTGGGCCACAAAGGTGACCACAGAGTCATGGCCGCAACAGATCCGGGCTGGCCACAAAGGATCCGGCCACTCAGATCAGGGGACACACGAAGGGCTACACAAATGGCCACACCAGATCCGGTATTGCCACACGAGATCCAGTGGCCGTAGCCACCCGTGCGCTGGCCGGAGTGTCGCCAGAGCACGGCGGCGTGACTCGCCGGAGTACGCTCCGGTGGTCCACTGGCTTGACCGATAGCGCGAAGAGGGAGCGGGGATAAAGGCGAGCTCACCTCGACGACGCGGAGTGAGCGGGGTGGGCCGGAGCTTGGTCGGCGGCGAGGAAAGCTGCGTGGCGGAAGTCCGGTGGCGACTGGAGGTGGGACGCGTGCACGGCGGCGGATTTCTCTTGGCCTGGAAGCTTCACTGTGTTGACAGGGACCTCGGCTCGGTACACGTCGACGCGGAGGCGGCTCGGAGGACGGTCGGAGCGGAGCACTCCCCGCGGCGGTGAAGACCGGCGAAGGGGAGAAATGGAATACTGGCGCGCACAACTGTGAAAACGGGGAGGAGGAGGGTGAGGCGGGTACGCACGCGTGAGGTGCACCTCAGGGCAGAAGGAATTGGAGTGAGGCTTACCGTCAAGCACAAATCGCACGAAGGCGCGATGACGGTGCGGGAAGCCGGACCCAGAGACGACGACTGAATTCGCGTGCTCGCGGCGGAGAGAAGGGGTCAGTGGCCATGGTGGATGTCAGAGGGGTGCTGGCTAAGCTCGGTTGGGGTTGGCTTGGCTGGAGAGGGCTCGTCGACGGCGAGGCGCGATGGAGCTCAAGCGGCGGCCGGCAATGGCGGTGGCGGGGCTAGGGTTTGGGCGCTGGGGAAAAGGGGAAATAAGAGGGAGAGCGAACGGAAGAGGAGCGGGTCGCCTCTTGACGCCGTCCGCGGCCGAGAGCGGGCCAGGGCGCCGCGGCAAGCTGCCGCTCAGCGCCGGCGACGTGGAAGCAAGGCTCCGACGCGTTCAGTGAGAGGAGAGTGGCTGACATGCGGGCCCGTCGGCATCTTTTCTTTTTCACGAATTATTCAAAACTGGATTTTCCCCAATCTTTGGCGCTCGATTTGAACTAGCAAACGAACTCCAAAAATTGTAAAACCGGTTGCATTCGAAAGGTCATGAAATGCTATTTCCAGTGACATAACATGCACATCTCAATTCGAAATATAATTCAAATGGCAGCTAGTCAAAGTTGGACATTTTTGGAACTTTGGGGATTTATTTGAGCATCGAAATGAATTTCAAAAATCACCAAAAATTCTCCAAAATTCTTATTTCGCAAGGGCTATCTCTAGGAATTTTTGTTGGGTCAAGTTGTTAAAGGAATTTTTGAGTTGCTTCACAGATATGGGTTTGAACTTGTTTAAACTTTGAATTTCGAATTTTTTTGAATTTGGCTTGATTTCATCTTTTCTTCAGTTTGGTTTGCACGATTCTGAAATTCAGTGACACGGGGTGTCACAAAAAGAGAAAAGATGCCTCAGATTCTTTCATTGTGGTCACACCTCTACAACCTCACTCGACTGCACCTGAGATTCTCCAAACTAGATGAAGAATCGTTTTCTAATCTCAGGGTGTTACGTAGTTTATGCTATCTTAGCCTTTCTAAGGCTTATGATGGGAAGAAATTGTACTTCTCTGCACAGTCGTTTCCTAGACTCCGAAGACTAATTGTAGGGGAGGCCCTGCAGCTCAACCAAGTTGAAATAGCAGAAGGTGCACTAGAAAGCCTTGCAGTGCTATGGTTTCCATACTGCCCTCAATTGAAGAGCCTCCCTGATGGCATTGAGTACCTTACATCCCTCGAGGAATTACTTTTTCAAGATACTGCAGAGGAGCTCATAGAGAATCTTAGACAGGAACATGACAGAAATCATTGCAATAAAGAATCTACAAAGATTAGCCACATAAGAAAGGTAATTGTTGCATCAACTGTGAAAAACATATGGGAAAGAATTCACTGACTTAAGGCATGGATGGCGTATCCCATGAGGTAAATTCTTGTTTTTTTTTTCTTATTGTTCCTACCAATGTTCTATCCATATTTAGCTACACACTTCATATCTGTGTGCTTTGAGCTCCATGCTCAGTTACTTTTTTTCAGACACAGTTTGAGCCGTAGCTCAGTGGTAGGAGTGCCCGCTGTGGCCTCACCCACCCAAGGTAGAACTCATATCTGTGTGCTTTGAGCTCCATGCTCAGTTACTTTTTTTCAGACACAGTTTGAGCGATAGCTCAGTGGTAGGAGTGCCCGCTGTGGCCTCACCCACCCAAGGTAGAACTCATATCTGTGTGCTTTGAGCTCCATGCTCAGTTACTTTTTTTCAGACACAGTTTGAGCGATAGCTCAGTGGTAGGAGTGCCCGCTGTGGCCTCACCCACCCAAGGTAGAACTCAGGTGTTGCTCTACTTATAATTGTGTTGGGTTGTGTCACCCTCCATCCAATAAAACTATTTCTTTTTGACATGTTCCTTCTACATTAATATGCATGCACTGCTAAAAAAATATTTATATGCATGCGTATAGTGGAGCATATGAACAAGAAAAAGATAATGGCATCAGTCACATCTTTACATTTCTTCTAGTTAATTTTATATTGTCCCTTAGGGCACCAATTAATTTTACTTTTTTAGGACGAGGGCAAGAATTAATTTTAGTGCTGTAACTAGAATAGCACAGCGATGTGCATGACCTTGAGTGTTCAGGCCTGATCCAAGTTCAAGATTCTTATTTCTTTTGGGAATGTCAGAACTATCATGTGCTATATAGAAATATCGTGATGCTGCATATTTTCACTGTAAAATGCCAACTGGATTAACGCTTGGTCAAACTGCTGCAGAAAATAGATTCGACACCAAAGGAGCTGTGTCAGGTGAAGTCTTTTGCAGCAGGCAGCAGAGGTTGGCGTCTGGTGAGACGATGAACTTCAAATCCTGGTGTTTGTGGTTGTCATGTGGTCTTATTTCTGAGTCAAGCTCATGGAAACCAACAGGAGAAAGGCTCGTTTCTCATTGTCTAGGAGCAGTTGTTTTGCTTGTTCAAGTTTCTGTTTTGTTCTCCCTCGTTAGTTGGTCTGGCTTGGCATCCTTCACGATTGAAGGCATCTCCCAGGCCTGTAATTAAACTTGCCTTTTATGCGGCTCTTTACTTGACGGGCCGTGGCTGTAACAAGTTGTGAGTCCTGAATGTCTTGATGGTTTTGTTTTCTTCATCGTTGCTGCCTTTCTTGCTCTGCTTTAGTGGTTCACATAAGAATATCCGCCAGCCTGGGGTTGATATTCCTCCTTAATCCTTCTTCAGAATTTGGGCATTCATTGTTCTGTACACTTTTGTAAAAAAAATCTACGAATGTACTCCTTTCAGATGAACTTTTGGTCGTTAGGGCAATACATGCAGTTCATTTTTTCAACTACGTGCACTATACTACCCATAATAATAGAGGAGTTTTACGGTCCAAAATAATGGCCATTAGTTTTCCATTAGTTTAATCCGACGGTCTAGATTTAATATAAAAAATCTACTACTAATGACCATTAGTAAGGGTAATATCGGAAAAAAAGTGTGATAGACTTGTAATAAAAATTTTGTCTTTATAAATAAAATCAAATTTGTAATTTGATTAATTCATGTTGTTGATCAATCTAGTTTATTATTATTAAGTTCCTAAGTTTAGCCAGTTAGGGTTGAATTATTTAGTTCATTATTACTAATAAAACATAAGCTTATTAATTAATAGTAAAATTACTAATATGCCTTCAAACTAATGGCCATTAGTTTTAAAAAATTAATGGCCATTATTTTGAACTGTAAAACTGCTATAATAAAATTCAACCGGAGGGAGTACAGTTGAAGCGGCCTTGTAAGCATCATCTTTAAATTACTACTGATTTGACCACGACATAACATTTTGTGCAATGAACTACTCCGTGTGGACTGAATTATAGCTTGAGGAAACCAGTCCATGCATCACTGAAACTCCCATCGGCCATCTGTTTGTGGACTGAATAACATTTTGCGCATTTTTTTGTTATTGATAAGATCATGTCCGACCATTAGATATTGTTCCTCAATAAGCCTTGTTTTACGCGGTTGAAACTACAGCGAGGCGCTGGCTTACCACAGGCCACGGCTGTTAATGCTATTGCGTCTATGTTAGGTACTGATTGGCATGGCATGGCGTTGGACAAGTCTTCCTTCGGCAATCGGCATTGGTCAAGTCTTCTCACGTGCGAATAGCAAAACAGCGCATAGTCATGACTGATGACTTTGCATACGACCTAATCTGATGAGACCACAGCCCATGGGGACATGTGGTGACCGAGCTGACAAGTCTTCGGACGTCTTTACTCCATGCATACCGAGCAGTCCTCGATGTTCTTTTACCATTATTACCAATCGTAGTGGAATGCCTATACTTTAATACTTGTACTCCAATGTACTGTAAGGTTTAATTTGTTTTTGTTTCTCATTTCGTCCAAAACGAAAAAAAAAAGAGAACAACAGCTCTGTGTGCAGTAAAAACAATACAAGTCCTCCTCAGTGCAACAACTGTTAACGTTTCAAACATCCAAATTGTTCTACACATAGTTTCTTTTGCTGTCTTATAAGCGTCAAAAAAGCTAAAAAGAAGAGGTCTTAAAAAACGAGGCGAAAACGAGGAGAGTACTCAGTGCGGAGTAGTATTCAGTACTATCTATACTACATATACAGCGACTTAAGTAGCGAGGAACCATGGGATCTGGAACGCCTTGCTGAACGGTGGACGCACAATGATTGATGAGCAATCAATCATACCCTCCCCTTTTCTGTTCTCTCGCCAGGAGGACTGCACACAGCGAGTCTTGACGCCTCGTCCACCTCCGCACTCTGCTGCTCGGTGGATGAGATCGCCTCACCGGCCTTCGGCATCTCTGCCGCAGGAGCACTCCCCACTTCCTCTGTTTCGCACTATCGCAGTTGTTGGCTGCCGGCCATCATGCTCGGGCACGGCATAAGTATTTGTCGCCCAACGTAACTCACCAAAGTCTGCTGTTAAACCAGTCCATGCATGCATCACTGAAACTCCCATCCGTTTGATTCACTCGTGAGTCGTGAGGCATGACGTCGAAGTTGCTCTACGGAATCCTAAAAGAAAAAAAAGTAAAAGCTCTACGGACAGTATAAATATTAATAGTACTACTCCTCAGTGCAACATCTGTTGACACACATAGTATATTTTTGCTGACAATAAGCGTCAAACTAAAACCAAGAGAATACACAATACGTACAAAGTAGTATTCGGTACTGAAGTACGAGTATATATAAACATATACAGCTACGCAGCAGAGGAGCCATGGAATCTCCATCGGATTGCTGAACAGTGAACCCAATGATTGAAAATAAGCCATCATACGCTCCCTTTATCTGTTCTCTCCCCAGGACGACTGCAACAGCGAGTCTTTACGCCCTATCTCCTCCACCACCTCCGCACTCTGCTGCTTGCTGGACGAGATCGTCTCACCGTCCTTCATCCTCGCTGCCTTGCCGGGCACCGAGCTCCCTTGCCTCCTCATCATTCTGCCTTACTAAGTTACCATCCGCACTGTCCGGACCAATCGAAGCAGATTGTGACTTCGGAAAAAAGGCCGGATCTGCATTGCTGCTTGATTTCTTCGCAAATTCTGGTAAATCCTCCATCAGATAGTTTCGTCGCAGTTTTAAAGTTTATGAAACAGTGGTTTCGAAGTTCAGAGTATTGACCTCTGAAAAATTGAGTTGGTGATTATAATATGTGAAATTTGGCGTTTTGCAGCCTATGCTTAACTCTGATCTCTCGAGCAAGCACCATGGCGGAGGCTGTTGTGGGATTGCTGATCGGCAAGCTCGGCGAGGCCTTGTTGAGCGAAGGAGCAGCCTATGGTGCATCCCTGCTTTGCACGGAAGCTTCTGCTCTCAAGGGCTTCTTTGGTGAAATCCGCAGGGCCACGGGCTGGCTAGAGATCATGAAGGCCTTCCTGAAAGACTCAGAGAAGTTCAAGGATACCAATGAGACTACTGATCTTTTAGTCAAGAAGATTAGAGGTCTAGCATTTCGGATGGAGGATGTTGTTGATGAGTTCAAGTACAAGCTCGAAGGTGAAAAACATGGCGGATTTGCAGCCAAGATGAAGAAGAGGATCCAAAATGTCAAGGTTTGGCGCCGTCTAGCTCAAGAGCTCCGGGAAATCAATGCCGATCTTGAAGACGTTGCAAAACAGAGGAACCTTTGTGCGTTGCCAGAGAGGCGTGATGGAGGAAGTGACCATCATGCTTCATTAACTAATGAAACTGTGTGTTTTGCAAGAGAAGAAGATCTGGTGGGTATCAAGGATAATGCTGAGAAGTTGAAGGGGTGGCTAACAGGTGATTTGAAAGAACATAAGAGCAAAATTGTTGCAGTTTGGGGGATGGGTGGAGCAGGTAAAACTACTTTGGTTAATTATGTCTATAAGATTGTAAAAGAGGAATTTGATGTTGCTGCTTGGGTAACTGTGTCCAAGAGTTACCAAGTTAAGGGACTGCTGCAGAAGATCGCTCAAGAGACGGGTATCTCAGTTGATGTTAGCAACATGGATATGAGAGGCTTAGGTGAGACCATCAGTAACCATCTTCGGTGTAAAAGTTATATCTTGGTTCTAGATGATGTGTGGGAACAGAAGGTGTGGATTGATATCATGGACGTCTTTCCAAACGGCCGCAGCAATCGATTTGTTTTCACATCAAGAAATTTTGAGGTTGCATCAATGGCAACTAGTGGCTGTGCAGTTAAGCTAGCACCACTAGAAGACAATAACTCTTGGAAGTTGTTTTGCAATTTAGCTTTCCGAAATGTTGGAGACAAAAAATGCCCATCAGAGTTGCGCAATTTGGCTGTAAAGTTCTTGGAAAAGTGCGATGGATTGCCTCTTGCTATTGCATGCATAGGTCGTCTACTCTCTTGCAAACCCCCAACTCTGTCTGACTGGAAAAAGGTGTACGAGGAATTAGAGGTGCATTCAAGTGTGATCCGTGGTGTTGATAGTATTCTAAAACTCAGCTTGGAGGACCTTTCATATGAACTAAAGAATTGCTTCTTACATTGTGCAATGTTTCCAGAGGATTATCACATAAAAAGGAGGAGACTAATTAGGCACTGGATAACTGCTGGCTTCATCAAGAAGCAACAGAACAAAACCTTGGAAGAAGTTGCGGAGGACAACTTGTATGAGATCATAAATCGAAGCCTACTACAAGTCACAGAGGTGAATGAGTTTGGACGAGTGAAATCATGCCAAATGCATGATATTATCCGCCATCTTGCCCTCCATAAAGCAGAGGAAGAATGCTTTGGTAAAACTTATGAGGGCTTAGGGACATTTTCAGAAGATGGCATTCGTCGACTGTCATTGCAGAGTGCCAATATTGCACCACTGTGTGAATCCGGAACAAAAAATCTCCGTGCAATCCATGCCTTTATAAGTAACCTCGATATTGATTTGCTGAAGCCTATCCTTGCATCTTCAAGCTTGTTGTCAACATTGGACCTGCAGGGCACTCAAATCAAGGTGCTGCCTGATGAGGTCTTCAGCTTGTTTAATCTGCGATTTTTGGGTCTTAGAGATACTGAAATTCAGATTCTACCTGAGACAGTAGGAAGATTGCAAAATTTAGAAGTACTTGATGCATGGAAAACTTTTCTGAAATATTTACCAAAGGGTGTAACAAAACTAAAGAAGCTAAGGTACCTGTACGCAAATAGAGTGGCCACACAAGGCCTTTCTCTATTTGATGGTGTTAAGGTGCCTAGAGGTATGAGGAACTTGACCGGACTGCATGCTCTCCAGCAGGTTAATGCAAGCTTGGAGACTCTATGTGATGTTGCAGCTTTGACGGAGCTAAGAACATTTTCAGTTAGCGGTGTGACAAGTGAGCACTCCTCAAACTTGTGTCGTGCTATCATGAACATGAGCCATCTTTTTCATCTAACAATTGTTGCATCAAGCAAGAATGAAGTTTACCGTTTGAAGAACTCCATTTACCAGGAACTGTTTATAAACTGGAACTGACCGGGCAGCTGGAAAAGAAATGGATCCCTCAGATTTTCTCGTCCTGGTCACACCTAGAAAATCTCACTAATTTGCTTCTTCGATTCTCCAAACTTGACGAGGAATCATTTTCTAGCCTCGTGGTGCTACATGGTTTATGCCATCTCGCACTTGAAAATGCTTATGATGGGAAGAAATTATGCTTCCCTGCACAGTCGTTTCCTAGACTCCGAAAATTAGCAATATTGGGTGCCAAACAGATGACCCAAGTCGAAATAGGGGAAGGTGCACTGGGAAGCCTTGTTCATCTAGGGTTTGCAGAATGCCCAGAATTGAAGTGTGTCCCACGTGGCATTGAGAATGTTGCAGCCCTTGAGGAGCTGTATTTGGTAGACACTGCAGAGGAGCTCATAGAGAAGCTTAGGCAGAAACATGAAGCAGATGAATCCAACAAAGAGCTTATGAAGATTAGCCACATTAGAAAGGTTATTGTTAAACTAACCGAGAAGAACATATGGGAAAGAATTCGCTGAATGAAGGCTTGGATGTTGCTATTCCCAGAGGTAGGTTTTTCCTTTTTGGTTGAATACAGTCGTTCTGTATAGTACGGCACTTCAGTTTCGATGTGCATTTGTTGATGCATGCCTGCTTAGTTACTTCTCACACTTTTCTTCTACGTGATACCTGCAGATATCAGAGCATGCGAGCAACAAATAGGTAGGGAGCAATGACCCTTCCATGTGGATGTGGGGGCGACTTGTAAGAGGCGGGGTCATGGAGAGACCAATCCAGCCTCAACTCCTGGATGATGCGCAGTGCGCAACTACCGCCGCCTCGTGGACTCCTTCGACGCGCTTGAGCTGGCCGCGCGCCTGTTCGGTGCTCCCCTACGTCCAGGCCGGTATGTCTGCTTGTATTTACTGACCGTTGCTGAATTTACCATGCACGCTTCCTTTAGAAAGTTAATGATTTGGAAATGAGTAAATTTTAAGATATTGTAGTTTCAGTTACCATGGAATGCGCGTCTGTTGTCTTGTAATGGCCCTATGACGGGCATACACAATAATCTGAGACATATTGCACATTTCATGTGTTGAGCTCTGCTAATTTGCTCTCCATGTCATTGGATCTTATTTTTTCACAATTAAGCAGTGAGATCCTTTTCTTTTCAGTGGTGACCGTAAATGATTATTTGGCGCAGCGTGATGCTGAATTGCTGAACAAAGTATCCGTTTTGAGTAACTGAAACGTCTGCTGGTCCTCTGTTTTCTGTTGCTCTGCTCGCTCTCCTTTACGGGTTCAGTGCAGTGGTTGCTAATGATCCATGGAGTCGACAACACTAGGTGATGATTACTGGCTTCACTTCGCTAGTGTGGATTCCTGCGATTGTTGCGTAGTATCGCACTTGCATGTCTTACTGGGTTATGAGCCATCTTGTGCATTTATCCATTACTGCATCAAATGAAAATGAAGTAACTGGAAGCCCTGCATTTACCGGGAACTCTTTCTAAACTTGAACTGGAAAGGCAGCTGGAATAATAAAGAATGCTTCAGATTCTCACACCCTGGTCACACCTTAACAATCTCACTCGATTGTGTCTGGCATTCTCCAAACTTGAATCAAGGGTTACTTGATGAAGACTCATTCTCCAATCTCACTCGATTGTTCCGAAAAGAATGCTCTGTTACGGAAATGCAAAACAGAGGCCCTCCTTACTGAACTGTTTATAAGCAGGCAACAGACGGACGTGTACAACACAAGGAAACTACGTGTCGAGACTGAATTGTGCGATGTTAGTATCTCCCTGTCGCCTGAATTGCCATGCTCGAGCTGGCACTTCAGAGCCATTTCGATGAACAGGTGGCGCGCTGCTTCGAAATTGCAACTATTTCTGATGATTGCTTAACGTGCCTGATGAGGTTAATTACGTGCATTCTGCACATCTGAAGACGAAGACAGCTAGCGTGACTGTACCACGGGGAGACTCTCGCTGAATACATCCAGCAGGCAGGGCTGCTACTGCTTCTTTGTCCTAGATTCGACTATAGTATGCCTGCTGCTTCCGGTACTCCACTTCTGCATTGCAGCGTTTCGGTGTTTCCTTTGTGCTAATCGCTGTTACTGTTCACTGTCTAGAGTAAATAACTTTTTTTTTAAGAGTAAATTTCAGTAAACTACGACACCCGAGTAACAGAAAACTATAGAGTAAATAACTTGGCAAAACTACAGAGATACTTCTAAAATGCCCGCGTTTCTCCGCATTCAGGAGAATGGAGCGATGCCGCTGCGGATAATTTCCACCATTCATCCGACAACCGACGTCCAGGATCGTTTCATCAAGAAATTTCACCACTTGACCCAGGAGAATGGAGCGATGCCGCTGCGGCCGCCGCCCACGCTGCCACACGGCGGTGGAAGAGGACCACGAGCCCGTCGCCGTATCGCCATCGACGCAGTTCTCCGTGACGCTCACGACGGACGGAGGAAATCGAAGAGGACATCTACTCCGTGTCACAGGAGCGTCGCTCGCAAAGCCAGTTGTAGAAGCAGCTCGATGTGAGTGCCCCTGCCTGTTCCGCTTCCTCTCCTTTGATCCTTCCACCGCTTAGTTCCGTGGCTACCCCTCTATTCCTTGCGCATGTACCTGCCTGATGCCTCGATGAACAGAACTGCGTGGTGCTGGTGTATGAACAGTTTCAGCGCAGACTCCCCGTCCCTCGCCAGTGTATGTATACATATTCATGGTAATTGTCTCTTGATGGATGCACATCAGGTGCTTGACGTATTGGCTCTACTGTGGCCAGGACCAATACTATGTGAACGAATTAAAGAGAACAACTAGTCTCTAGGCATGCATCATGACTGGCCGATTAATAGCACTTAGCCTGTATGGTCCATCCGGGTTATTTTTGTTTTTATTGGAGTTCTCTTCTGTTTTTCTTCGTCTGCATTCTTTGTATGAGAAGTGAAGACTGAAGAGCATACCTTGTTTTAGTATTGACTGCATTTAGTGCATTGTACGATAATAGCATTGTTGGTATTTGAGAAACGATTCACCAATTGCAAATATACTAAGAGAAATATAAAATAAAATCCATAGACATTCAACCTTGCAATAGCAATTCAATCAGTCAAAATTCAAAGGTTGCTCCGCCATTGTTTCGATACACGTTTCTCGCTTTTGCATCTTCAGAACCTTTCTAAGCCTGGTCAAAGACATATAGTACATTAATTAGCGTTCAAATGTGAAAGAAAAAAAAACAAGAAAACCTAAACTCTCTGATTTCAAAGTGTAGTAAGGTGTGCACAATTCAACTTTGTAGTTCTTCTGTGATTTAGCTAAATCATATGGTATATCAGTCTTTTGCAGGTCATTTATGCAGCATATTATATCAAAGATTAGAGACAACCCTCTGTATGATATGCATATTGTAATTCGGTATAGATGAGAGCCTACCCAATGTTCAATCAATAGTTGGTAATATAGTTCTATTGACCAAAATACTATTTCATGGTTCATGATTACTAATTTGAGTTGCAATAGGCAATTGTCTCTATTATTACACTCTGATTTAATTTTTACAAAGTGCGCAATCATATGATACAAGTGTCTTATAATGATGCACTTCTACTTAAAACAGGGAGCGTCAAATGACATGCCATTTTTTCTAGTACTACTTGTAGAGAAAAAAAAAGAATATCCAGCATCCTGGGGTTGATATTCCTCTTCACTAGTTCTTCAAAATTTTCACATTCTTCAGACTCTGCGCAATTTTTAGCCTACGACAGGCTTGAGGCAATCAGTCCATGCATCACTGAAAGTGCCATTTTTTTTCACTCACGGCTGCGAAATCACTTATGTGTTGAGGAGCATTCCTGTGTTTTGTTTGTAGAGAGGATCATGTTCTACCATATATGTTGAAGAACGCTTCTGTATTTTGTTTGTATAAGATCGTGTTCGACTATATTGTTCAGTAAATGACATATCTGTCACGGTCGAAACTGCAGCAAGGTGCTTGCTTGCCGCAGGCCAGCTAGGAATGCTATTGAGGTCAGTCTTAGCTGCGGGTGTGTGGGCGTGTCTTTGTGATAGTTTCCTATCCTTTACGCATGCTCCCCTGCATTAGAAAGGTCATATGGGTAAGAATCGCTGAATGAAGGATTGGATGCTGCTGTTCCCAGAGGTAGGCTTTTCCTTTTTGGTTGATACATTCATTCTGTATACTACGGTACTTCAGTTCCTTCTCACACTTTTCTTGTGCGTGTTTTGTGCAGACATCAGAGCACTTCAGCCAGGCACTGCAGAAAATGATGGAAGGGTGCTATGCTGGGAAGCCAACTGCTACGAGGACACTGGGCAGGGGAAGCTTGCAGCTGGCAGATATAAACGTCCGATGATGAGAACACTGCTATCAGGATGAACTTCAAAATGTGCCGTTGGCTGCTCACTTTGTTTGATGACTTGGGAACTGTGAGCGTGGGACCAGCAGGAGGACATAAACTATCATTATTTTTCACTTGGTAGCAGGTCATTTGCTTATCTAATTATATTCAGGTTTTCGATGTAGTCGATCTTTGGTTGTTTTGCAGCAGGCCATTTGCTTATCTAATTATATTCATGGTTGAGGGCTTGAGGAATTTCCCTGGTCTGTAATAAAATCGAGGAGTCTTGTATTCTCTAAACTAAAACTGTGCGCACTCGGTTCTTTGAACCTGAAATGCTTTGTAGTTTGTGTTTCTTCCACGAGGTTCTTCAGTTTTGTTTGATAAGCCAAGCGAAAGTTTTCTTGTTCCCTTTTGGAAGTGTGCCAAGGCAAATTATTGTTTCTTTCGCATAACCTGCCAGCACATGCTAATCAAAACTTCATGCGAGGAGCATATGTTCGTAACAAAGCAACGGCCGGTTTGGTTTTCTATACAGGAATCCATTCGTGTGTGGCCGACACTCGCTTGGATCAACCCGATATTCTCCCTTGGTGGAGATCATTTACTTTCTTTCGTCAGAGAGTTCTTTATTTTTGGATGACAAGTTTTTTCCAATATTCCAAACTTACGGCTTCCTTCATTATTTATGGCTTGCTCACGGTTCACGGAGCTCATTTAGTCACAGAACTGAAATGGATTTATGCTTGCTATGCCTGAACAAAGTAGAATACGCTTCAGATAAAGGTCCACTGTGTGCCCAGCCCAGTTATCCTCCCTGAACGAGGTGTTGTTGACATCATGTATTTCTACGGTAGTGATCGCATGGTAGGCCGGGAGGAGGTACTGCAGTGAGGACCAATGGCTTCCTTCCAATCCGGTCAAGGTTATAACGTTTACTTGTTGGTGAACCCACCTAGCCCGTGCAGAATCACCAGGGTTGTAGATTTTGTGTAGAAGCTTATGTAGCACGCCTTGCCCTCGTTGTCATTCTGCGCTCGTGGTCTCGCTGACCACTGAGCTAAGCTGGTTGGCCAGCCTCCGACCTTTCACACAGGCTATCCTTGGCGCTGAACCACTTTGCAGAGCATGACCCAGCGCACATATTCACATGATCACGATACCCAGCGCACATTCATATGACCGTCTGGAAACGACGAAACAAGAAGATATTCGATGATCAGGTCATGTCTCTTGCAGCTACGGCTTCGCTCCTCCAGGAGCATCTCCGACTTTGGGTTATTAGAGCACCCCGTTCTGTCTCTACTCAAGTAATGGAGGACTGGTGCACCCTTCAGGTTGATGTAGCTGCACCCCACTCTTTCTGCTTGTAACTCATGTGCCTTGAACGCAGTGGCGGAGCTGGGGGGGCGGGCGGCAGGGGCCATAAGTGTAGAGAGGCTCCGGCGAAGTTTGGGGGGGGGGGGGGGGGGGGGCCAAGGCCCCTCCTAACTTCGCCGGAGCAATTTTTCCTCAGACCATCTGTTCCGTGTCGCTCGTGCCGCCATTGAGGCCTGAAGGCGAGCCTCGATATGAAGAAACACCGGAGGAAGAAGAGGAATTACAGTAACCAATCGTTATCTAGAATTTGGGCCGTAGACTGGATTTGTGGGCTGTCACTGTAGCCAATCTCGGATAGTCTGTAGAGGAGGACATCTTAGGAGCTCGGGCCTTCAATGTGACTACTACGATCGACACAACCAGCCCAATTGAAGTGTATGAGCTCAGGAAAATAATTCAGACGGTTGAGCGTTCGTCAATGGACATCTACGCAGCCAGCGACGTACTTCTCAGCAGCCAATCTTTTCTCCCAATTGTATTTGTAGCTTTTTTTTTTGAGAAATTTTTGTATTTGTAGCTGTGCTGCAAGCAATAGGATATGTGATTGCAGCTTGTAGGATACTAAAAATCTCTGCTGAATATATGTCCTAATTTTTCTAAGAAATCAAGAAACCCAAAAGATGGTGCATGTGAACAATGAAAATACGGTGCAAATTGGTAAATATTTGAACCAAAAAATCTTGATTGAGTTTGTCCGGCCCCCCTTAATTTCGTTTCCAGCTCCGCCATTGCTTGAACGGCACCTTGTAAACTCTTTGATTATTGCAATGAGAAAATTCAGGTGGGGAGCTCCCCCACCGTAGTTTCCTCAAAAAAAAAAAATAAATAAATAAAATAAAAGTATGAGCACACTCACTTGTAAATCCTTTTCTTTTCGCAAAGATACCTTGCATCGATGATCGACTCTGACCCCATTTCACAAAACAATATGCCTTGCCAGACTCGAATAATCCTTGCTCCAAGCTTCGTAGTACCATGGGATCAAGCAAGGAATGAATTCTTCTTCACTTTGCTACTGATTGGAAAAAAGTAGGGTCCTCCTGTCCTGGTCGGTATTATCACAAGCCACTAATCTTTATTCGCTAGCACCTTTGCTTTCTTCACTTTGCTACTGATTCCTAGCACCTTTGCTTTCGTTTTCTTCGTCACATGGCTCACATCCAGTACTCTCATCATCATTAAGTACCCACATCCACTTGCAACTCTTGAGCTGTGAATCGAGAACCGAAAATAACTCACTGGGTCGTCTAAGTTGATTGTCACTTCCTCTGCCAAGCAAGCTTTTTTTATTCCCCTATTAGATTCTGGTAATTCTCTTTTCGACTCCGTCACTTCTTCTAAAGCCGATCAGTGCCCGCGAGGCCCCTGTTCAAGGGAACGGTTTCGGACTGCTCTTTGTCGTCAGGTCAGGACTCAGGACTGTCACCAATTCCCCACCGAGCTGGCCGGAGACTGATCCCGGCGTGTCCCATTCGGCGGCGACGCGTGAAACCTGGCCCCCGGCCTGAGCCTGACCCACCCCACCACGTCGCACGGAACTTGACGTTTCCTCCCGCCCCGCCTGCTTATAGTGTGTCGCCCACATGCATCGTGTATTTGTGCGCAGCCCGTGAGCACGGGTGAAGGATTGACACGTAACCACGAGGGATTAGCAAATAACCCTGGCGCTGTCTTGTGCCTGCTCATTAGTAGTATCTGCACTCCGGGTTCCTACCTACGGCTCACAAACTGTATTGCGTACGTTTCAGATTATTAACCGTCGCTTGCACACGTCGTGATTCCCGTTTCTTTTTCCTTGACGCCTTCAAGGAACGGTTCTCTTTCTGCAACACATGATCAGAGAGGGGCATGCATATGGTTTCGAATGGGTACACTCTGTTTTTTTCTTTTCTTTTTTTTCTTTTGGGAACACTCTGTTTTGTTGTTCCCCGCTCGCCTCTCTGTTTCAGACGGGTTCTCTCTCGCGCTACTACCGGATCCAGTTCCCGCCACCAGGCCCACTACCAAGATATCCGACGAGCCGTGGGCCGCCACATATCTTTTGGGTTACGAGGCCCTTTATACTCTGTAAATACTGTTCAATATGACATCGTTGACCTTGGCGGAATGGATTGCAATCAGTCCAGAGCGGAATCTTAGTATTTTGGTATACAGTTGCAGCGCCTCCTCCGTCCTTCCTTTGGTTGTGGCAGTGCTGTTCATCTCCGCAATGGCATTATCCGACGAACCTCTTTGACCTGGATCTTGCCGCACTCGGCGGCGGAGCTGCGATAGCAGCTGGCTCGCGCGCGCCGGAGTCCTCTTGTGGCAGCCCAGAGGCAGAGGGCGCTACGGCGGCAGCACACTTCAGGTAGGCGGATCTGCACCTTTTCCTCTGCGGTTTGTGCAAACCTCCCTGCGACGTGCGTGTGACAGATTTGGGTAGTGTGATTTTGTGATTGACATTTGACATACCTGCGTCTTCTCTGTGGCTTCGAGTTCCAATAGTTCAGTGCGTTACTTCTTTGACATTTCGTATCCGTCTTTGATCTCAGTAGCGCTTGTGCTAGGTGACTTGCGCCATGGATTTGCGCATGTGCGATTGCTCCGTGAGCATGCCAGTGCATTTCGTGATCATTAGTCATAAGGTTGGCTTTTAGCAGTTGAGCTATCTGTGTGGTGATTGTCATCGAAAAACTTGCAGTTGTTAGTTTGGGTAAGCGAAGAGCTTACAATTCGTCACACTAGTCATTCAACCCGCCCGTGCATATGCACGGGCTAGCACTGCTACAGAATACATGAATTACATATGTTTTGAGAAAGTTCAGTTTAGATATTTTTTATATATACTTAGCTTAATAGGTCGTGTGAGATGAGTTGTATAAGATAACTGGTATTCATGATGCAATGCAAAGAAAATGTATTAAATTTCCATTACTACAAATTCAGATTTGAGAGAAACTAATGCATCTACGGAAAGCCTGATGAAAAAAATACAATTTTTTTAGGTAAAAAAAATACAATTGTCTTTGTGAGCCAAGGTAGTATTGATATTGTGTCGATGTACTAAGCTAAGCTACAGAAAAGAGAAGATATCTGAATCTTTCAGGACCACACACACCTTTGTTTTGCCATGGGAAGTTTTTTTTCTTTGCATTGTTGGGAATGCATTGAATTCACCAATTCTGAATAATTGACAATGTGCCATGTCTGGATTCATGATGGGTTAGTAATCGTGGAAGAAGCATATGTATTATTATTTTATAGAAAAACTTACAGATGTAACTAAATATTTATATGTTCAACATTAGAGAGGAAACATATAACATTCATTCTACAATTACTTTTCATTATTTGAAAATATACTCAATATTTTCTTAAAAATATTTTGTGAATTGGTAGATATATATTATGAAATAGCAAAGAAGTGATATATCTCTAAAACAAATGCTATATGTTTCTATCAGTTAGGTTCCATTACATGATTTACACTTTTCATATAGTATTTTCCCAACATACAACTGATTGAAATAGCTTGATCCCCCTTCCTCTTGTCCTCTTGCATGTCCGTTTATTTCAACACATTATCCTCTACGAATGCTATCTAATGTACATTTAAGTATAGTATACTTCCATTTTACCTGTTGTCTAATTACTCTGATTGGTATAGCCATGTGGTCCTACATTACACATTGCATAAACCCATCAGAATAAGATATATTATATTATCTAATAATTAGTGATTCTATTGTTTTTCCTAAATTTACAAATAAACTTTAATGGATTTAGTAATGTTAACGTTCACTAATATGGGCATTCTTTTAAAAAAAATCACGCAGGGCAAATGAATATAGTCATATCCATGTATTCAACTACCATTAAGAAAGGAAAATTTTATGCGTATTATATTCCCAAATGGGCCCCTCATTCAAACCAACAAAATATTTTTTGAATCCAATCAATTTCTAAGGCTTGATATGCGTTGAGTTTCCAGAAAGACATCTAAAACTTTTATGCTTAGCATTTTTTTTTGGCAAGTCTCTTGGAAAATACCTTATTTTTCATTTTCTCGTAAGTTGCCTGGTCAACATCCAATGCACCACTACACACCATCTTCAACCTCTAGCTCAGTTCACCACTCTGCCTTGCGTCCGCCATCATTCAGGGTTTGCGTGGACTTCCCTAGGTTTGTCTCTATTCTCTAATAAGCCGGGGGGAAAACAACGGACCTCCAAAATTCCTGCAACTAATACACCAGAGAATAAGCTGACTGAATTCAAGAAAGAAAAAAGTCATCTCTGAAGAATATAAAAGGTGCACTTGAAATGTTTGTTCATGCAAATCGTGGTGTCCTTGCTTGCACGCCGACATGCATACATGGTTTGCTCTTGAATTATATTATGTGGCATGAATCTTCCTAGTACCACGTCTGATGCCAGAGTTGTATACATAATACATAGATGGCTAAAACGAGTAAAACTAAGATTGAAACAGAATTATATTCTTAGATGTCATCTGCCTAATTTAACGATCAAGGGAATAGGAATACTTGCCTTACTTAATCATCCAATCTATATGCATGTCTGCATAACTCCTCCTCGATCGCATCTTGCAAATCGGATTGGCCTACTGTAGTGATCACCATCTTCTTGCAATTCGCATGCAGATAATCAGGGGCTCCCGTTTCTCTCCTTGTTCAGTGCACTCGGCCAGCCAAGCTACTTTGCCCTACCTCAATCCTGTGTCGATGCGAGTACGATCGAATCTGCCGTGCATAGAGTTGCATAACTTGAAAACACATGTATGCTGCCGCAGTGAACAGCTCAGCGTGGCCTTCCGCTTTGAAAATCCACAGGCCACAGCTCGCAGCTCATCGACCAACCTGTCAAGGTTCTTGTACACAAAAACATGTAAATGACCTGGCTCCGTCGTCTCTGAGATATCCCCTTGGTTGCGTTGCGTCCCATCAGCCCATCAGATTCACCGATTAACCATGCAAACCTCCACGATCTCCTCCAGTCAGCTATTAATCTTGGCCTGTTGGCCACCCATGGATTCTGTTAAGAACTCGTCAGGTGGAAGACATGCCATTGGAAGCTGTCGATTTCTGCCGGCGAGCCCATCGCAGGCTCGTCTAGTCGATCCACGCTGTGTCATCTCTCTCACGGGATCCATCGAAGGTGCCGCATGCATGACAGGATTGCAGAATTATAGCTCCAACTAAAGTACCTTTAGGATTTGGAAATCGCGATGGACTTATTTCACGTGATCTTATAGATTTGTTTTGTTAACAACACGTATGTTTCCAAGACAATTAGCCTTTCCCTAATTATTCCATCTCGGTTCTCCGTATATTGCACAGGCTGCCGTAGATGACGTGAAGTTCCATATCGTGTAGGTTTTCCGTATATTGCACAGGCTGCCGTAGATGACGTGCAGGTCCAGATTATGTAGATTCAATGGTTAAGCCTTATTAAGTATTCAAATCAATGGCCAGATGGTTTGCTTTTTTCTCAGAATTTCTAGGATTTTCCTTCAATTCACGTGAGGGCTTCAAAAGAAGCCTCCAATTAGTAAATATAAGATAAGATTTGAACGTTATTTGGGTACGATGATAAAATTATTGAAATGGAATTGAGAATGCTGCTGGCTGGCTTTTGTCAATTTTCTTGTGGTATATAGCATGGTTACCATTTGAACTGTTCGAAATGATTTGATGATAAATTTATCTGTAATTTTAGATAACTTATAATGATATTGCCATTAATTTTCTGTTGGACATCTTGAATTTTTTATTGACTTGACTAAAGTTAATGTTGATTGGATATATTTGCTAAGCCGCATTATTTGCAATTTTAGGACTTGCAGGCGTGTAGTTCCAAGAAAACAGACTTGAAGAGGCATGGCTGAAGGGTCTCAATCTTCGTCGACGATAATTTCACAACTTTGGAGCGATTGGGAAATCCAGCTCTATGTGCTACTAAGCTTTGTGTTCCAAATATTTCTGTTATTTGTTGGTGGCCTGCGCCGTCGCAATGGCCACAAGATGTTGGTCAGGTTTCCGATATGGCTGGCCTACCTGCTAGCCGACCTTGTTGCGGTATACGCACTTGGTTACCTCTCAAGGCGGGTTGCTACCACTACCAACAGCGATAAACAGGAAGCGTCACGCGGCCAAAACAACCAGCTCACCTTCTTCTGGGCACCTTTCCTCCTGATCCACCTTGGTGGTCAAGACACAGTGACTGCCTTCTCCATTGAGGACAATGAGCTGTGGTTGAGACACTTGCTGAATTTGCTAACTCAAGTTTGGCTTGCCTTGTATGTATTTTGGAAGTCAA
Source organism: Eragrostis curvula (assembly GCA_007726485.1). Taxonomy (NCBI): domain Eukaryota; kingdom Viridiplantae; phylum Streptophyta; class Magnoliopsida; order Poales; family Poaceae; genus Eragrostis; species Eragrostis curvula. Next base: position 43,004,499 of record CM017440.1, read on the forward strand.
CGCCAGGTGATCGACTTATAGTCCCGGCCGTCTTTGTATTTTTCACCGGGATCATCAAATATGGGGAGAGAACATGGGCGCTCAAGAGTGGGAGTGAGAACGCCCTCAAGAGATCAACCGCTGGTAATGAAGTAGTGAAGGAACTTGAATGTGTGAATGCCGAAGCCAATCTGCAATATTCCAGAATTGTGAAGTGTGCTCTTTGTTCAGAGACAGGCGTCCGGGATGTGTTTGCTGGACGCAAACACATCCAGTTAGATGGAGACGTTTCAGATAAATTGACAAACAATATACGGTTTGAGGGGCTTGAGGATGGAGAGGTACACTTCAAGGTTGTAGAGATCGAGCTGGGCATGATGTATGATGAACTCTACACGAAGAGGAAGGTGGTTCAGACGTTGCCCGGCACTATACTTCGGTGTGTTTCTTTCACCACCATGATAGTTTCTTTCTTGCTCTTCGTGACGATAATAAGTTTCAGCAAGCATGGAGGCAGCTACAACAGAGTTGATGTTGCCATAACCTATGTGCTGTTTATAGGAGCCTTCTTGCTAGAAGTATGTGCTATCTTTTCAGTGATGACGTCACCAAGGACATGGGCGTTCTTTGAAGGTCGTCAATACCACATGCTTGCTCGTGTAGCCTGGTCTGCGTCTGCGTGTGCACGGCTGCAGACGAGGCCATGGTGGTCGAATTCCATGGGCCAGTACAACTTCCTGAGTTCATGCATTCCTAGCAAGTCAAGTGCCTTCTCCACATTGATCACCAAGGTCATGGATCGACTCGGAGCCAAGCAGCTATGGAGCAACATACAGTATGCCAAGCACACCGAGGTCAAGACGGAGTTGAAGAATACCATCAGCACCTTCCTGGGAAATCTCGAACCGAGATCTCGCGTCGCGTTTCATGCGCCGCCGATGAGCTTATCATCCAACTGCCCTTGGCTTCGGGAGATTATCAGGAATGACTTCACGCAGACGCTGCTATTTCTGCACGTCTTCACGGACCTGTTCTTGCACAAAGTCTCGCCGATGGTCACCGAGGGCACACGAGGTCTTATGGAGACGTGCAAGGGGATTTCTGACTACATGTTCTACCTGCTGGTTGTGCACCCAGCCATGCTGCCTGTCGGCAGCAACGTGCAGGATCTACTGGCAGAAGCCACCGTGAGCGTCAAGAAGGCCAACTCTGCGTTGAGCAAACAACAGTTTCTATCGGCTCTAGCAGATGGCAGCGAGATGGATGTGTTTCAGGAGGCGCGTAAACTCTTCGAGGAGGCGCAAGGCGTGCTGCTGCAGAAGGAGCAGGATCTGGGCGCGGCGCTTAAAGAGATGGTGGGCATGTGGGTGCGGCTGCTTGTCTACGCTGCCGGCAAGTCCAGCGCGAAAGAGCACGCCCGGCAGTTGAGCATGGGCGGGGAGCTGCTCACCTTTGTCTGGTTGCTCATGGTGCACCGGATGCTAGGGGACTTCGGCAGTGAGCTTGATCTTTGGGCCAGGGATCCGTCAGAACCTACACTTGTACGACCTGATGCCGTAATGATGAAAGGTTTCCTTTTTGAGTTTCCCGCCAATTTTTAGGCAAAAAAGAAAGAAAGAAAGAAAAGAACTATGCTATAATTCATATGTGGTTTTAATTAGAGGACATTGTCACATTAATTATCAAGTGCATGCATCAAGTTTTTTTTTTTTTGGAGGAATTCAGGGGAGGGGGATAGCTTTCCCGCCTACTTTTCTTTTCAAGAGCCAGAAGATTACATCAGTAGCATACCCAAGCACATATAGTGGGCTGATACAACTCCATGTTTACAAGGAAAGGAAAAGAATGAGGATGAGACAACGACGACACACCTCTGTCGATGCATTTCGTTGAGCTACTGCATCACTGTTGGCCTTACTTTTTGATAGATTATTTGTATATTTAGCTTTAGGAACGGTTCTCTGTCCGCAACACTTGTGTGATCATCACAGAGGGCCAAAAGAAAAAAAAAACCGGTACTGCAGAGTAGTAAATAAACCGTTGTCCGGTTTGTTGTAGGGAGGAACAAAGAATCACCAAATGGTAGTAGCATGCATGATTCTGATGTACAGACGCCAAGAGCACATTGGAACAAAGGCCCTGTTTGTGGGAGCGTCTGCTTTTTGCCAAAAACGACGTTTTGGGGAAGCAACCACAGAGGTGTTTGGTGTACCTTACTTTTGGAGGTCAGCGATAGCACCTCACCCGATCCGCAGCTCTCCCTCCCAAGACCAGCGCTGTCGTCCTCAATCACCTCCGGCACAAGCTGGCCCACGCCGATTCCCCTCCGGCCCGAGCTCGCATGCATCGATTCCCAGCCAAGTCGAGCTCATCCGCCTCGACCCCCATTTGCGAATTCGAACACGCGGAAGGGGCTCGAGGCCTGCGGGGTAGCCATCGAGAGTGAATTTAGGCGGCGAGAAAGGGGCCCGGGGCCGTCCGGGTGTTTGCGTGAGGACTGGGTTGGGGCGGCATTCAGGAAGGCAAAGTGAGAGATGAGAGACGACAACGGGGGAGGCCAAGAGCTCTGGAAGCAATGGTTCCGTCGCTTCTCGGCTTTTAACCCATTCTTCGTTATTCTCCGCTTTTGCAGCTTTTGAGGTTTGGAAAAAGTAACCCATTTGGGGGAGCTTCAGTCGCTTTTTGCGTTTTGGACATGCAGAAGCTGGGAGAAGCTCTCCCAAATAGGGCCAAAGAATCACAACCTAGGTTCTGCTTTATTTTTTTAGAAAATAGAAATAGTTTCCCGCATAACCTTGGTTCTGCTGTTGGGACTTACCGGTCTCCGTAAAATTAGTGGCACACTGGCACATGTAGATGGATGGCAGGGGTATACTCTGTTTTGCTGTTCAGAAATAGAGCACAGTCGAAAGAAACAGTGCAGAGCATGGCAAACAATTTGCGAGTAAAGTCGCGGGAATGCTGGGATTCTGAAAACGAACAAAAAAAAGGACGGAAACATGCCAGAAACGGTCGGGATCCGGGAGTTTAAGCCGGGAATGCCATTATCAGCATTGTACAACACGCCTGGAGTATACCAGTGGCTGTAGAAGATAAAGCTAGAAGAATTGTGGCAAAATTTAAAAACTTGAGGAGAGTACTCAAAGATTGGCAAACGAAAATCTCAAACCTGTCAGCTGTAATTCAGAACACTAAGCTTCTCATTCTATTTCTGGACATAGTAGAGGAAACAAGAGACTTGACCTTGGAAGAGTGGAACTTCAGGGATATTCTTCAAAACCATCTAGCCGACCTCCTTCACAAGCAAAAAATTTATTGGATGCAGAGAGCAACAATCAGATGGGTTAAAGCTGGTGATGCAACAACTGAATTTTTTCATGCTAGATCCACCATCAGACACAGGAATAATGCAGTCTCATCCTTAACTGACTCCAGTGGGCATGTGCACTTGATCATAAAGGAAAAGAAAATCTATTATGGGAAGCCTACAAAGAGAGACTGGGCACCTCAGAGTTTGAAAGGATGCACTTCGATTTGAGTGACCTCCTGCATGAATCAGAAAACTTGGAATGGTTGGGAGGCCCATTCACTAAACAAGAGATTGACAGTGTAATTGCTCAACTACCAACAAACAAGTCTCTAGGCCCTGATGGTTTCAATAGGGATTTCTTGAAGAGGTGTTGGCCAATCATATCACAAGATTTTTATGACCTATGTGAGGCTTTCTATCATGGTGAAATATGTCTAAAAAGAATCAATGGTTCCTATGTTACTCTGGTGCCCAAAAAAGATAATCCAAGCACTGTGAATGATTATACACCCATATCTCTATTAAACTCATCTATCAAGCTCATCACCAAACTCATGGCCAACAGATTACAAGTGGTTATCCTTCAAGGGGTACATCAAAACCAATATGGCTTCATTAAGTCGAGATCAATACAGGAGTGTCTAGCTTGGTCTTTTGAATACCTGCATATTTGTCATAAGTCAAAAAAAGAGATAATCTTACTGAAGTTGGATTTTGAGAAAGCCTTTGATAAGGAGGAGCATCAAGTTATTCTGGACATTCTTAAGCATAAAGGATTTGACCAAAGATGGATTAGGTGGGTGTCTAATATTATGGGATCTGGTACTTCTAGCATTCTCTTAAATGGAGTACCTGGTAAGAGATTTCATTGCAGAAGAGGAGTGAGGCAAGGTGACCCATTATCCCCTCTACTTTTTGTACTTGCTGCTGATCTGCTCCAATCAATCCTGAATAGAGCAAAAAACATGGGACTTTTAACTTTGCCAATACCTCAAAACGCTGAAACGGATTTTCCTATTGTACAGTATGTAGATGACACATTATTGGTCATGGAGGCATGCCCTCATCAGCTGATTGTCCTCAAAGCTTTATTAAACACTTTTGCTGACTCTACTGGACTTAAGGTCAATTATAACAAATCTATGATGATCCCTGTTAATGTTGGTGAGGAAAAGATGGAGATTTTATCGAGAACATTTAACTGTCAAGCTGGTACAATGCCATTCACATATCTGGGACTGCCATTGGGCACAACAAAGCCAACAGTACAAGATTTTCTACCAATTGCCCAGAGAATAGAAAGAAGGCTAATCTGTCGTGCAAACTTTCTAACACAAGCAGGGAAACTAGAAATGGTTAATACTGTAACATCCCGGAAATCTATACCTTGATTTTCGGATGAATTTAGCTCAAATAAAAATCTTGATCACAATATCTACCGTATCAAACTCCCCATTTCCGTGATGATACTTGTTTTCCCTATCTCGGAACCCGTGCCATAATTTTGAAATCCTTGATCAGGTTTACATTCTCTCCAAATCTCAAATCAAATTTGATTGCAAGTCTAAGCTTAAACCCCTAGGAAACATGGCAAAGGAATTTCCTGTGCGCCAAAGCACTTGAGCTTGAAACCGAACCAGCCCGCTTGGCCCTTTTTCTTTTCTCTTCACTGGACCAGCACGTAAGCAAGTCGTGGCCCAACTCGCATACAGCAGCCCAGCCCGGATCTGTTTTCCTTTCTTCCTCCTCACGCCCGTACAACTCCAGCGCCGCACACTGCTTTTCCTCGCGCGCACATGCACCGAGCCACTGCCCCACACTCACGCCCTCGCCAAGCCTGCCTCACGCGGCGCGCACTGGCTGCCTCGGATTCCTCGGGCCAGGAGCGACGTGGCTCAACGCTGGCCGCGCACGCCATGCTTCTCCGCCAAGGCACCACGCGCGCAGTGCCGCGCGCCCCTCTCCGCGCCGCACCGCGAGCCCGCAGCCGCCCTCGCGTCGCGCCAAGGATGCCGCCTCGCCAGCATCCGCGCGCAAGCTGTGCACGGACACCCAAGATGGCCGCCGCGTGCCCCTGTTCCCACACAACCCTAGCTCGCGCCGCACCATAAGAAGCCGTGCGCAGCCGTCTTCCATCCCCTTCCATCCCTTCCTCTGTTTTCCGCTTCCGCCACCACCAGAAGCTGGACGGAATTCTCCGCTCCTTTCCATCCCTCGCCGCCGTTCGCCGCCCATGTCGGCCGCCGCCATCTCGTCGGCGTTCCGGAAACCACGGTGAGCTATACGCTTTCCGAGCCTCCGTTTCCTTCTTCCCGTTGAACATCGAGACATCTTGGCGAGCCTCTAATCGTCTCTTCGTTTGTTTCGCCGTGAACACCGTGGGTCACCTGCGTGTCCGAGGACGACGTCGCCGACAAGCTGCAAGACGCAGTCGTTCGTTGTACGAGCGCCGCCCTCTTCCTCCGCGAGACGCCGCTGAGCCACTCGGCCACGTCTACTTCCCTTCCGTCAAGCCCGACCTGGGCAGCCGCGTCGTGAACCCGGGAGCCCGTCGACGCCGAGTACAAGCCAAGGACGCAGTCACCGCCATGGACCCGCACACCTGAGAGCTGCGCGGCAACCATGTCTTCCCCGTCCCGGATCAGCCTTCTCGTCGCAGAGCGCGTCTCTTTCTTCGTCCTCGTTCACGCGGTAAGCAGTCCTTTACTCCCCGCCAATCCCCTCGTCCATAGGCCGTGTTTCTTCTAGCGCTCGTAAGCTGTTCGACGTAATGCCGCGTGTCGCGTTTGTGCTCTGTTCTGGTCTGCCGTTGCCTTGCCCTTTGGTTAGGTAGCTCTGGAGTAACCCCGGCCGGATTTCTATCATTGAGCCCTCCTCGTCGTGTTACACCTTCCTGTTTAGGATCTGCTCAGCTTGCCCTCCATCTGTTCGACGAAATGCCCACACCGCTTGGGTGTTCTGTTTCAAGTTGCTAGCTTGAGCAGGTCTATGATTGAGTTCATAGCACCTTCCTGTGTTCTTGGTACGTTTGCCTTGCCCAGCTTCTTGGCTTGATGTCCGTAAGACCAAGCTCTCTTGGACCTCCCCACGTATGCACTAGTTTTCCATGTTGTTGTGGACTGTGCGTGATCTGGATAGGTTCAGTAGAGCTGCGTAGCCTTCTCCTTAGACTTTCTTGTGTAGAACCTTTTGCCAGATCTTGCTGTTGCCTTTTGTTTTCGTGTAGCACTACGAAGCTTGTTCAGGCCACCGTGATCTTCTGGTAGTTTCAGCAGAACCCATGTGCGTGTTTTCCTTGTTAGATGCATAGGAAGACTTGATTTCTTTTGCTAATCTCATCAAGCGCCACCGCAGATGGAGTCTCCGGCGAGCTCGTCTCCAAGCTGCAGTTGTAAAACCCACCGAGCAAGTGTTCCTCTAGTTTAGTTTACCCTGTTCTGTTTTTCTCACGAATCATATCTTGCTACCGAAATTCGTATCTAATTCGTTAGAACTCCGGAAGCCATGAATCCACTTGCTATAATTTCATCTTCTCGATCCCCACAGCTCTGTACAACTAGATTTCCCTGGCTGCTTTGAATTCAAATTCGTATTTGAATTCGAATTCTATGTTGTCCCTTCTTTGTTTCATAGATAATTCGTCTGATCTCCGTTTGACGCGTTTCTCGTTGCGTTGGATTCATCTCGACGAGTACCTTTGTTATAGATTTCCTAGATAGTGTTTTGACGCTAGATTCCTCCCTTATTCCGTTTATGATATTCGTTCGTCGTATCTTATCATCGCGTCACATTGTATTCCAGGCGATTGGTTTGAAGATGGCTTTCTAGTATATCTCTTCAGGAGTCGGAAGCTCGGCTATAATCAGGCAAGCGCCTACACCCACCACCCCCCCCCCCCCCCCCCCTGACCACTATTGATCCCATGATTTTTACATGCACTATTTGATTGCATCCAGTTGATATACATGTCATATTTCAAATTGCTAGAATTGACCTAAGCCTATGCCATGCCTTTCCACATTATATGATCAGCCCTAGGATGCTTTTATATTGCATTATCACTGCTTAGCTTGCTAGAATGCATGTTTTCAAATGGGACACTATATCACACAATGCTTTTTGTGTAAAATAAAATATTGCAAAACTTCAAACTTGTGTGTGTTGTTTGCAAAGTAATAAGCTACTTGATTTTGCGGGGGCGGGTGAGGTGGTCACTGTTATGGTGACGAGGGCCATGGGAGCTTCTTGGGGGAGTCCCGATGGGGGTACCTGTGACGGGTACCAACTAGAGGCGAGGGTTGATGCCTCTAGTCTTTTTCTGTGATATGGTCGGGAGCACTTCGAGAGCGTGACCCCAATCGGTGTAGAGGGAGATGCCCGCCCCGGCAGTATAAGGACCGGTTCCTTAGTGACCCAATCCTTGGATACTACTCGTACTTACCACACATCCCTGTATGGGAGGGGTTGGATTTGGATCCCTGTGATGACTGGCATTTGGCCCGTAGGCAGCAGAGATCGTGTTAGGGGAGTGTGAGGACCGATCACTCCCCGATAGGGATACCCCACCTGGCCAGTGGTAGGCCCGTCACAGCTTCAGGACCGACGTCGACCGCGTGGAGGAAGACAATGGAGCCCCATCCTGAAGAAGCGGGAAGATGCCAGTTGTCACTTGGTGAAGGATCTTGTGAGAGGTCGTGGTGGCTCGCTACCCCACGGACTCTCTGTGTGTGCAGGGGCGAAGCCAGAGCAAGAGCACCGGGGTCAGCCCCTAAAATTACCGGTGTCATAAGCTGCAAATACTCAGTTCATGTATCTTTTGCAATGGAGTTGGCAATATTTTATCGGTGTCAGCTGACACCTACAGCACCATGTAGCTTCGCCCCTGTGTGTGGGTCCAGTTGTACAAACTCTGCAGAGTCAAATCTTTCCGTCCTAGCCATGTCCACGGTCAAAGGACGGATACCTTGGAGCGGCTCACTGGATTAGATTTGTTTGAAAAACTCTCCCCTCTGTTTTGTTTTATACCTGCCCCGAGGCAGTGACAGGGCCGGAGTTGCCCGATGTAAAAATTTACCCTCGAGAAGGAGATATTTCTCGGGTCCACATAATAATATGCTTATTTTTGAGACTTTGGTCTCACCTTGATTTAAAAGAAACTCATCTCTAATGCATACCCTTGTTATGAAAACCGCTTTTACGCAACAAGCTCATTACTTGCATCCTTGTCCACTTATCCCCAATTGCATATGCATTCATCTGGAGTAGCCTGAGGCCTTGCTGAGTCTTTGTACTCACCGTTAGCTACTTCAGTTCTATAGTCGAGTCACGACTTCAAGGATGAAGGTGAACATGAAGATGAAGAAGATGAAGTCAAGTGGAGGGTTTCGTCTCCTACACTCAAGCTGCCTGTGGAAAATGGTATCACGAGTCTTCCGCTGGATCGTCAAGTTAGATCGTCGTATAGTAGTTTCTCTTGTTAGTTCTCTTGGCCTGCGAGCCAATCTCGATGTACTCTGATGTTGTATCTATCTTAATCTATCTTTTCATGGTTATTTGGTATACACTTGTGATTGGTTGTACTTGGTAGCCCCTGGAACTATCATAGATGTACTAGCGCACCGGTTTTCTACTAAGGTGGAAATTCGGGGCGTCACAAATACAGTCATCACAGCAATGGCATCATTTTGCATGGGCTCTATGAAAATACCTCTCACAATCATCAAGCTCATTGATCAGGAAACATCTCTTATGGAGAGGTTCGGACATAAATGCTAAGAAGCCGCCTCTAGCTGCCTGGAAAATGGTTAGCCGACCCAAAAGTGAAGGAGGATTAGGAGTGCAAAAGTTGGCAGTCCAAAATGATGCTCTCCTACTCAAAAACTTACATAAGTTTTTCAACAGGCTTGATTTGCCATTGGTTCAGCTGGTATGGAGCAACTACTACAATAATGGCAAACTACCTGGCTTACAGAAAAAAGGGGGTCTTTCTGGTGGAGATCAATTGTCAAATTATTAGACCAATATAAGGGTGTGGCAACTCCATTGATTGGAGATGGGAAATCAGTTATGATGTGGCATGATGGTTGGGCAAATTTTGTGCCCAAACTAGAGTACCCAGAACTATTTTCATTTGCCAAGAAACAGAACATTACAATGATGGAAGCATTACGAGCAGACCACATGTATAGTCTTTTCGACCTCCCTCTCTCAGTGCAAGCATATGAGCAGTTACAGGACTTGGAAAATTTGATACAAGGGATGCAATTTCAGGATGGAAAAGACTGCTGGGTATACATATGGGAAAAATGGAATTTTCTCTTCGTCAAAAATATACAAGCCTATGATGGGGCACATAGCAGTACACCCAGCTTTAAATGGCTATGGAGGTCATCATGTCAACCAAAACACAAGGTGTTCTTTTGGCTACTCCTTAAAGACCGGCTGAATACAAGGGGATTATTAAGGAGAAAGCATATGGCTTTGGATTCATACACCTATGAGCTTTGTCTTTGGCAGAAAGAAGAAACTCTCAAGCATCTCTTTGTCAGATGTAATTTTGCAAGAGCATGCTGGGCATCCATTGGACTAATAATCCCGCATCACCTCAGAATCTGTCAAATAGTCAAAAATCTGAAAAGGAAGCTAGCAGTCCCATTTTACATGGACATCATCATCCTCATGAGCTGGAGCATTTGGACAACACGAAATGATTGGATATTTAGTGGGAAGGATCCAATAGTTGCTAACTGCAAGCAAAGATTCATGAAAGAATTGTCCTTGGTTATCCACAGGGCAAAGGACAGACACAAGAATCAACTCCAACAATGGCTAGAAAGCGACAGCTGAAGTCTTTTTGTTTCTTCTTTATTTTTTGTTTTTTCTACTTTTTTATGTTTACTGTAAACTCTTATTTAAATTCAATATATTATAATCTGTAGGGGATCTTCCCCTCCAGTTTCTTCACAAAAAAAAAAAAACATGTACCCAACATAACAACAACAGCAACCCATCTCCATGTTGATGCCATATTCAGCAAATTAATTACGAGTTTAATCTAAACCTATATTGTTATTCATGTTCCTGTTTTTCCCTACAAGCTAAACCTGAACTAAGCTTCATCCTATACACAATGACTACACTACGGAGCACAATACAGCGGCAAAATGCACAATTCAAGAAAGCATCAAAGCGCCTTGCCTACACGGGCATTCCGTCGAACACTGCACTACAGGAAACCTGGCGTTTGCCGAGCGCCAGAGGCACTCGGCAAAGCAGCTTTTACACTCGGCAAAGAGTTTGCCGAGTGTTGCACTCGGCAAACACCAGACGGCAAACAGCTCTCGGCAAAGCCGGGTTTGCCGAGTGCTTTTTGTCGGGCACTCGGCAAAGATTTTGCCGAGCGTCAAAAAGGCACTCGGCAAAATAAAGTAACGAAACGGAGGGAAACGGCCGTCAAAAGGGTTTGCCGAGTGCCAGAGGCCAGGCACTCGGCAAACTTTCCTTGTTTGCCGAGTGCCGGGGGCCAGGCACTCGGCAAACTTTCCTTGTTTGCCGAGTGCCGGGGGCCAGGCACTCGGCAAACATTGAAAGTTTGCCGAGTGCCTGGCCTCTGGCACTCGGCAAACAAGGGTCAGTTTGCCGAGTGCCAGGCACAGGCACTCGGCAAAGAATGGCACATTTGCCGAGTGCCTGGCCTCTGGCACTCGGCAAACAAGGGTCAGTTTGCCGAGTGCCAGGCACAGGCACTCGGCAAAGAATGGCACATTTGCCGAGTGCCTCAGTTTTGGCACTCGGCAAAAATCTGAGGCACTCGGCAAAAAAAATCGACAGATTGCAATAAAATGTTTAAAATCACTGCAACCTGGACCAAAATCACACCAAATCATACATATATGCTCATCATCATCATAGACATTTAAATCACCACAACACATAGAAATCATACATATATGCTCATCATATATGCTCATCATCATCATACACATCACCACCATCATCATCACAGGCATTTAAATCATCACAACACATAGAAATCTCCACAAATACATAGAAATGGTTCAAATAGTGATAAACCAAGTCGTCGACAACCACAAGCACAAGTTCATCAAACGTAAGCAAGCACAACTAGTTGGTTCATGACATAAGACTAGAAATACAACTACAATCTACATCGGAGGGCGATGATGATAAGGATGAAACGGAGAATAAGCATTGGGAGGGGAAACCGGCTGATTGTTCGATCCCGCTGATATGTTCTGCAAAGAGGAGATATTACATTATTAACACAAGATTCTAGATAGACGTGCCGACAGGAAGTGGAATGAAACTACAAGGATTTAGGTAGACTCACCGGAGTGCCCTGACTCGGACTCGAAGTGCCGACAGGAGGAAGAGGTAGCGGCGGCGGTTGCATGCCACTACTGTGCCACTGGTAAAACATCGCCTGCATTTGCCGTTGCATCTCCTCCTGCATCCTTGCATGCTGTTCGGAGAGCCTCGCATCGTACCTCGCCTGCTGTTCCTGCAGCTGTGCCTGGTACTTCGCCTCCTGTGCCTGGAGCTTCGCCTCCATCTCCTCCCGTAGTTGGGCTTACAACATGTCATCCAAATGTTACAATGCAAAGCAAATATATGTCTCAAATCCAACGAAACGACGAATAGAACAGAAATAACCTGGGCTTGGTCAAACTGAATCTGTGCAGCGCTTGGCCGTGGGCGTATGGGCGGGGCTGAGGACGAGCTCCTCGCTCGGATCTCAGAGAGGGTGGGAGTAGAGGCCGTGTCCAGTGTGCTGTCCCCAATCCAGTACTGGCCATGCTTCTTACCTCCACCCACCCTCATGATGATCTCTCCATCAAGGTCCTCGGTGCTCGGGTTCAATCCATATTGCATGCCACCCACGCCACACATGGTGTTGTTGATACCTTGTGTCCTTCGATCCCGAAATCCCGTTCTGCTCAGGGAACCGAGCGCGTGGTGGACGTTTTTGTGGGTCGCCGTCGCCGTGGAAGCCGACCCCATGGAGGACGTCACCGTCAAGATCCACCGCACCACCGTACCCTTTCGTCGCAACGCTGATGGAGGCGAGGAGCCGCGGCGAGGGTGCAGGAGAGATGCGCGGTGAAGGTGGCGAAGGCGAGGACCTGGGCTAGCGACGGCGGAGGAGCTGCTTGCGGCGAGGGCCGGCGTGCGCAGCGTGATGAGGGCGGTCGAGCACTTGAGCTCGTGCAAGTCTGGGGGCCTGCTTGGGCTTCGATGGGGACTTGGGCTGAGCAGGATTGATAATGGACTGCTACTGTGTACAACTGGATGGGTTGAAAACGGTATGCAAAACGGGAATATCCCGGCCCAAAACCGGCAGGAAACACCCCTAACTGTTTTCGCTCCGTTTTTCGTTTTCCTGTTCCTGTGTGTTACCGCAAAAATCCTAGAAAAACGAAAACGGCCAGAATAAATATGGTAACGGTTGCGGAGCGAGATGGGATTTTCCCGTCCCGTTTTCATCCCTAGCGATGGACGCTGCTTGTCTGGAGGCTGTTAGCACCTCGGTTTACTGCTCCTGGGCGGCGGCCCATGCTCCGGTTACTGGTGTGCTATCGCCAGCGTGTCGTGTCGCCGGCCCACTTCGTGCATGTGTGCGCTAAGTACCGGGGACTCAATGAGGCAGTGACGTGAATTACAGGTGAGGCGGCCCTGGCCCGTAATCCATCGCCTCTGCTTTCTGTGAATCACGCATGCGGAAACCCTGCCCTGTTTTCCCCCATGTTTTTCCGATATAGGGATACCTGCATCCACTGTCACCATCAACGACGGGTGGGTTAATCACGGAGATTGCAACCGAAATCTTTTTTTTTTTTGCGAACCAAAGCTTTATTAATTAAGGATAGTTATTTCAAGAACCGTTTAAAACTCGATCACACGACACTAAGTCCTGAATGCAATCAGGAATAAAGGAAAACACACTTGACTTTGACCTGACCGGCACGTGAGCTGCGCAAGCTCGTGAGCAACTTTATTCTACTCTCTGCGACATTTGACCACTTCAAAGACCTGACGAACCTGTCCCTCCGATCGGATATCATGAATCAAGAGTGTGACACCCCGTGTCACTGGAGTCAGATAGTACACACATCACAAACTGAACAGAAACCAAAAGCAAATCAAGTTTAAATTCGAAATTCAAAATTTCAAACAATTGTCAAATCGAAGCTTCTAAAGGAACTCAAACTTTTACATAACGAGTTGAGCAACTAAAAATACCTGTGGATATCCCTTATGACATAAGAATTTTGAAGAATTTTTGGTGATTTTAAAAATTCATTTGCTAGCTCAAATAAATGCTCAAAGTTTTAAGAGTAGCCAAATTTGAAATGCAACCATTTGAAATTCCTTTGGATTTCAGATATGCATGTTGGCCAGATGAAAGAGCTCATTGAGATCTTTCCAAAAATATCAAATTTGCAGTTTTTGGAGTTTGTTTGATACTCCAAATTGTGTACCAAAGTATGGGGAAAACTCTGTTTTGATTAAATCGGGAAAAAGAAAAGATACCTATGGGGCCCACCCGTGAGCCTCCTTCCTCTCACTGAAGCCGTCGGAACCCGCCCGCCACGTTGCCGCCGAGGAACGGCGCTCCTCGCCGCCCCTCGCTCTCCATCCTTGGACGCGGACGAGCTCAAAACGACCCCCACTCCTCTTACCGTCCTCTCTCCCTCGGCCCTCGTCTCCCAAACACTAACCCCAACCCTACCACCATTGCCGGCGCTTGAGCTCAAGCTTCTGCCGCCGCCGCGCCAGCTCCGGCCTAGCCACCACTTGCCTCGGCTTCGCCATGGCTGCCTGGGGCTAGTGCCGAGCTCCTCCGTCGCCTCTTCGTGCCGCGAGCTGCGAATCGTGCTCGTCTTCCACAACTCCGGTGTCCGAGCTCCCTGCACGCCGCCGTCCGATTCGCCCAGCACGGTGAGCCCGAGTCAATTTCCTCACACCCGGAGCTGGCCAACTTGGCTGCGCCCCCTTTGACCTCACCTTTCCCCTCTTTCCGCAGTGAGTCCGTCGCATTTGGGATTTTCCCCTTCCGCCACCGGCGACCACCGTGAAGAACTCCCCGTCGAGCACCACTCCTTCCGAGCCTCCTCGACGTCGTCGTGTACCACGACCCGCTCCCTCTCGACGCCGTGAAGCCGTGGCGCCAGCGGGTGCAGCTCCCCGTTGACCATCGCGAGCCCGCGTCGACGCCGGAGCGCCACCAGCCGCCATTCCTCGACGCCGACCACCCTCCGGCCATCCTCTCGAGCCACGAGTCGTCGAGGTGAAGCCGCTAGCTCCCAAGCTCTCTCCCCGTCCAACTCTCGCACCGAATGGTCGCCGGGAACCCTACTCCGGCGAGTGTGCCGCCGCGCTCCGGTGGCCGCTCCGGCCAGCGCACGCTTGACCACATGGTCAGGATCGTGTGTGGCTGCGCGGGATCGCATGTGGCCGCGTTTGTGGCCTCTCGTGTGTCCGCGCCTGTGAGTGGCTAGATCCCGTGCGGCACGCGGCAGATCCAGTGCGGCCCAGGTCGTGTGGTCGCGTGTGTGGCTCACGCCTTATTGGCGGGATCCCGTGTGGCGCACGGTAGATCCGGTGTGGCCAAGACCTTGTGGTCCCCTCTGTGGCCCAGATCTTATTGGCCCACTCCATTTCCATTCCTTTTTCGTATTTAGTTTAAATTCCCAGAAAATCACAGAAACTTGTAAAATTCATAGTAAATCGAATACACCTCCAAAAATTATGAGACCAATTTTGTTAGCTTCCTTAAGCTCAGATCTACTTAAATAAAAATTGTAATTGATGCAAGCCTTGTTTAATTAGTGATAACTTCTATGTTGCTCCATAAATTTTGAACTTTAGCAGACTTGTTAAGCTACTGAATACACACATACAGAGCATTTTTCCACTGTCATATGGAGTTTAATTATTTTCTTATGATTTAAATCATGTTCTGCACTGTATAAATTATTATAAATAATCCACATTACAATAAATCGTCAAACTTCACCATAAATCATTTCCAGTGGTGACTTTCACCAAAAAAATGCCACTGGATAGAAATTAAATTATCTATTTAATTAACTCAAATTGATTAAATGATTAACTTAATTGGAAGTCAATGAAGGAAATACTCCAGACGAAAGTAATTAAACAAATTAATCATTTGCACTTACAGTGCAAATGACTGTCCTATAAATCAATAAATTTTAATTGCATCATGTTATTGCATGTAACTTGCATTTCCTTGTCATGGCATATAGCTCTCGAGGTGATTCAGGAGCAGGTGGAGTACCAGGATGCTGAGCCGCTCAGGAGGAGCCACTGACTGATCATCGCTGACTGTGCTAGTGATAGCGTCGTTCCTGAGCCAGGCAAGCCCCGGTGCATGCCTTCCTATTTAGGATTTTATTTTCTCACTTGATTGGGGCTAGTAATTGTTTGTGCATTAGGTTTATTAGGAGTTGATGTGAAACTATAGAACTGCATTAGGACTACCCTTCCATATACTACCTGGTGTCCTATTTTTGTAGATGTGGTCTAGGTTACGTTAGAACTTGCTAGGCTTAGTGGATAGCGGACGGTAGAAGTCGAGTGGTAGGTCCCACTCGCATGATAGGAACCACCCTGGATTGTACTAGATGGATTAAGGATTTGTTGAGACCAGACGGAGAATTGTTTGTATAGGATGGATGGAGAAGGCTGGACCTTCATAGTGGTAGCCCCGTCTGTGTCGGTTAAGGACCGTCCGTTGTTGGCCCTGTTGAGCAAGTTCGAACGTACTGATCACATGCTAGTGTTCTATGGGCCTAGTAAACTTAGTAGCTTAGCAATCGTGGGGACGACATCACCGCCTGCTGCTACGGGGGAATGAGGGAAGCCACCCACGGACGACGGCTGGGCCGGGTGTTTTGTGGGCCCAAGACTTCCGCCGGGAGCAGCAGATTGAGTCGGCTTTGCGGGGGCTTTGTAAAAGGTTGCCATATGTGGACTTTATGCTGCATATGTCGTGTGGTCAGGTTTTCTCCTGCAGGATGTACATCGATGCCGCCGCTCTCGGTCAAGAGCAACCTTGTTCACTGAGTCACATCGTAGTGTGATATGATTGATGAGGTGATGATGCTAGTCTATTACATTACTGTTATTTACATTGCTATATATGCTGTCACCGTTGATGTATTGTTACTTATATCTGTTCTAGATATATGAACACTGCTTTATTGGTTAAGTACTTAATTGGAATTAAAACTTGAAAGTAAGGACCAAGTAATTAGTGCGCTTTTATGCAAGTGAGTCAGCCTAACCCCTTGTAGCCTTTGCATTCTAGGAGTCGGCTGTAGTTAGCCACGTTGACGGGTAAGTCTTGCTGAGTAACTAGTACTCAGGGTTTGGTTCTTTATGTTTTTGTGCAGGTATAGATTTCGCTTCCGCTGTTGCTTAGTGGAGTTCCTCAGCGGGTCCACATCGCAGGGCTTCGATGTGCAGCCATTTATCGTCGAGTGTGGTAGTATTGTTGTACTTTGTAGGCTTCCGCTGTGTTCTTACGCGTTTTAAATCATTTGACTCATGTAATAACTTAAAGATGTGTAAATTTGTGCTTTTTATGTGATGTACTGTTGCGTCTGTTCATCAGCGCTTTACCGACTCGATACTGTGAAAAACGGAGACGCTTCAAAGAGCGCCACCAAAGAGTGATCCATGGACGCAGCCTTGATCTTCTCCACCTCTGTCACACATTCCGATTCCAACACCATTGGCTTGTCGGACCATCGACCCGCCAAACGAACACCATCCAGACGGGCTGCCGCCTCAGCCTCTTCAGCATCCCTACAATGCAACAGTTTGCGCCACGCAGTTAACATAGGGTGACCAACATGATCACGAATAATCACACCTAGCGCAGCTGCTCCAGTGCTCGGATTGTATGCTCCGTCACTATTAATCTACAGCATGCCCTCCACAGGTGGCACCTATCTCAAATCCTGCTCCGTGGTTGCAACGGAAATCTTGAGACGACCTAGCTAGCATAGCAAACCTCCTGCTGGTCAACGTACGACGTGGTACCAACACTTTTGCTGAATGAACATACAATATAATCACCGGTACGAAACGACAAGTGACTATTGCAGATAGTGAGTTGCGTGTGCATGCAGCTACGCTTGAGATAGAGTGGGGGGCACAGGACGTGCGTAGATTGCGCATGCTTGATCTCCTGGAGACATAAACACACCAAAATTTTGAACTCTGTTGAATGAACGATGCTATACACACAACCGGGTCGGCTCTGACCCCGCCGCGCAACCGGCTAATCAATCGAAGAGTGATTTATCACTAATCAGACACAAGCATCCAACGGTTGATCAAGATGGAAACATCAGTTATACGGCCGGCGTGAAGCATTTTCGTTGTTGAATACCCTTTATTTACCGATAAGTTACTCGCAAAAAAAATATTTACCGATAAGTTAGAGGTTCATTTCTGGATTTACAGACCACCAACATTGCGTCACGTGCAGTGATACCATGCTAGCTGCACTTGCCTTATGCACACTAGAAATTAGCCAATAGTTCATGTCAAAAATAGATTTTGGGCCCCCTCATGTATGATTTCTGGCTCCGCCGCTGGTCACGTGTATAGGTGTCATCCCCTGAAGCCTAACTAACCATTCTTCTTTCTCATGCGTATGTTCCTGCTGTCCATCCATGGCAGCGCAACTTGGCACAGCCGAATGGTGATGAGTAGAGGGTCTTCTCTCTTGCATGCCAACGGGCTCTCCTTGACTTGGCTGTGCGTTCGTCCACCCATCTCGCCCAAAGGTTGGTCTGGTTTGCAGATACCAGCTCTCGGTATCTAAAGTATTAATTTTGCACAATGTAGCCCGTGTACTTGCTAAGGGTCGCAAGTGGTGGTGGGGGGGGGGGGGGGGGGGGGGGGGCGGGTTAGATTTTTAACTAAGGTTACTCTCAATGGAGACTTATACTTTCCATAAATTTTCCTCAAAAAAAAAAACTTTCCATAAATGACCTGCTATGTCAGCATTTCTAATGACATGGCAAGTTAGTAATGAAGAGAGAGAAAACATAAATGACATTGTATTCCGATGATGAAATGCCTTGAAACATACATTGAGGATAGGTGCTTATTTGATCTGTGGAACAATTAAGTGTATTAGAGAGGGAAAACACTTTTCTTATAGACTTTCATTCAACTTTAAATCCGTTTTGACATGTGATGCTATTTAGAGTTAATTCAACAAAATAAGATGTCATATGAATACATCTTTTGAAATTTTAAATTTACTAATTTAAATATAATGTTTCAACATTTGACATATAAATAGTAAACCAATTTCTTTATATTTTTACATAGACATATATATTATACTTTTAAATTATTTTAAAAATTAAAAAATAATGTTTTAAAAAATTTCATAGATCTTGATACAGTTTAGAGTAAATTCAAAGATGTTCCCACTAGCCAGTCTCAGTTTCAGAGCAGTAACACTTGTGAGGATGAGTTGTGGGACCGGACACAAATTGTAATTTTCCATAACACAATGTCACAAAAGTTTTAGTTTTCTGAAACAACAACAAAAATAGTTGTAGTTTTGCGAAATTTACTCTAAATTGTATCAACATTTATGACAAACTTTTTCAAAACTGGTGAATCGGTTTGAAAATGTTGAATACGAAATTTTTGAACTACACGCAAGTAATTATTTAATCACATATTTTGTTATGTTCAATGCATACAAAAATTATAAAAAAATGTCAAAAGATTAGTGATTTAATGGTATGGTTTGAAAAATAAATCAGAGTAAAAATTGAGATTTTTTTTTTAAAAAAAGGAGTGTGCTGTTAAGTCTTTAATATGTTGAGGTCCCCTATCTTCTTTCCCCTGCCCCTCGTCTCTGTGCTCCAACCTCCCGAGTCCCAACTAGCATGTGGCATGGCCGCAACTGCTCTGCTAAGGTGCTATCCCCTCTGCCCTACCAACATGCTGTCCGCCCCTAAACTCTTAATTAAGCTTCAACCCCACAGCCCCATCACCAGGCCAAAGAAGCCGCCCCGCCACCTCCTCTGTCCTGCACCGCCCGCCCGCCGCCGGCACGGCGGCACCTCCACCCCTGTCGTCTCCACGGCCGCTGCCAAGACGGGTTCATGGAGGGGCCTATGCAGCCTCATTGCCTGTTCAGTACTCCTATGATATTATCACCGCTTCGCTGCGCTCTCAGTCTTTGCATTCAACTTGCCTCCTCGGAGGCTTTCCGACGAACAGGTGTGCCGTGCGCTAAACCTGGCAATGACCGCCTCAGAGTTCGAAGAGCTTTTTCTGATAATTTCTTTGTGTGCCTGATAATTGCAACTGACAATGACGTTGTATATTTCATTTGCGTCTACGCCTTAGTTTTTTTCCTTTCAGATTTGCGAAATTAGTTTCAGCAGCACCTAGGCTACAATTGACCAACAGGCAGCGGCAGTGCGTGTGGAGGAGGAATTACCACACCAGTTGTCATATAAAATCAAGATTCGATCGTTACCTATCAAGTTTCCCTTTATGCATTCGGTCTGTTGACTGTTCATCTTGCTTAGAATCCTTCAGACTGCTCGGACCATGTTCAGTCCACCAGATGCATTGTTTGGTTGCGTTCTAATTTGTCATTCCTTGCTTCCTGAGGGTATTCACGGAAAATCAGATCATGCCTTGAATAGTACAAAGCGCAATCTACTAATTTGTTGTTCCCTCTTTGTTCAGTTTTCTGACTGTGTATTGTGCAGGAGTATGTCGTGGCATGTGTTTTTCAAGGAGAATGGTGGCTTCTTGGTCTGAAAATCTTGCAAGCCTATTGTTCTGTTCACATCTGCTGGAATAGCAAGACTAATTATGCATCTATAGCCCGAAAAATGTTGCCACCACCTCTGCACTGACCAAGCTCCGAAGAAATATATTGTGATAGCCAGCTTCATTCCTTTTCATTGTTTGCTGGCCATGAGAAGAGGAATGGTATGCAGTTAATGGTACTAATAGGTGTAATATATCCATGGAGATAATAGTGGCACTTTACTGTACTTTTATGTACAGTTATTTCTGGAGGCATCTTTTTCATGATTGTATTGTGAAGCTTTCAAGAAGTATGCAAGAGATGGAGGATATGAGGTAAGTAAGAGCTTACCTGTCGTACCAATTTCTTATTTTGTGCTGATTAGAATAGATCACGTTAAACCTACAGTCCATTTTCTAATCCAACTTGATAGTGTAAATCCAATTTATTTGATGAAATTCTATCTGATTATGAGCTGATTGGAGTCAGATTATGAGATTTGTTGAGTTTCCTTCTAGCTCCATTTTGATTCAAAAAGGACTTGTGGTCTGCAAGAAAGGAACTACTCGAGATTAACTGTGAGAATAAAATCCGCATGGCTGGGTCCGAAAATATTTTATAAACTAGATGAATTACTCAAAGACCAATCTCACTTATTTTGAACTGAAGTTTAGTGGAAAATCATTTTAAAGAAAAATAGTGTTACAGCTCTAGGATGATTAAAGCCTTAATTATGAACAGCTTAATTTTATGCAGGTTCAATCACTATCTTCACAAAATTGCTGGTTACACTGCTCTAGAGGATGCTGAAACTACATCATAACAGTTTGCAGAGGCAAGCATTGCAGGTAGTCTACATCATCAATGCCTTCAGATTTGAATTTAATATCGGTTGTGTTTTTTTTTTTGGCTACATGATGTCTTGATTCTTTCTGTGATTTTTCTTCGCATCTGTCTATTTACTTGAATTGTTGCTGTTCAATTGAGATAAAAGTATGCATGCACCATCTCAATTCTGCTCATGTCCTATTCTTATTAGCATAACACATTTTCTCACTTTTCATTATAGTACCTTCTTTGGTTTTTGGTTCCTAAGGCAACAGTTGGGCGTCGAACTTTTTATTCGTTGGAAAAAAAATTGTTTTTGTTGTATATCCAACCAGACAAATTCAGGCTGGGCTCGCCCCTCGAATACAGTCAGTTGTAGAATTAGCCGGGCTCGCCCCTCGGATACAGTCAGTTGTAGAATCAGGAGCAACGTGCATGGTGTTGAAAAACGTTATCATAGCCCTAAACTCGTAGGACTTCATGAATTTTGGCTTGTTTCCTGATTTAAAAAAATCATTAATATGTTAGTTAACTTTTTCACTTAGCTTGAGAAACAGTGACATGATTGAATTATTGATTACACTATACATTGTTGCAAATAATATTTAAATATTAGGAAAGATAATGAAATATAACTTTTGATGTGTAGAACGTAGGAAAGAAAATGAAGCATTCTATGAATTTCAAATTACTTTGGAACCACCTAAAAAAAAGATTGGACAATGATGCTTTACGATATCTCATTAGTGTTCAAAAACTTCTTCATATTTGAAAATGAAATTTCTATTGTAATTCTTAGTCTTTAAAGAAAAACCATCAAAAAATTACGGTCTTCTTTGAAACGCAGGAATTTCACAGGAATCGCATAGGAATTTCACAGGAAGAACGCAGGAAAGGAAATTTTTTCCTCCAATCCAAACGAGCCCATAACATTTGTTCATTGTCATTTCTCACAGTCTGTTTTTGTTTTACAAACCGAGTCCCCCAAATAATCATGTACGGCCCTGGAGGCGTAGATGGCACAAAATCCAATTTTAATTGGATGTGTTATGATCCATGTGGTCGATAGAGTAAGGTGCAATTACTTTCATTTTTGCGTGATTCTTTTCAAATTAATTAGTTTTACTACACTAATAAAAGAACAAGTAGTCAAGTAGTTTATAATTCTCACGGCTTGCCAAGTGATGCAATTTTAGATACGTGCGTGTCGCACGTGCATTGGTACTAGTATAATACAAGAAGCAAACAAACTGGGGAAGTTACATTCACGTAGACTGTTTGATGATCAGCCGTTGATCATGGACCAGACATTTCTTATTTCATACTAGCCTTTAGGTACCTCGCAACCACCATAAAAGATCTCTTATTTCATACTATATATTGCACTTTGCGAGCCCGAGCAACGTGGCGTCAGGACTCTTATTTCATACTATACCGCAGTCAATATAATGCAACCTGGCATATACGTACTTGGTAGTACTTGTTAATAAGCTGCGGAAGCTCAAGTGGTTTTGGGGGCCTTGTTGTATTCGTTGAGGTAGGGCATGGTGGTAAGCCCCTTGGTGAGGAGCGGCTCCACCATCTGCCACTTGCCTTTATTCTTGGCGAGCTCCTGGATGACGCCGCTAATGTCTTTGTCGACGTCGTACCTCATGGTGGCGATGACCTCTTTGGTCGTGGTACCCATGTCGATGGATTCGATGGCGAAGGCACCATGCTCGCCGGTGCTCATGACGCGCACGAGCGTCGGGCCACTGAACAGGTTGTGCTTGCCGGCCAGGGCCTCCTGGTACGCCCCGGCCACCAGCACGGCCACGTAGTAGCCGCTGCCGCCGCCGAGCCCCGCCGGGTCAAGCGTGTGCAGCGGCAGCGTCACGCCGCCGCCGATGAACCTCTCGATCTTGCCGCCGCTGTCGCAGGTGATGTCGACGAGCGTGCCCCTGCGCGTCGGCGCCTCGTCGAGCCGGCTCACGGGAATCATCGGGAAGAGCTGCTTGATTCCCCAGAAGTCCGGCACCAGCGAGAAGATGGAGAGGTTCATGTGGTAGTTGTAAATGTCGCCGGCGAGCGATCTCTTGGAGAGCCTCTTCCCCAGCTTGTACATCTCGATTCCGTGCTTCGCGTTGTCCGCGCCGTGCGCGTGCAGGCAGCCTCCGTCAATTTCCATTGTTGGCAGCTTGGACCAGAGGTCCTGGATCTTGCTGAGCAGCTGCTCGGGTGTGTCCTCCTCCTCCACGTCGCGAGGCTCCGGGGTCGCCCAGAGCGCCTCGAGAACGATCATGGAGTGGTGCGACACCACGGCGCGTCCGCTCTCGGTGCACAGCACCGGGTGCGGCAGGCCGTGGTGGTCGCAGCGGAGCCGAACCGCCTGCACGATGGCGCGGACGCGTACTCCTCCAGCCCGTACGCCACCGACATGTCGGAGCTTCCCGACCAGGTCCCGTCGTAGTCGACGCCGAGGCCGCCGCCGCAGTCCAGCGTGGCCATCGACGTGGCGCCGTACGCGTTCACCAGCTCGCAGTAGATTCCCGGCCCGCGGCCTCGGCCGCCGCACGGCCCACGATCTCCGTGGTTGGGATCATCGAGCCCACGTGGAAGTGCAGCAGCTGCAGCCAGTGCAGCTTGCCCATGTCCCTGAGCTTCTGGGCCACCTCGTAGATCTGCTCCGCGAGCAGGCCGAACTTGCCGTGCTTTCCGGCCGTCGACCCAAAGTGGCCCGAGATCTTGGTGAGGAGCTTGGCGCGGACGCCGAGGACCGGCTCCACCCCGAGCCGGTGGCTCTGCTCGACGACGATGTCGAGCTCCTCCTCCATCTCCAGCACGATGATGGCGTTCAGGCCCATGGCGCGGGCCGACAGCGCCAGCGCCACGTAGTCCGCGTCCTTGTACCCGTTGCACACCAAGTAAGGTCTCTTGGAAGGCTCCTCCTCCTCCTGCGCTTTATTGGCCGCGAGGCAGCTCATGGCGATGAGCAGCTACGGCTTGGAGCCCGCCTCGAGGCCGTAGCTCTCGCTCCTCCCGAACTCCACGAGGTCCTGCACCACGGCCTTGTTCTGGTTCACCTTCACCGGGAACACGCCCTGGTACCCGGTGCCCTTGATGGCGCCCTTGAAGGCGGCGTGGAGGGAGTCCACGCGGTGCTTCAGCACGTCGGGGAAGCGGAGGATCATGGGGAACTGGCCTTTGCTCCTGGCGTCACGGGTGGCTTCCGTGATCACGGAGTGCACGTCCACCTCGTCCCCGGGCATGGTGTCGCCGCCCCGGGGCCTCACGCAGAGGTGGCCCGCCGCGTTCACTGCGAAATACGGCTCGCCCCACCTGCGGATGTTGTACAGGTCGCCGTAGTTCTTGTCCATGCTGCGTCTGTCCCTAACAATGTAAGCTTAATTCGCTGCAAAAAATTCTGTGCCTGAGTTGTGTGGATTGTGGATTACGCCTTGATCCATTATATAGAGGTCTCTGAAATGACTACTCCCTCCGTCCCCAAAAGAGTGTCGCTGTTAACTTTTAGACACCACGTTTGACCATTCGTCTTATTCAAAAATTTTGTACAAATACTATTTATTTTTTTATAACTTGTTTTATCATTGAATATACTTTAATCATAATATATTTGTTTTGATATTTGCATAAAAAATTTGAATAAGACAAGCGGTCAAACATGATATTAAAAAGTCAACAGCGACACTCTTTTGGGGACGGATGGAGTAATATTTTCTGTCAAAAAAATAAGAAATGACTAAAATGTCAGTCATACTTGCCCAAGGCCACTACGGGGCATGTTTGCAGCACCACACCTAAACTAGCAAATTGGACCACGCTAGGTCCAAGGAAGCTTCCTAGAAAAATCCCACGGAGACACGCACAACACATTCCTCCCTCAACTTCAATCTCTTCCATTTACAAATGACGTCGTTAAGTATATACTAGCACATTCCCATTGACATCTACCTGCCTGACGCTAGCTAGCATGTGTGAACTACTCCCTCCATCCCTTTTTATAAGGGATCGGGGAGTCTTATAAGAAAAACAACAGATGAACACAAAGACGGCTATGCCCTCAATAACTGCTCTGCTCTCCCATCCCGTGCTCTCCCATCCGGTGCTCTGCTCTCAACAACAGACGAACATAAAGACGGTGAGATTCGTCTCCGTCAATCCAGATGCGGTGCCGCCGGCCTTCTCCAGGGATGACCATCTGCGGTGCGCGAGCTTCTGCGGTGGCAGGGGCGGGCGAGCTATCGGAGGCGGCAGCAAGGGTGGGCGAGCGCGGCGGCAGCAGGGGCGGACCGGGCGAGGTAGCGACGGCGGCGGCGACGGCAGGGCGGGCGAGGTAGGCGGCGACGGTAGGGCGGTGCCGACGCGCGAGTGAGGAGCTCGGCTTGCTCCTCGCCATGGCGTGGTGGAGCAACTCGTCGACGGCCAGGCTTGGTTGCTCTTATTTGGCTGCCTCGACGTTGATTCTCGCGGGATGCGGAGCTCGGCCGGCGAGTTGCAGGCGGCGAGCGTCGGGGCCGCATCTGCCGCTGCCCTTGTCCATGGCCCCGTCCTTCTCCAATCTCGCGTGAGGCGCGCGCCTTCGGGAGAGGGGCAGGCGAGCTGCTACGGCGCAGGGGAGGGAGTGCTCGTAGCGGCGGCGCTGCGGTGCCGAGAGGATAAGGCTGTGCGGCGTGCGACTCGGGAGGGAGAGGCTTGTGCGGCTGTGTGTGCGACTCGGGGTGGGTGGGTGACAAACGCGTGGACCCCACTCTCGATCCCTAATATAAAGGGACATCTCGGAAGCCCTCCGATCCCTTATATAAAGAGACGGAGGGAGTATATGTGAGAACTGATGAGCTGTCTCCTAGCTACCTACCCGTCTAAATAATTTCCTTCTCGACATTACGCGGGCCTATTGCGAGTGGACGAATTATATTGGAGCTGAAGGCGACCCATGCACGTCCATGGGACTCGTACTCTAATTTGCATCCACGAGAAATCATGCATGTTGCTACCTTCATCCGCTTCTCGGCGGACCGATCTGATTAGTTAACATACTTGTAGTCAGTGTTTAAAAAAGCGGTAGAGAAAAGCGAGCGGAGGAGCACCGCCTAGCGCCTAGGCCGCTTAAGCGGCGCTTAAGCGTTCTAGGCGTTTCTCAAAAAGCGGAGTGAAATGTATAATATATTCTCTATATATTGTACATTTTTAAATTTGCCTAGAATGAATATTTTACTACCTACTGTTTCCATGCATAAATCTTCAAATTCAATGACATCCTGCGCCAACGGAGAGTGGGAGAGGAGAGCTCGATGATGACCAGACGACCACCAGCGGGAATGACACATTGCCGGACAGGATGTGAATGGTAGCGCTTGCTTTTGGGGCAGGGGTAGAGAGAAAAGAAGATAGTGTAATGGAACCAGTTTGGGAAGCCTTATACCCCAGCAGAATCGATGCCTAGCCCATGCTAAAAAGCGGGAATAAACGTAAAAAAACATGATTTTGAACGTTTAAGCGTTTGGCCGCTTAATAACACAGCTTTTCTGAAAGCGAAGCGGTGGAGCACCGCTCAGCGCTTAAGCGCCGCTTAAGCGGTTGAAGCGGCCGCTTTTTTAAACACTGCTTGTAGTCTGAAGGGAAAAATTCATGATCATGTCGGCATTTTTTTATCGAACATATCAACAGCTGCCTCAAAGATCAATGTACTATGTGGTTGTCTGGTAGGTGTCCTCCTATTTCGCAGTGAGACAGCGAGCAACCATCCAGGTCTAGAAAAATACTCCTACTGTGTAGTCGGGGTCGCCAGTGTTCACACTAGGCAGCTAGGTTTGATCTCCGATATGTTATTTGTATGTGGAACTATAGTCAGGACAGGAGCAGTATAGAATAGACGCTGGAGTCACCAGTGTTCATACTAGGTATGTTTAATCTCCGATATGTGATTTGTTCATACTAGTGTCGCGTCCTCCCCAGTCGCGACACTAGGATTAGGGTGTTGTGCCGGCGGCAGGCTCGTCCTCCCACTCCGCACGCACCCACTCCACTCGTCATTGCAAGGTCGTCTTGCTGCTGGTCGTCACATCTGCGCGCGAGGCGCGGAGCATCGAGTAGGCGCTCAAAGAGCTGTGTCGCACGCGTAAGCCGTGGCGCAGATTGGTTGACCTCGCCAGCGCAAGTGGTGCCGCGGCCTCGACCTCTCCTTCCCGGTCACACGGGAGAGCTCGACACTAGTACACTGAGGGCCTTTAGTGGCGGTCGTTTTGGCCTAGCAGCGGCAGACGAGGCGAGCGCCATTGCGCTAACGCCACTGCTAGGTCCTGGGTTCGGTGGCGGACGGTGATGAAGACGGTGGCGGACGCTGACGTCACACCGTCCGCCATCGCTTCCACGGTTTGAGTGGCGGACAAAGATGATGTCACTCTGACCGCCACCTATCTGGCCTGCTTCAGTGGCGGTAGAAGTGATCGCACATCGTCCGCCACTCGTCCGCTGACGTCACGGCGTCCGCCACTTGGCTCGTTTGAGCAGTGGCGTTTGACGATGTCAGTGTATCCGCCACTGCTAGCTCATAACAGATTCAAAATTAATCTGAAAATTCAATTTACCCAGGCATTTTAAGTATTTCATTCCAAATCAACACAGGTCATCACAGAACGACATCAAACAATGAAAGTTCGATACCATTAACCAAATACCATGAAACAACACAAGTACAAGTGTTCATCCCTAGCTAGCTATATTACAAAGTTGTTTACAAATGTTCATGTTGCCATAACCTGCACATCCTTCACATCACTCGCATACACCCAACTATAGTCTACCTTGTTCCTTTCAGAGGCAATGTCATCATTCCAATTTTTCTCAATCAAGCTCTTATGATGACTTACAGGTACTTTCCAAGTCCAACAACATAATTCTGGGAATTGCGCCAACTTTCCCTCTGGATGAAAGTAATCGCCATTGGGATGGACAAGGTGATGCATGATGAAGCGACATATCCTCGATGTGAAGCCATATAGTTGCGCGTCGCTGAATCCACTTAGCCCTTTTTTAGTAGTGTCCTGCACACATAACACAAAAAAAACATCAAATTTGCGTTAAAGAAAACAAACATTGTAAATATATGCAAAAGATTGTAAATATATGTAACTAGTACTTACATGTTTTGTTGGATATTCGTCGGGTAAATCAGTAAACTTGTGATGCACTGCCAACGATAGCCAGTCCATCATTGTTGGTATTTCTTACGTCACAGACAAATCCGCAAGCGCACGGAATACCGTTGTAGCACTTCACCCGTGAGTATTCAAGGGTATCGTTATTTATATTTTCCCAAAGGAACGGTGTGTGATTATCTTCTAGTCTAATTAGTCCAAGGACACGAAGAAGAGCGGTAGATTTGGGTAGAGAGGATTCCTATGGATGAGTTTCTTAGCAAAAGATAAATCCTGTCTCTAAATGCTTACTTCGAGCACCGGCTTAGGCTTTGGTCTGCCAAGCCACTCCGGCTAATGGCTCTACTATGTACCCGAACGTGGAGGGTTCCTTTGGATGGACAGGGCTGTCACTTCCTGCCACCTACCTCTACAAACCGTGGAGCACACAGCGGACAAAGGCGACTTCCAGCCTAGACACCACGTCTATGCTATCGATCACTACTCTAGCCCCGGCCTGGTACCAATTTGGAAGACTAGAGCACTCCTTGCGGAGCGATGATCCCGTAAACAAGTAAAGGAAGAACTTAATCTAAACACTAAGTATACAATCCAATAGGAGATCAAGAATACTTACTTATGATGAAGATGAACGAACGATGAACGACGAACGAACGATGAACGAACGACAAACGAACGATGAACGAACGACGAACAATGACTATTATAAAGAAGTATTCTCAAAGGTACAAGATTGGGGCTAAGTCCTCACAAAGGGAGGACTACCCTTCTCCTCTACCCTACTCTCTCCCTACTCTACTAGTATACAAGGGGCTCTAGGCCCTTGGGAGTGGAATGAGGCTCTCCTTCTTGTGTGTTCCTTGAGGGGAGGGGGTACCCTTTATTTATAGGCTTGAGTAGGTCGGTTTGGGGGTCATCCACCGTCTCAATGCATTGATTGCAGGCAGAACCGACATAAGAAGGTCGGTTGCTGCCAGCAGGCCAAGACTGGGCCACAGTGGGCCCAGAAGCAGGTCGGGCGACCTGGAAATGGGGGTCGGCCGACCCCCCCTTGCTACCTTGTGTCTTGGGCTTTGTCCTAGTGTTCCTTTGGGCCCTTGTGACATTTATCCTTGGTGCATTAGTCGAAGGAGTGTCCAGGTGGCTGAATTGTGGCCTTTTCTCCATCGTGTGTGATCCTGCGATGACTGTGGATTTGCCGGAGGGACATCTTGCATGGGCTTGGACCAAGGAGTCCCCCTTTGGGTCCTAATGATGTGTCTTGGTGGTTTGGCCCAAGTTGGATAGGTTTTGTATCCTTTTTGGTGCATGTCTTCCTCGGCTGCCGATGCTGATTTCTCGGAGTGAAGAATTGTCGGCATTGTAATGTACTTTTCCCTCATTTTCATATGGATTGCACCTGCACTCAAAATCTCACCAAGACTTGTGGAATTTGTTAGTTTTAAGCCCTAACACTATGTTTGGTGTTTACTTTGATTCCATTTGTGCAGGTATTTGACGGTCAAAATCGTGCCGTAACGACCGTCAACAAGACCCCCACACTTGAGCCTTTGCTCGTCCTCGAGTGAAGGTGGAAGATTAAGATAAAGCATGACTTCCTATGGTATGATGCTAGCATACAAGTTTTTCCAAGCCATACCTGCACCCTTGAACTTTGAAGTGGCTAACATGCTATCTTGGGCGGTTGAGGAATGGAACGGTTTTGATTCAAGTCATCAATACCCCTCTGTTGAGTAACTTGGGTTTTTGATAGAATTTTCAAAATAAAAACATAGCTTGTACTCCTCAAATGATAACTCTCAGATAGCTCAATGTGTTTGATTCCTCACCAAGGCAATGTATTTACCTTTTTTCATCCTACTTCTACAAAAGGCTTTTTGTGGAGCTTGGTAGGGATGAAAAGGGGCATACTTGTATCACTTATATTGCACAGTCAAAGGGTGGATCCAAAGAGAAAACAAGTCATACAATCTGATCAAGAATGTGCAAGTGTGTTGATATGTGTGTGGTGAATGGAGTGGGATGGAATGAAATGGATACTCCTTGATGTGATGATGTCTCTCTCTTGATTGACTTTTATTTGAGAACATGGCTATCACTTCTTTTCTTTTCTCTTCTTCTTTTTTTTTCTCTCTCTTTTTTTTTTTCAATCGTGCTCAACATGTTTGAGCATGTCTTTCTTTATTCATGCTCATGAAAATGAGCATTCTTTTTCTTTCTCTTCTTTTTTTTTTCGATAGCCATGTCTCTTTTTGCAAGAATGTTTGGAGAGAGACATCAACAACAAGAGATGGAGTATTTATTTGGTGGGTGGATGGATGGAAATGGTGTTGCTAACTTCCAGTGTAGAAGGTTAGCATGTTTTATGATAATGGTGTATGTGCACGAAATCTTGATCAAGAAAGTATGACAAGCATCTCACAAGGGTCGCACAATTTGACCAAGCTCAAAGCAATAACAAGTAGCATTTGTAGAGGTTTTCAAAGTGATTCTTATTTGGCTCTGGTGGGAATATAAGATCATTGAGGAGTACAAAGCTATGGATTTAAAATTTTGCAAGATAAATTCCCAAGCACTCTATGCAGAAGAAGCATGATTCATTTCATCCAACCATATCTCATTCGCCAACAACTTAGATAAGCATGGGTTCCTATGAGATTGGTGTTCACAAGCAACAGGTGTATGATGCGAGGAATAAAGAGTATGCAGGCCAACCAGATAGAAGTATGTTTGTTGAGAGGATAACACAAGATTTGTTTTATCATTGAGTTAAATTTTAGTGATTGACCCAAAAGAACATTTTAACTCATGAACTAGGGAGATAGAGTAGTAGGATAGGATGCGCAAACCATCGCCTTGGATGAGGTGGAGACCAAGAGGGATCATGGGATATTTGATTGAACCAAAGGTTCGACCGAACTTTGTTTTCTTGTGCCCGATGGCTCCACCATTGTATGTGTCGATCAGTGCGAGCTTGTGCATCGTGTTGGTGGGGAGATCTCGAATGTGTGCGTGATGAAGAACTCGAGAGATCTCCCCCACACTTGTTCTTGTACCTGGCTTATTTATTCAAAACAAACAAAAAGAATATGGAAGCAAAAAGGACTCTACCGGGGTTAAAGACCGGGGAGCCTAAATTTATTGAATTCAGCACAATAACTCAAGGCGCATGATATGTTTGAAAGGGAAATAAAAACGCCTAGTTTATTCGTGTACTTTTCATTATTTAATTTCTTTATTCGATTTTAAATTATTTTCAACTTTTTATTTTATCATGCAAGGAGAAAGCAAAAAGATACAAGTTGCGATACAACTTCTTAAAGCGGTGTGAGCAATGAATGAGGTGCACTCAACATGTTCTAACCACTTGAAAAGTTCTAACCATTTCTCCATCATGCATTGCATAGGAGAGATTTTGATATTGTAAACCATGGCATAAGGATACAATGCTCATCCTCATAGATAGGTCTAAGATTGCCTTGAGGAACACAAGTCATAGCAAGCCATTCATGCATCAGGCACAAGGTAGGATGTGATATTTTGCCAAAGAGCATGCTTGTGAAGATCAGGAGTTGTAGAAACAAGTCTTGCAAGCAATGCTTATGAGAGCCTAGTAGTAGACTAAGATTGTTCCATGAAAGCAGGTAATACCTATTCTGGAAGAACCAAAGTAAAACCATTGTCTACTACTAGCAGGGTGCATAAAGCTGTGTGGCAAGTAGGAGGGATCTTACCACACAAGCAAAATCATCCCACCCTATGGCTTCTAATCATGGGCAAAGTTGGCATTCATACCTTCCTTGTGCAGCAATTCCGGGTCATGTGCTCATGGGTGAGCATAGACACGGTTTCATGAGTGTTGTAGGCTTGCTTCTCCTTCTCGCACACCAAGATGGGATTGGTGTCGAAGAGGAGTCTCGATGTGTCATTTTCATTGTGGTCTACCTCTCCATGTGATCCTTTTGAAGCTCTTCATGCCAACTTTCTCAAGTTAGGCATGAGCTCAATGGAGGGGTATGGATATGTGCCACATCGAGAGTGACTTGGGTTTGAGCTTGTCGCCTTCTTCAACATATTGATGAGCCGCTTGTCGGCTCTTTTCATGGCTGCACACAAGAGCAAGAACACAAGAGGAAACTCGAGAATGGGTTACGGTAGTTTAAGCAATGTGGACCATTTGTCGGTTGCTCTCGCAAAGCTCTTTTTTTTTTCGCAACTAAAGAAAGCAAAATAAAATCAAAAAGAAGAAAAGGGAAAATCTTTTTCTTAAGTTTGAGATAAAACAAAATTGTCACTTTGAGAGTTTGAGAAGCTCTCAAATTATTACCCTTCTTTTTTTTTTTGAAAAACAATCGTCTCAATTGTTTTTTTTTTAGAATGATTTCAAAGAAAAATAAAGAAGAGTTGGAAAAGATTCCAACATAGAAGAAGTTTATTTTGGAAGACTCCAAATGCAAATGGAAAAACCAAAAGAAGGAAGAAAATCTTTTTCTTGAACTTGAGACAAAATATAATGAAAACTTGGAGAAATGCAAGAACAAGAATTTTGTTGTAAGGGTGCTTAAGTGAAAATGAAATGTCATTGAAAAGTTCGAGCACCCATGCATCCAAATATAAACAAATGACGTCCAACTTGGTCAACAGTCCCACAATGGCTATATGCTGAAAAGTCAAGGGGAGCTGTGCCAAAATTCCTTCAAAATTTTGTTCAAAGCATTTTCCAACAAAAGATTGTCTCAAATTCATTTTATCAAACTTGTTCTCACAAAGGAGATTTTTTTTTATTTGAATGTGCAAATGCAAAGTGGTTTGAAAAATCCCAAACATGAGTTGGAAGGATTCAAACTTGCAAGAATGCAAATAAATAATCAAACATGCAAGAATGAGTTGGAGAAGTAAACATGTATGCAATTGGGAATTAAAACAAATGCAATTTGTTGGTAAAATCAAAGATGCAAAAGAATGCAAGTGAAAATCCAAGGAAGCAAATAAAAGATAATTGTCGATTATCCTATCGACAAGGGCAGCGTCATTTTAAGTCAGACGAGCAAGACTCTCCCCCGTCACGTTGAGTTTGATCATGAATTATCTCGTCTCGGAGAATGATCTGCATGGTTAGTACCAACATACAACCACGATATTTTCAATATTTATGATAAACAAAAGCATCTACAACCATTTTAAAGAACAAGTAGCAAAACAAGGGAACAAAGTGGTTGTAGGTAGCAAAAGTGGTTTTGGCACTAACGGGTGTTGGCTCTAGAGATTCATGATGTGAGCATGTATCATGTGGCTGTTCAAGGAAAAAGCTATCATGCTCACTCAAAGATTCCTCTTTGGATTCTAGAGTCGATGCCTCGTGAAATTCCATGGCCCAAGGTTTGTTTTCAAGAAGTTCTTGATCAACATCAAGAACGGTGCATGAAGGGCCAGAGGAAAAAGGTTCGAATGGTGAAGAGGATTTTTTGGGTTCAGAGACATGAAGAGTTTCATTCAACTCATCCTCTTCATGGGTGGAAAACTTCGCATCCTCATACCAAGTATGCTCGAGCGGCGGGATTGGAGATATGAACTTGATTTGCTCGAGTGGTTCATGATCGAGATGAGGTTTCACCAAAGGATTTTGAGTGGTGGTGGTGAAAGTGGTTTTCCCAAGACGTTCCTTCATGTCCTCCTTGAGGAATGGTTCCTTGAGAGGATCGGGAGGAGTAGGAGGCATCTTTTCCCAAATGTAGTTCGAGGTGTTTCCAAAATTTTCAAGAATTCCTTTCTCGAACTCAAAAGGGAACTCAAGAGGTTCATCTTCCTCTATCATTATTCTTGTGTCAGATGAGGACTCGGGTGTTGGGTCTACCATTGTAGGCACCAATTTTTTTGTTTTTGGCACAACGAGTTCCTCATCTTTTGACTCCGGCTCATCTGGTAAGTCAGCGGAAAAAGGTATGTTTTCCACAATTCGATCCAAAAGTTCATGCGCTTCCGCTATGGTCTTATGAGAAAAAAATCCACCAGCGGCCGTGTCAAGATAAAGTGCGGTATTGTTGCTCAATCCCGAATAAAAATGTTGCAATAAAACTGGTTCGGGGAGCAACAATTCTGGTCCGGAGTCTGTTAATGAACAGAACCGGATCCAAGATGCACTTAAGGTCTCCTCTTCTTCTTGCCGAAAGTTAATTATTTCCGCTCGTAGAGAAGTGATACGAGATACGGGAAAGAACGCTAGACAAAATTTGTCTCGCAATTCCTTCCAATCACCGTTCACTCTCTTAGCGGTATAAGTGTACCATTGTTTTGCCTTCCCATTGAGGGAGAAGTTAAACAACTTCCACTTCAATGTTTCTTGTGTCATGCCATGGATCAATCGGCATGAACACAAATGCTCAAACTCTCGCAAGTGTTCATAAGGATTTTCATGTTTAAAACCCGAAAAGAATAGACCTCTTATCATTGAAATATAATCGGGGCAAAACTCATAGCCAGATGAAGAAATTGGGTGTGATGATGATGGTGGCTCTAAGAGATCACCCCGTGGAGCAGAGAATGATTGAATTGTAGGTTGTGGCTCCATCATATATGTTTTTGGTATTTTTCAAGTAAGTGGGAAATGATGATGATAGGATAGATGGTGGAAATGTGATGATGGATAAAGGAAAAGCAATAAGAGAAGAAATGATAAATAAAAAGATACAATACGAGGACCAACTAGGTTCGAAGACAAAAACGAAAACCGTTCCCCGGCAACGGCGCCAGAAATGCTTGTTGGTATTTCTTACGTCACAGACAAATCCGCAAGCGCACGGAATACCGTTGTAGCACTTCACCCGTGAGTATTCAAGGGTATCGTTATTTATATTTTCCCAAAGGAACGGTGTGTGATTATCTTCTAGTCTAATTAGTCCAAGGACACGAAGAAGAGCGGTAGATTTGGGTAGAGAGGATTCCTATGGATGAGTTTCTTAGCAAAAGATAAATCCTGTCTCTAAATGCTTACTTCGAGCACCGGCTTAGGCTTTGGTCTGCCAAGCCACTCCGGCTAATGGCTCTACTATGTACCCGAACGTGGAGGGTTCCTTTGGATGGACAGGGCTGTCACTTCCTGCCACCTACCTCTACAAACCGTGGAGCACACAGCGGACAAAGGCGACTTCCAGCCTAGACACCACGTCTATGCTATCGATCACTACTCTAGCCCCGGCCTGGTACCAATTTGGAAGACTAGAGCACTCCTTGCGGAGCGATGATCCCATAAACAAGTAAAGGAAGAACTTAATCTAAACACTAAGTACACAATCCAATAGGAGATCAAGAATACTTACTTATGATGAAGATGAACGAACGATGAATGACGAACGAACGATGAACGAACGACGAACGATGAACGAACGACGAACGAATGATGAACGAACGACGAACAATGACTATTATAAAGAAGTATTCTCAAAGGTACAAGATTGGGGCTAAGTCCTCACAAAGGGAGGACTACCCTTCTCCTCTACCCTACTCTCTCCCTACTCTACTAGTATACAAGGGGCTCTAGGCCCTTGGGAGTGGAATGAGGCTCTCCTTCTTGTGTGTTCCTTGAGGGGAGGGGGTACCCCTTTATTTATAGGCTTGAGTAGGTCGGTTTGGGGGTCATCCACCGTCTCAATGCATTGATTGCAGGCAGAACCGACATAAGAAGGTCGGTTGCTGCCAGCAGGCCAAGACTGGGCCACAGTGGGCCCAGAAGCAGGTCGGGCGACCTGGAAATGGGGGTCGGCCGACCCCCCCTTGCTACCTTGTGTCTTGGGCTTTGTCCTAGTGTTCCTTTGGGCCCTTGTGACATTTATCCTTGGTGCATTAGTCGAAGGAGTGTCCAGGTGGCTGAATTGTGGCCTTTTCTCCATCGTGTGTGATCCTGCGATGACTGTGGATTTGCCGGAGGGATATCTTGCATGGGCTTGGACCAAGGAGTCCCCCTTTGGGTCCTAATGATGTGTCTTGGTGGTTTGGCCCAAGTTGGATAGGTTTTGTATCCTTTTTGGTGCATGTCTTCCTCGGCTGCCGATGCTGATTTCTCGGAGTGAAGAATTGTCGGCATTGTAATGTACTTTTCCCTCATTTTCATATGGATTGCACCTGCACTCAAAATCTCACCAAGACTTGTGGAATTTGTTAGTTTTAAGCCCTAACACTATGTTTGGTGTTTACTTTGATTCCATTTGTGCAGGTATTTGACGGTCAAAATCGTGCCGTAACGACCGTCAACAATCATGTAGTAGCCACAATGGTTAGTCCCTGGAGGTTGTTTCCGATACTGATAAACTAAATGCAAATGTTAGTGTTATGTTCGCACTATGACAAAAGATCCTAGTAATAATGAGAGCTTAAGTATTTATATGGATTTTACTGGAAATTTCCACCTCCAACCCATTTTGTATGGCCGTTTTGGATTGTGCTTCCCTTGTAGATTATGAATGTAATGCTCGTACCCTCTGTTGCAAAAGTAAATGGCTTTTAGATTATGGACGTAAAGAATGGGTATATAGATAACTACACCGATCATTTCTTACTTCTCGATGACTTTGCAGAACATGTTGTATCTCTTTTGGTCATAGTCGAGGGAGTCCAATACCCACACCCTTCCTTTCTTGTGGTCTGTTAGGAAACATATCCAGTGGTTACTACATAAATAATGATCTATGTCAGTGTCATAGCTTAGAAATCAACAATGACAACAAATTGATTTTGGCCATAAGACTTACTCAAAGTTATAAGGGGCCAAGATGATATTTCTGTCTTCCCACTCCTTCATGCATCTACCTATGTAGGTCGAACATGCCGTTCTTCTATTCTCAATCATTAGTTGCTGAGTTCTTTTAGCTCTGCTTTAGTCATACTTGCGTACACAGGGGACTTCTCATCTATTTTTGGGGTCAGGTGTCCTTGGGATATCAGATGCGGGTGTAGGATCCCATATCTCTTTTGGTCATAGTGGCAACAAATCCTAGACAAAAAAATGCATTAGTAATGCTTAATAGTTTATTTTCTTGGACAATGGAAATATTGAAAGCACATACATGCACCAAAGAATTATCATTGTCGCGTCGATTGCGTGGAGACGATAGATGTGATGGATATCCTCCAATGGCACGTCCATGTCGAAATCGTCGGTGTTGAAAATCCTTTTCCCAGGAACTTTGCACGGGATATTCTCAATGTTTTTAGCACAAGCTTGAATGTACCACTCATGAAATCTCTGCATTACCCAGTCACACTGAGTAACGAGGAAGCTTCGAGGAACGAGTGGCATGCCATGTGCATACTTGGGAAAATCGTCTTGTTCGTAATACCAAGAACCTTCCGGGACACCGGGCTTCATTGTACGTTTCACCGGAACGACCTTCACCTCGTTCACCTTAGATGTCTCCTTCACCGTGTTGCCCAATCCATGAAAGAAAGCTGCAACGGCAGCAGGATCAAATGGTAATTTTTCTTCTTCTTCTCTATGAGTTCTTATCACCTTAGGAAAAAGGGGTGGAAGAGCCTTGCCTTTCACAATGCCAGCTGCGTCGTAGGTCCCCTTCTTTTTGGTTCTTGGTTTGACGCTACCTTCATTCTCCTTGTCCTTGGTCGGTTATGGTTGAGGCGTAGGAGCACGCGTTGTCTTGGTACCCTCATCCTCCTTGTCCTTTGTCGGTGACGGAGGTGGCGAATGAGCCATACCAACATCTTGTTGTGGCGGCGAATGAGGCACAACTTCAACGTGGACATCAGCCACAACTACAACCGTTGAGTCTGGAACGGGTGCCGGAGAGAGTGCAACTGGAGTCGGAGACAATGTGTGTATCATGGTATCCCTCCTGTGCCATGCAACAAAATTATTCACTGCATCTTCCAGAGTCTCAATCCCCTCTTTCTCATCCGGGTAGTCGAGCTCGTCCTTAAGGAATTTGTCGTCAATCACCCGGCCAACAAACACCCTCGCACACTCTTTTGGCATTTAAACAGTGTGTAGTTCGCGACCATGATACACAGCGCCTTCTGCAACCTCGAACTGCCGAGTCTTCCCTTTCCTCTCCATTGTCACCATCAGAGAACAAGGTGTAGCCTCAATGATATCGTCCACCGGATACCTCTGAGTATCGGCCGGCCTGGAGCCAATGCTACTCGGAGCTTTTGGTTGGGTTTGGCTACAAGTCTGTTGCGGGCTTTTGGTACTAAGATTGAATTCCGGGACATGCATTGGTTGGGAGTAATCTGGGTTTTCCTTCATAAACCTAAAAAAGTTCCTTTGGAATTCCTCGAAAGATTGTTCTGCCAAGGTACGATTGTCGACCTCAGGCTCACCAATACACCGCACCGTCGAAGAGAATCCTCGTGTTCGACCACGATGTTCCGCAGTTTCAAGGGCAATGGTTAGCTCTTGATCCGCTTCCTTTCCCTTCAGCTTCTTTGCCTTCTGCGCCAAAGCAAATGCTTTGGCTCGCTGCAACACAGCCGCCACTAGGGAGTTCTTTGGGACCAACTAGCCATTACCAAGTGTTGACGGTGCAAAAATCGTGAATTCACCATCAACATATCGGTAAATAAAAAGCTAACCACCAAGATTCTGTGCATAGTAGTTAGGAATTAACATACTTCCACAAGTTTTGGTGAATTTTGGATGCAGGAGTGAATAATGGAGGAAACTGGCCCTGACTCGAAGAAAAGTCAGGCCGGCCGGCCTATGGCGCCCAAAGGCCTCGGCCTTCCTCTAGCAGGCTGTAAACGGGCTCAAACGTCACAAACCATAGCCTGTTCTGCAGAATTCCATCGACATACCGTCTGGTGGGCTGTTTGGGCCTCAACTTGGCCCTTACTCAAGTTCTACCGCCCCCACGAAGCCACCGACCTACGGACCGACTTCAGGAGACAATCAGGGACGTCCAGGAGTGAGGCGGTGGCGAACCGCCACATCGGGCGGCCTGTCGGCCTCCCTGCTAGGCCAACTGGCCTGGCTTGGTGGCCCCACCACTCCACCTCGCGCTATAAGATGCTCCCTGTCCTAAGGACCCTATAAATACCCCTGGTGTCCGCAGGAACAACTCGCACCTCACTGATCCAAGAGATCTATTACTCATTTGTAGAAGTAGAGTTATTATTTGGGAGTTAGAGTAGAGTAGAGTAGAGTAGAGTGAGAGAGTGAGAGCTCTTCTCGAGGTTCCGGAAGTCTTCTCGGAGTTATGGTATTGTTCTTGTATCTTAACTCTTGTAGAATTACTCTGTATTTATTTATATAATTATTTCTATAATTATTTAGTTTATTCTTTATTTATTTCTTTTAGTAATTCTTTTCTATTTAAGTTTATTCACTTAGTTAAGTTAGTGCTCATAATAGTCTTGTTGTGGGTTTCGTGATTGTGTCTAAGTAGTATGAGTGAGTGCTTTGCCGAAATGGAGTTCGCGCTTAGTGAAAGCTATGCTACATTCTTAGATAGGGCTATTCTCTCGATCAAGGATAGTTCCTCTAGGATAGTTGTAAGCGCGGTGCTTACAACTATACCTATGCACGATTGGCGTGTGTCTTTACGGAGGACGGTAGCCCCACGTGTGACAGGCGTGTTCAGGCCTTTGCAATCCGCCACGTTCAAAGGCAAACCAACCGGGTTCTCAATAGCGGTTAGATTCCAGGGGGAACCTGCAGTATTGGGGTTCAGTACCAACCCTGGCACGATGGCCGTGCTCCGAAACAACATGACTTGAGTGTGTATAACCTTA
The DNA here is from genome assembly GCA_007726485.1 of Eragrostis curvula. NCBI lineage: Eukaryota > Viridiplantae > Streptophyta > Magnoliopsida > Poales > Poaceae > Eragrostis > Eragrostis curvula. The sequence continues at coordinate 43,044,361 of CM017440.1, forward strand.
GTTTTAGTACATAACCTTGTAGAATTAATTGCTAGAAGTAAATAGATGTAAGATTAACACATAAGAATCTTTGGCTCTATCTCGTTGTTCTCCCAATGTAACTTCTACTATATCTTTTATTACCTTGGATTATATGGTGAGTGCTACCCATATATCATGTACCCCTTTTACCCCGTCTTAAGTAAGGTATCGTTATTTCACATAATAGTATCTACTTTGTTACATTTTTAACTTCATATCGCTCTACTTCCCTGAGGAAAATATAAATACGATAACCCTGGAATGCTCCAAGGTGAAATGCTACAATGGAAAATTAATTATGCACATATTCACTGCCAACAAGCATTTCTGGCGCCGTTGCCAGGGAAGTAGCAGCTAGGATTTTGAAGTATAACATTGTATACTATTGTGAAAGTAACTTTACTTACTTTTGCGGGCTTACCCTTGTCTTGTTTTCTTGTTGTGGACTTTTAAACAGGACCAGTGCATGACTGGTTTTGACCTACCAGAAAACTTCCACTCCGACCCAGAGCAGTTCTTGAGAAGAGCGAGAGCAAGACTCACCCCTCTTTCCGCACGTACGACATCCAAAGCTCTGGCTGTCGAAGGATCCACTCCACCGGTCATCGACCTACCCGCCTCAACCTCAACCAACAACAACATGGGTGAGCCGGTCGAGAAGTCGATCCATGAGTTCTCCGCACCGAACATGGAGAACATCCGCGTGGGACACCTCCCACGCATCAACAACAAGACACCTCCCTGCTCAACATGATCTTGGCCAGTCCTTTCTGTGGCAAACCTTCGGAGGATGCAAACTCTCACCTCCAGCGGTTCTTGATGACGTGCAACATATTTGCACGCAAGGATCAATCTCAAGAAGAGATTCGCTTGCAGCTCTTTCCATTCTCACTGTTGGGGAAAGCCTTGCAATGGTTCTACGCGAACGTTGAGGCTCTCAACACCTGGGAGGCGTGCTCAAACGTCTTCCTCGCTAAGTTCTTCCCGCCGGGCAAGACAACTGCCCTGCGCAACAAGATTACGGGCTTCCAACAGCTCGCAGATGAGTCCATCTCCGAAGCATGGACGAGGATGCAAGACTACGTGCTCGCATGCCCACATCACGACATGGAGCCGTGGCTCCTCATCCAAAGCTTCTATCATAGACTGAAGCCTACTGCAAGGGAGCACCTCGACGCTGCTTCTAGCGGCTCTTTCTTCTCTCTTAGCGTGACAAACACTAAGAAGTTGATTGAGAAGGTGGTGGCCAACCAAAGCCACGACGAACGTCAAGTGTTCCCAAGCAAGGGACGTGGAGTACATCAAGTGGAGGCCTTGGACATGCTTGCTCTCAAGCTTGATCAAGTCCTTGAGAAGATGAAGACCCCGCAAGATCTGCAGGTTGCGGATTCCCGCATGACGTGTGAAGAGTGTGGCAACACGGGGCATATGGGGATTCATTGGTCAAATGCCATGGAGGAATGCAACTTCCTCAACAATGGCAATGGATTCCGTCCCCAGAACAACTACGGCTGGAACACCAAGCCCGACCTCTCCTTCAACAGAAATCAGGAAGGTAATGGTAATGGTAACGGTAATTTCTCTCGCTTTAAGCCCTCTATCAAGGATCTAGTGCTTGGCCAAGTTAAGATCAATGATGGCATTAGTAAGAAATTTATTTCTACTGATAAGGCCTTGGAAAGCATAGAAGCTAAGCTAGAGTCGTTCAACATTGCACTGCAAAACCAGCTGAGCCATAACAAAATGCTAGAAACGCAAATTGCGCAAATTGCTTCAGCTGTGCAGCCTCTTGTCATGGGAAGACTTCTTGGGCAACCTGAAGTCAACCCCAAGGAGACTGTAAATGCAATAACTATCAGGTGTGAAGAAAAGTATGAAGGCTCTTCATCCATTGAGGACATGAGGAGGAAGGACCCCGGATGCACAAGCATTCCCTGCTTGATCAATGAGCGGTGTTTCTCTTGAGCATTGTGCGATGTGGGAGCAAGCGTGAGCATCATGCCAAAGGCAATCTACACAGAGATACGACGCCCAATGAAGCCTATAGCAATGGGCATGAGCATCCAGCTTGCAGATGGGTCACGACGCACACCCAAAGGGATACTCAAAAATGTCCCTGTCCAGATCAAGAGTCTCTTTGTCCCTGTTGATTTCATTGTGCTAGACATGGAAATGGACGACAAGATCCCTCTCATCCTAGGGAGACCGTTTTTGAGCGCCACCAACATCAACATCAACATGGGGACAGGAGAGATTCGCTTGGACTACAATGGCAGAGAGGAGACATTCAACTTCAAGTCTAAAGTTGAGCAGTGCAACCAAGTGAAGGTGTTCTATGGAAAGAACCCAAGAGAAGTGGAGAAGATTGAGATCACTCCACCCATGCCGCAGCCAGACAAGCTCATCACACACCTGAGGAACTACTTGGCAAGAGAAATGGAAAGACGGCCAGCCAATTATTGGAGAAGTCCGAAGAAAGTACCCGAGCAGCCCAAGACGCCACAAGCACCGCCAGCACCTCAAGAAACAACAGGCGAGTCAAAGTCGCTAAGGAGGAGGAGAGGTAGGCGCGCCAAGAACAAACAGGCAGCAAAGGTACCCACAGAGGAGAGTACAACATTGGCGCCTACAACAATGATCGCCGCCACAAGCGCTAAAAAGACAACCAAAGTGTGGCGGAAGAAAGAAGGAACATCTACACCGCCTAATTCTCTGGCAAGCGAGGTCCAATCAAGCTGAACATGAAGGAGAACGTCTAGCTCAAATACGTAAAAATGAGAGCCCTCCGATTGGGGAGGCCATCCCAATCGTTATCCTTTAGCCAGGCCTGGCACTTGCTTTTTCATTAAATTCAGAAAAAACAAAATAAAAATTATAAAATATAAAAAAATACCAAAAATAGTAAGGTTCCCGGTGATGTCCACTAGGGGCTAGCCACTTGTGTCAATCTCATTCTTTTTGCAGGTACAAGAAGGATAGAGGAGGCGGCCTATTCAAGCTTAAGTCTTGCAAAGACTCAAGCTTGGGGAGGACCGCCAGGTAAGTATTTCTAACGATCAATAAAATACTCTCTGTTTTGAATAAAAAATGCTAGAATCTTGGTGATTGCTACACTTAAAGGAAATGATAAGTAGTTACATGATAGCTCCCCTTGTGTCGCATTGATGCAACCTCTACTCCTGACATGTGTGTTATTTATACTTGAGCACAGTCATATCACTTGTGTTGCTACATTTTGTGGGTTGCATACATCACACCAAGTCTAAGCATTGTGAACTATGATATGGCATGATTAGGATTTTTGCAGTTCTTAGCTTGGTAAAAGTTCAGAGATGTTTTTCATTCTAATTGCTGCAAGTACCTAAAAAACCCTTTCGTTTTGTAAACACTTCCCTTGTGAGGATTTATTTACCTACCAAAAGCCATATCATACAGATATAGACATCCTGACTCATAGCCATTTGCTCATATGTTGAGTTTTGTTAAGGTTTAAATGCTTTTGAGAGTAAGCACTCTAAATCTCTGTCATTATTCCTTCGCGTGAGTTTTTATTTTCTTTCCACCAAAAAGGAATGTTTGAAAAAACATCAAACATCTCCGTCCATCCATCATCACTTCATTTGAAAAATCTTTTGGGTCTATATCAAAAAGCTCAAGAATATTTCAAAAATGCTCATGAACCTGTCATCGCTAGTGCCAATGCATCATGGAGTAAAAAAAAAAAAATTAGAGACTCCATGATTTGCAAGTATGCACTAAGCTTCTTATCATAAACATCTTGAGCATGAGTATAAAAGAAGACCAAAAGTTTGCAAAACCATCTTCATCAGTGTGTGTTCATCTTCTCCCCCTCCATCACCATTTTCCATATGACCGAGATATAAAGAGTTGCTATGTCTTTTGAGATTTATTCTTTAGCTTTACAACATACGCATGACAAATGTGCATATCCTTACCAAGCTCCACATACAAGCCTCATTCGGTAGAAGGTAGGATTTGAGTGAAGCTTGTAGGAATAGACTCACTAGAGGGAAGGAAAGTGTGAACCAAAACAAAGGAGAAATTTTTACCTTGTCTTGCAGCACATAAAAACTCTGGACTTGAACCTGCTAGAATTGTTTTGTCCAAAAGTGTTGTTCTAGTTTTCAATGCTATGTGACAAGGTGAAGCATACACGCCCCACACATGTGCAACACTTGTGAAAATTCCATACTCTTGTACACTGTTGGGGATTGGCGGGAAGATAGCCAAACCCGGGAGTGCCTCAACGGGCGAAACCCGAAGGGTTTGTTGACTGATTAACTGACTGGCTTCGCACTTCTCCCTGGCGAAATTGTCGTCCCTGCAGGAATCAAGCCGGCCACCCAGAGCGAAGATCGCCGCACTGATGGAGCGCGCGTCTTGGAAGGAGGCTTCGGGTTCCCGGAGGCGAAGCCCGGGCAAGCTCGTCACGAAGGAAGGCTTCGGGATCGTCGATGGCGCTGTGAGCATTGCCACCCGAAGCCTTCGATGGTGGGCCATCATCTGCGAAGGCCTGACACCATCGTCAGGTTAGGGTTTGAAGGCCACCAAGGGGGCAGAGATGTAATGACCATAATGCCCTTCGGACGATAATGTACAGAATATTCCAGGATCAATAGGCCCAGATCAGGGGTAGTTTAGACCATCTCATGTAACCCTGATCTGGGTATATATACCCCCTCACCTCCTCTGTGTGGGGGGACGGTTTTTGTAAGCTCGTAAGGGCAAACATGCTGTCGGAATGAAACACTTCGTGCCATACTTGTTACGCGAAGCATCTCGATGCTAATCCGGTGTTTGGGGAGTTTGCCTAGGTAAAAACCCAACATTTGGCGCCCACCGTGGTTTTAGCACGAAGAGAAAGCTCGCATGGCACCTAAAAGAGCAAAGACGACACCCGGGGCTTCGGGAGCGGACCCAGTGTCGCCGGGTCCTTCCACAAGATCCCAGGCGTCAAGAGCCCCGCAAGGGGATCCCGAAGCGCCAGTACCACCGATTCGGGAGCCCACTTTGCAGATCACAGGTTCTCGTACAGCAAATGAGAACCCGGAGCGAGCAATCGTATCCACGGGGCAAGACAACACTGCACGAGGAGATAATGTGAATCGTCGGGCGGAGCCAACCGAAGAAGAACTTCTGAACCCGCACGACACAGAAACAGATTCAGACGAAGACCAAGCTCAAGCCGACAGAACTAGAAGAGTAGCGTTTGATGTTCCGAAGACCAGTGATGCTCAAGCATAAAGAGCGCAAAACACAGCAGAAGAAGAAGAACTTCACCACCTGCAAAGGCTAGAAAGACAACTGAAAAGACTGAGAAATCAGAAGCGCACGCAACGAAGAGGCGAACAGGCACTCAACAACGAGGGTCCAAGCAAGAATCGAAGAAACAAGAGCAGCCATACTACAGCTAGAAAACGAGTTGAATCAAGAAGAACAACAACAACTGCAAAATCAGCACCTCGACCCTACAATCGGGTCAGCAACCCGAAGGACCACGGGAATCATCAGCAAGTTTGACAAAAACTCTCCATTGTCCGAAGGCATACAACTCACACCCTGGCCATCAACTTACAAACCAATCCTGTTGCCAAGATACAATGGTCGCTCCGATCCAAGACAATTCCTCATGAGCTACGAGGCCGCAATCTCTTCGGCCGGAGGAAATGATGTGGTGCTAGCCAAGAAATTTGTAACTGCGGTCGAAGGACCAGCGCTGGACTGGTACTCAACACTTCGTCTGGGGACAATCTATTCCTGGGAAAACCTAAGGGACAAACTGGTGCAAAATTTCCAGGGCTTCCTTAGAAAAACGGTAACAGCACTAGACTTAAGAACCTGCGTCCAAGATGACAAGGAGCCGCTGCAAGACTATTTCTCGAAGATTTGTGGAAATGAGATCGCAGGCTCCGGATGTCGAAGACAGCTCAACTATAGAAGCAGCAATATTGGGGCTCCGGGCAGGCCCATGCGCAACGCATTTATCAATGAATTACCCAACTACAATCGAAGAGTTATACGCAGAATTGGCAAAATATTGCAGAGCAGACAATGATTACAGAAGAAGGATAGCGGCCCAGAATAGCCAAAAGCAGGCAAGCAGAAGTACGAACAAGAATCAACAAGAATGGAACAACTCAAGAAGGCGAAGCAGAGAAGATCAGCCCCAATACATAAACCAAATAGAAATACTCAGCGACCCGAAGCGGCGCAAGACAATAACCAGCAAAGGGGTGGAAGAAATGGAAGAGGAAGAGGTCGAGGCAGAGGAAGGAACCAGGAGCCTCGTAAACCATATTGCATTTTTCACGGACCCGATCAAGGGCATACCTCCAAAGAATGCCCGGAGACAAAGGGGGTCCTAGAGCGAATGAAAACCAAGGATCAACCTCAAGCAGCAATGAAGCCAGCAAACAATGCACCTGCCGGCGCTCAGTGGCAAGCACAACCACAGTACTCACCAATGCCAATACCGCCACCACCTCCGCAACACTTCATGTCACAACCAACGACACCAATGTACCAACACATAATGTCTCAGCCCTCCGTCTTTCAACCGGCGCAATACTTTTCAACACCACAAGTCAACCACATTCCGAAGATGCTGCAAGCACCTCGACACGTTCACTCTGCGCAAGAGGAGTTACCACCACCACCCATAACACCAAAGCCCGAAGCTTCGCACCAAGCTTCAAGAAACCGACCAGATCCATTGCCTTCATATGGGACAATCATGCTGATCACCGGAGGATCCTCCATTGACTTCGAAAACAAGAAGCAAAGAAGAGACTATTTAGAGCAGTCGATACAATTTTCAATGCAGCACCAGTTAAAAGAACAAAATGGTCGCATATCCCAATCACCTTTACCGAAGAAGACCTTGTCCGCTGTGACTTGAAATTGCACCCACATTGTGACGCAATGGTAATTCAAGCCAACATCTACGGATGGTCAGTCACCAAAATACTAGTGGACAACGGGGTTTCGTCGGACATACTCTTCGCGAGCACTTTTGAACGGATCGAATACGAATCGGATAGTGCCTTTCCCACATCCATATCTATATTTGTAAACGAATATAGATACGAATACGAATATTTTTGAATACAAATACGGATCGAATATTAAACGAATGCGAATACAAAAGCGAATGTCACTATAATTCGGACGGATACGGATACATCTAACTTTCTATGTTGTTAAGACAACTGCTACACTTTTTCCTATCTAAAGTATCTTTAATAGCATTATTTCATATGGTTTACACTAGTTCATATCAAAATTGAATCAATTTTATAATATTTTTGATATAATATATGGATATATTTATGATATAGTAGCAGATACGAATATAAATACGGATATGTCGAATATTTGATGTCAAAACCTCAAACCATATCCACATCCATATTTTCTAATCGAATTCGTATTCGAATTTGAATAGTGTAAAAACATTAATCGAATGACAAATTTCGTATCACATTTGCATTTTATCGGATACGAATATCGAATAATACGGATTATCCGCATCCACCTTCCACCCCTAGTTATTTGGATATTTGCCATTATAATTTTTCCGGTTTTGAAATTTACCATTACAATTTGTGAAACCTGTCCAGTGCCATTGGAATTTTGCTTGAGTTTGAAATATGCCAGTCTGTACGTCCTCAAAGAGATTTCACACGATTTTAGCTTACGGTATTTTCGTATGGACAAATTTGCCCCTACGCCTCGCTACGCTCGTTCCGCATCTCTCGTCGTGTTCGAAGCGCTGCTCGTTCCCTAAATCCGCCACGCTGGTCCTCGCGATGCTGCTGGGCGACGACGGCGTGTGCGCTCGCGGTAAGCGGCGACGACGGCGCGTGTGCTCACGGAGAGCGGCGACAACGCGCGGCTCCAGGTGGAGGCCGGCGCGCTCCGGCGTCGGCTGGGCGAGACGCATAGGCAGGCCGTCCTGCTGCTCGCGCTGGTGCCACTGCTGGCACAGCTCGGGAAGCACGACCAGAACCCACCGGCGGCTTCGCCGACAGCCTCCTCGGACGTGCGTCGAATGGAGCAAGCAAGTAGCTCAGTAGCTCGGGTCAGTCTAAGATGCAGCCTGGAAGGAAACTCGAAGACGCAGGACTGAGGCAACAGATGGAAGATGATGAACTGAAAAGAACTTGCAGAAGTGAGAGGGAATTTGGAGAACTGTTGCAGCTGACATATGAAATAAATCAGTAAGTTAGTAAAGTGAAGTTATCATGGAAAATTATTAGGTGTTAGTTGCTTGGGTTGGTTGTCTGTTATGAGTAGTAAGTCAGTAAGTAAAATTATGAGTAGTTGAAATAATCAATACGCTAACCTTCACTTGTAATCAGGCACCTTAATATTGAAGCAAATGAGTACAATATTACTGATAACTGCTGCATTTGGATGCATCACTAAAGCATTACAGGTTCACCCATAATAGAAAAGTCACTAAAACATTACAGGTTCAGAAATATCAAATTACATGTTTGTTTGTTGTGGCCACAAAATACAAACACCAATAGAGGCATCATAACACATTAAGCCATTCTCGGATGCTCCTAACAACTCTAGGTGCCACAGTAGTAGCATCTTGATTTTGCTTCTTTTTCTTTGGAGTTTTCCTCTTCTTGGGAGTCCTCCTTTTTTTGCTCTTCGATGTGCCTTCCTCCTGTCTCTTCCTGCAAAATAGATACAATTGTTGTGTCAGGTATGAAGATGGTTAGAGAATAAACTAAAAAAAAAAGCACCAAACATGCTACCTCTTTTTTGGTGTTGCTACAGGAGTTTCATCTTCTTCATCTTCTGGTTCAGCACGCTTGCATGTCTTCTCAAAGTGGCCGAAACCACTACATCTTTTGCATCTCCTCTTACTTTTTGTTCCTCCTTCCAAAGCACTCTCTATGCTCTGCCTCAGGAAAAACTGCTCCTACAGCTGTCTCCAATCCTTTGCAGGCATCTGTGGAAATAACTAAACCTGTGGGAGAACCTACGGCCTTACGCAACTGCTTCATGAACCACACCCAATTGTCCTCTGTCTCTGAGGCAAATATAGCATAAGCCACGTAAAATAACCAATTGTGCCCATCCACAGAGGTTGCTGATGCTAGCTGCCCAGTATATTTACCAACCAAACAAGTGGAATCTACAGCTAAGTAAGGTCTGCAACCTGCCAAAAATCCATCTATGCAAGGTTTAAAAGCCACAAACATCCTCTTGAATCTCATTTTCTTACCAGACTTCTGCAACTCTATCTCCACAACAGATTCTGGTGACTTCTTTAGAATTTCAGCCCTCCAATTAAACAATAACTGGAAACTCTCTTCATACTTGCCATGGACTTGGTCTAGTGCAAGTTTCATCCCTGACCAAGCTTTTGAATATTTCAACTTGATTTCATACTGCTCTTCTAATTTCTCTTTTGCATCCTTTGGACCCTTGCCTGGATTCTGCTTTAGCCAATCCCCAAGCCTATCTGCAACCCAACCTTGTGTAGCCATCTTGCCTTCCATCAGTTTGGTAGTTGGGCAGTTGTGCTCAAATGGAAGCTTTTTTATCTGCAAATTGAGGAGAACAGCAACAATATTAGCAAATAATGTGGCATCACCTCAAAGTGGCAGCAACATTACGAAAGGGCTAATGTACCTGTATGGTGCGGTCATCATACAGCTTAGAAGCATGAATGCGCCATGGACACCCCTTATCCTTGAATGAGCAATTAGCGATGTACCAGATTCAGGTAGCACCAGACACAAGGTTTGTTCTGCATTATCCTCACTGATTGCAACACTTCCATTGCTAACCACTAGCACAAGAAGCTCGCCACACATCTCTGACTTGTACATTTCAAAGAATTGAGCCATGTGAACCTCATCTACCATTTTAACATGGTCACACAATGTCTTATCAAAGAACCAGACAGTAGCAGCCTTATTCGTTCCCCATGTTAGCTCACAGTGTAGTGCTTCCATCAGATGCTCAAATGAAAAGCAATCTACCTGCACATCCCATTTTATACTCTTGCATTTCGTATATGATTTTCTACCATCCGCGTCAGTTGTGGAAAAAGCTTCCACCTTTACCTCTAGTGCAAACAAGTGCCTACCGAGATCAAGTGTAAATCAAGTAATTAAACCAGCGACATAATCCCCTATCGAGATAATCCAACCGAATCACGAGCATCTATAGCCGAATAGCGTCTACAACCGATTTGTTTCATGGATCGAGAGGGAGCAAGGAAGATTACCTCTCTACAGGGTGCTCCATCTCTGGCGCAGCACTGCAGGGAAAGAAGGGGAAGACGAGCTCCTTGGCACTCAGGTCCCTTCTGCCTCCATCGCTCCGTGGAACTGCGTCGCCGTCGTTCGCTTCCAGCTCGCCTGCGCCGCCGCCTTGGAGTAGGGTTAGGGTTCGTCGTTTTGAGCGGGAAGATGAATAAAGGAGGCGGGTCGACTCCAATTGAGGAACGAGCGTTTCGTAGCCAGGCGCAGGGGCAAAATCATCCATACGAAAATACCATAGGCCAGAACAGAGTACATTCTCCTTGTCGACGTACAGACTGGCATATTTCAAACTCAAGCAAAATTCCAGTGGCACTGGACAGGTTTCACAAATTGTAGTGGTAAATTTCAAAACCGAAAAAATTATAATGGCAAATATCCAAATAACCCCATCATCAACACCTTCGATATCACAATTAGAAACTCTTTCCTCGTCATGAAAATGCCAGCTCCAAATGGAGTTATCACAGTCTTCGGAGATCAACAAGAGGCAAGAAAAATCGAAAAAGGCATCACCCCAGGACAAACGAATGTCTACGTCTTAACTAAAGAACCCGAAGATAAAGAAAGATACAGATATCTGATCTCAGAAAAGGAACTAGACAAGGACGACAGAAACGTCAAAGAGAAGGAACTAATGAAGAAGGTGCTGTTAGATGACCAAGTACTAGACCAAAGTGTGTTTATCAGCAGCCATCTCCCGAAGGAGGAGGAAGAAGCCTTGATCCAACTGCTTCGCAAAAACAAAGACGTCTTCGCATGGTCCTCTAAAGATCTCCAGGGAGTAAGCAGAAGCATGATAGAGCATAAGCTAGACATAGATGAAAAGATAAAACCGAAGAAGCAAAAGCTAAGGAAAATGTCTGACGACAGGGTGGAAGCAGTACGAGCCAAAGTCCAGCCTGTTAGACGCAAGCGTTATAAGAGAAGTGAAATACCCTACTTGGCTAGCCAACACAGTTCCAGTCAAAAAGAAGAACGGAAAGTGGAGAATGTGCGTAGACTTCACAGACCTGAACAAAGCATGTCCAAAAGACGATTTCCCTTTGCCAAGAATAGACAAAATAGTAGACGCAGTCGCAAGTGCGGAGCTATTGTCCTTATTGGATTGTTTCTCCGGATATCATCAAGTTTTCATGAGAAAAGAAGATGAAGAAAAAACACCCTTCGGGACCTTTTGCTTCGTCAGAATGCCCGAAGGACTGAAGAACGCAGGACCTACTTTCTACAGAATGACAAAGGTTGTGCTCAAAGAATTGGTGGGTAAAATAGTACTGGCCTACGTGGACGATATCGTGGTAAAAAGCGACAAACGCGGAGATCACAGGAATGACTTGGCGCAAGTCTTCGCAAAATTCAGGCAAGCAAATCTGAAGCTCAACCCAGAGAAATGTGTGTTCAGAGTATCGAAGGGGCAGGTACTTGGCTGCATAGTGTCAATAAAAGGCATCGAAGCAAACCCAGACAAGATAAGGACAATTCTAGAAATGAGAGAACCTACCTCAATCAAGGAGGTGCAGAAGTTAAACGGAAGAATAGCGGCTTTAAACAGATTCATCTCCAAATCAGCTGAGCGAAGCCTACCGTTCTTTCAAATTTTGAAAGGCACCGGGAAGTTCGAATGGGGTCCAAACCAGAAGAAGGCCTTCGCGGAGCTTAAGGATTACCTCAGAAACATGACAGCTTTCGCGAGCCCAAAAGCAAACGAGATTCTATACTTGTACATAGCAGCTTCGCACAGGGCAGTCAGTGCAGCGCTAGTACAAGCTCAAACGAAGCAAAACGCAAAAGGAAAAGAAGTGAAATTTCAAGTACCAGTATATTATGTATCTGAAGCATTATCAGGATCCAAGCTATTTTATTCAGAATTGGAAAAAATAGCATACGCGGTAGTGATGGCTTCGAGAAAACTAAGGCATTACTTCGAAGCACATACCATAAAGGTACTAACAAACCAACCATTGGCAGACATCTTCGGGAACAGAGAAGCTTCAGGCAGAATATCTAAATGGGCAGCTGAGTTGTCAGAACACGTGGTGGACTTCGAAAGCAGAAGTGCAATCAACGCTCAGGTTCTCGCTGATTTTGTTGCAGATTGGACGGAGCCAAGCTCATACACCGAAGGTCCAGTGTTCGAAAAACCATGGGAAATTACCTGCAATGGTGCATGGTGCCATCTCGGAGCAGGGGCTGCGGCCATACTATCATCTCCATCAGGAATCAAACTAAGATATGCTGTCAGGCTCGACTTTAACAAAGAAGAAGATAGATGCACAAACAATATTGCTGAGTACGAAGCCCTGCTCCTTGCGCTAAGAAAGCTGCGAGCCCTCGGAGTTCTAAACTTCGTCATCAAAACTGACTCGAAGATAATCCAAGGGCACGTCGAAACCTTTAGGCAACACCACACATTTGGATGCAATAGGGGGGTACTATGGCATCGAAATAGTGATTTGGTAGTAATATGCATGCCTATTACTACACATAAATTGTGTTGCAATATTTATGTTACGTGTTGCAAGAGGGTGACCCTAATGCACCTATTTTTAAGATTTGTGTTGCCATTGGTTGGGAATATTGCTACACCAATTATGAGTTGCATTAGTACATCGTGTGTTGCAATAGAAATGTGCTATGGCAACCATATTAGCGTTGGTTGCTTGTGAACAGCACTTTTGCATCCCTTGATTTGTGTTGCAAATTGCTTGGTGCGTTGTGGCAATAGATAGATGGCTATTGCACCTATTTTTAGGATTTGTGTTGCCATTGGTTGGGAATACTGCTACACCAATTATGAGTTGCATTAGTACTTCGTGTGTTGCAATAGAAAGGAGCTATGGCGACCATATTAGCGTTGGTTGCTTCTGAACGGCAATTTCGCAACCCTTGATTTATGTTGCAAATGTTTGTTTCATGAATATAATATTTTCAATTTGTTCTATAAATGAAAATAGTCCTTCTTGTAAAAATCGTAAAGATTTATCAATCTTGAAGTATTTTAACTAATCTTGAAAAAACCTATAATTCTTGTAAAAATCGTAAAGATTTTAGCTAAATTGTAATCCATAATTCAAGGTATAATTTGTAATTGTGATTTCAACCATCATATTCTTCACATGTCAAACTGTAACCACACAAAATCTGGTGAATTTTGAATATAAAAAATATTTGTTTAACATCAGTGAAAAGTGATATGCGTTAAATAATGACAGAAAAATAAAATAAGAAAACAAAAAAATGGCAGATGGGATCCGAACTCTGGAATTCTGGGTGGAAGGATACAGAACAACCATTGGAACAAAGACTTGTTGATACCTAAAGTGGATTTGGTTTTACTTTGTATACAAGAAAAACTCAGGTCTGAGTTGAACTCGAATTCAACTCGATATTGACATTAATTTAAACGGGCAGAGATCTGAAATTGAAAACCCGGCTGATGACCTCTTTGAGACGTGTAGTAGAGATGGATTAGATAGAAGTAGAAAGAGAGAAAAAAAAAAGGAAAAACAATGCCGCATGCAAGGTTTGAACCAAGGTCTCCTGGAAACAAAGGTAACATCTCTACCACCACATTGGTTTGTTTATATGTATGCGATTTGTTTTCTATAACACCAAAGATAAAAGAACTTGGACATTTGCCTTTTACCCACGCTGGCCCAATTGAGGAACTGGCCCGTTCGGCATCGATCGATCCCAAGCGAAGTGTCCTGGCGGCGATCGTGTCGGGATTTTACCAATGCACAGAACAGCACCGCAGCCGCCTTCCTGGGCTCCTGGCTCGCGATTGAGGCGCCACGCCACAGCCGCAACTTGCGATCATCCCGCGTAGCAACGCCGTAGCCGCGTTCGTGACTCGCTGCGACCGGCGGCCGGCACGGCTTCCCCATCCGACGCGACCACTGCTGGTGCTCGACCTCGGCCCTCTACTCGTTCCAAGGTATGAAGAGTTGTACGCAAGACCACTACATGCAGCAAGGAATTGAAGCTAGTTCATGCCTGCCTGTATCATGTCAATTCGTCTCTAATGGATCAGTTTGGTTTCTACTTACCCTAGCTATGCTGACCCGCTGCTGCTGTTTTGTTTTAGCCAAGACCTCATGTTTTTAATAGTTTTTCATCTAACCCTAACGTAGTGTCAATCTTGTATTATTTTTTTATGTTTCTAAGGGACATTACCATGTTATATTTTCATGCTTGGTGCAGTACTTAGAGGAGCTTAATCTTGCTGTTAAAGGATTTGTTAACTGACCGGCCCCTCCTTGGTTTCATGTCTGGCCGCCACTGGTTCTTCCATTGCTTGATCGGCCATTAGATTTTGTAAGCTCATGTTTGTTATGTGTTAATTGTTCAGGTTTCATTGCTAAGGACAAGGTTCATGTGAGTTCCAGAGGCACAAAATTTGAGCAACACCACACTGATCGATTTCTCAGGTATTGTGGTGTCAAATTAGATACTTGGTTATTTGAGCAACAGCACACTGATTGTATTGTTCTAGCGGCCACAGACAACACCAAATAAATTGTTCTAGCCGCCGCACCATCGTCCCTGGGCAGAACACCGCAGTGTGTATAGCAGAATCAAATCCTTGCGCTAAAATGAATCTAATCATATCAAACCTAAGAGATACGAAATCAAAATCAATTTGACAGTAACTCATGAGAACCAAATTAATCAAGCTACGATTCTAACCGCTCAAGTTTGAAATGCTGACTGCGCACACCTGACATTGTTAAGCGAGCGAACTAACCCAACATGATCTCAAGTCATTGCCAAGTACTACCAACAGCCATTTGGATTCAAGCACTGCATATGCTCATGCTCTAGTAAAAAATCTACGAGTTCTGCGTGTTCCGTACCTTAGTGGTGCGAGTTGACGATGGGGCGGCCCTAACAGTTGGAACGACGGGCTCGACGTCACTGTCCGAAACCACTGCGATCACGACGGCCGGCGTGTGGACGACGCGCAGTCCGCGCTCCACCTCGGAGTAGTCGTCCGAATCCACTGCGATCACGATGGCCGGCGTGTGGACGACGCGCGGCCCGCGCTCCACCTCGGGCTTCACGTCATCGTCCGAATCCACAGGGTCCACGACGGCCGGATTGTCGACGACGCGCGGCCCGCGCTCCACCTTCCTGGAGAAGCGCCCAGCCGCATCGCACGCCTGCCTCCGGGATATGTGGCTGCGCCTCCGCATCGATGCGGCCGGCGATGGGAGTGTGATGGGGAGGCGATGCGGCCGGGGATGAAAGGGCGATGTGGAGGCGATGCAGCCGGGGATGGGATGGCGATGGGGGAGGCGATGCGGCGGCCGGCGATGGGAATTTGGGAAGGAATTCGAAAGGGCGAAAGGTGGGGGACCGACTATATTTCCATCCAAAGCAAAAACCATTCGGTCTCTGACATGTGGGACGCACCAAATCCAGGCGCACGAGACGCGAATTCCCGCATGCGGTTCCTTATGTGCAAATATCCGAGTTATATAAAATCTGAATTGTTATTGCTCAGAAGTTGTTGCAGGCGGCAGTGGTTAAGGCAATGGCTCACCATCCTGGAGGCGTGGGTTCGATTCCCCTAGCCGGACTCGCCATGATTTTTTTCCTTTTTTTTCTCTTTTATGCCTGGCGTACATACAACCCTGCTAGGACAGATTACGTGGTCACCAATTGAAGACGTAAAACTCGGGGAGGGCCCACATGTCGGGGAGACAGGAGGGTACTCTAGATTACGTGTTCATTGATTGAAGACGTAAAAATTGAGGTTCTAAACTTTTCCTTTTATTTAACTATTTTTTTCTCCAATCAAAGATGGAATTTTGAAATGATGATTAATTTTCATAGAGTTCCATTTCAAATACAACCTATCTACATTTTTTTTTATAATTTTTCAAATGGATCATTTCCATGAATGTGTGTTGAAAGGTGACTATGACACAAGTCATATGGTCCTTGAAGTCAAATTCGATGCGAAACGAACATAACCAAGTGTAGGTTCTTTTAAAACTTCCGTCAAAATTTGTATAGTTAGGAAGTTGTAAGGTGAGCATATGGTCAAAATCTCAGTGCCAGATACATCTTCACTGGAGAGTTAGAAAATAGTGAAAAAAATAGGAAAAATTGGCCAAAAGGGGTTGGCTCAAAAAGTAAGACATCAAAGTATAAAACATGACGTAAGTGAATATTTGTGTCAGATAAGATTATTCTAAGAAATTAGGAAAAAAAAACACCTGATTTGGACGTCATATGCCACATCTATACATGTTCAAAGTTTTAAGTCTAAATCAAAGAAAAATAAGATGATCATCAAGAAATGATAAGAACGGGAGACGAACAGGGGAGTTAACCGCAGTTGATCCCATATGTGGGTCCCACGGTCCCACTGGACAGTGGAACATTTGCCATCGGCCCCACAAGTCATTGAGAAAGGCAGCACCACTTCCTGTCCCCACAAGTCGAACCGCCCCTTCGCCTTCCTCCAGTTCGATCTCCTCCCCAATTCTCATCTCCTCATCTCAAACAAAAAAAATCCCCATCTCCTTCCCCAGTCGTCGGCAGGTCGCAGCAATGGGTCGGAAGCGCCGCAGCCACATCTCGCAGAGGCAGCCGCGCGACGAGTTCGGGCGTTTCTCGCGGAGCACGGCGTCGACCACCTCGGGCCCGTCGTCCACCCGCCGTGCGTCCACCACCGCGGGGCCGTCGTCAACTCGCCGAGCCTCCACCACCGCGGGGCCGTCGTCAACTCGCCGCGCCTCCACCACCGCGGGGCCGTCGTCAACTCGCCGCGCCTCCACCACATCGGGTCTGTCGTCGACCCGCCGTGCGTCCACCACCGCGGCGCCGTCGTCCACTCGCCGCGCGTCGACCCGCGGCAATCCCTCCACCACCTCGGAGTCGTCGTCTACACGAGACGAGTCCACCACAAAGGTGTCGAGCCGCCGGACTTCCACCGAGATGCCGGCCGCCATGGACAATGTGAAGGTAGCGGGAGCCTCATCCTCGCGTGCCAATAAGGTGACTAATTGATCCTTTCTCTTTGCAATATCTTGACAGCTACGATCAAATAACGAAACATTTTTTTTCGGCAACCAAACATTCTTTACGGCAACCTAGTACTCGTTTTTGACTTGGAATTTGCAGACTGAACATTCTTAAGTAAATGCTAACGAGGTTGTTAATCATGTTTAAGAGCCTGAAAGCCTAAGGGCCTGTTTGGATACTAAGTTTTTTTTAAAGTTTTAATACAATACCATGGTTTGTTGATTAGCCAGGCAGCGTCCTCTGTGCATGTATGTATGTACGTTTTCTTTGCTTCATCAGTTGCTTCAAATTTTGATCACTGATCTGACTAATGTAGACCTGATTTGATAAATTGGTCGGAATTTGCATCCTATTATCACTGCGATGTCTATGAGCTGAGTATGGCTATAATTAATCAACATGCAGATTCAGCCAATAGCTTCAAATTCAATAGTACTACTTACGAACTTACGTTTGCTAATATATTCATACCTTGTTATACACAGATGAAAGTGACGACGAACGGGGCAGAAACTAAAGTTCGGGTTATGTTATTTTCATCTAGTGGCGTCTCTGCCTGGTACTTATTGTTTATGGATTATCAAGCAATCTTGATGAATCCTTCTATCTGTGCCAAGTTCTTTGTCGGCCTTGCAAGCATGATTAAATGTAAATAGCTATCTCTGTTATTTCAGTTCTTCTTACAAGATTTGTTTTCGTGAAATGTCAGATCAGGGCTAAGGTGGAGGATCTTCGGAGGGTTCTCAAGACAAAGGCAAAGAATGGAATCCAGATGAAGGGCAACTAGCGGGGAAGTTCAGGTACAATACAAGAAGAGTGATCGCTGCGTTGCTAGTAGTGGACGCCGGTGAATTTTTGCTTGTCAAAAGTGCATTTTGGTCGCTATTTTTATTTGGGGGCATCTTTTTAGGATCTGTTATAATAGAAGCAACATAAGAATGTCTAATATTCCTATACCTAACTAGATTCCACAGCACATCCAGCAATCGCAAACATTAGCCTTATACCTAGTTTGTGAGCTAATGCTAAGAAGCCAAAACTAGTACAGTACTATCAGCCTAACAACTTATAGGAGTAGGTAAATTGAGTACATTATATGAAATATATCAAATATGATCACTTATTTGTCTTGTTTCTTGAATTCCAACAACTCTGCTCAGGGAATACAAAAACAAATAAAAAACTAGACTTTAATTTGTTATTTACAAATATAAAAAAATCAAGATGTATTTTCTCTTGTCTACACTTAAATAGCCTCGTATGTAAAATAAATATCCATTCCATGCACATGACTTAGCACTGAGTGTAGGTGTTATACGTTATCTCTTTCTTATATTTTGCTCTGCTTTTTCTGATCCCAAGTCACCTGATGTAACAAACCCTGAACAATGACTGTTCTTACAGTTATGCTGGTAATGGAAAGTGGTAACGCCTATTTTGAAAATACAGTAATCTGCAAACAGAGGATTGCTACTGAGAGTAGAGAGTAATCGGCGATACATTGTGAGCTGCTTTATTTCATTTTGCTATTAAGAGTAGATAGTAATTGGCGATACGTATCTTATTTTGTTTTGCCATATTATCAATATATTGTGAGCTGATTTAAATGCTATCGCTAAATATGCAGAACGGACAATAGATGGCTCGTGTACGTTGTTTGCAAGGGGACTGAGGAGGGAGAACAATTTTTTAAGGCATTTAGAGTTGACAAGAGTCATATCACGCTTGCTAACTTGACAACAATGAAATCAAGGTTGGGGTATGGGTCCAGGGACTACATGTACTACAAACAGACCGATGTGTGGCCATAACACCAATTAAATCCAAAACAGTTTGCTCAGATCCTGATGAAGAAGAAGAAGTGGACGAATCAGAATTATATGCATACAAAGATTGGCTACATTATCTGCATACAAGGGATCAAGCCATGGGTGAGTTATGATGCAGCCCAATACATACATGGTTTTTTCAATGCACTTAGAACTGATATTATCATTCATTTTCAGAGTTTCAAGATATATACAGGGAGGACACAATCAAGACATACGAAGAATGGTTGGGGGTTGTAGGAAAACTTGATGACATCAGTAATATCCCTCTCCTAATTGTCAAATAAATTACCATTTTTCCCTGTCAAACTTCACAATATGCTAGCTGATCATGTGACAATATTGTCTGCAGATGCGCTTTTGCAACCTAGCAGTCAGATACATTCCAGTCAAGACAGCAACGGAAGACCTCCTGTGCAGGCACCATCTCATGCTCGCCGTTCGAGACAGGGGCAAGGAAATGGTAAGTTGTGTTTATTAGGAATTAATCTTGTTTCTATTTCATGTGGCCATAAATACATATTATGTCGCTTAATATCTATTATTAAATTTTGTTCCCCTTGAATGTGTTAGAAAATGGGAAGAAAAGAGGACGTGGTCCTCTAAAAGGCTTGAAGGCAATCTCAAAGAGAATTAAGGCGGGCAATCAGAAGATGAAAGTTGAGTTCTCTAGACTTGGAGGACCGGTAGGTGAGAACTACTGCACGTTCATTGATGAAATGGTAATGTTTATGAGGAAAAGGGCGCCACTCATTGGAGTGAGATTGTGGAAAGAGATCCATGAAGATGTAAAAGAGTCAATAGCATCTGATATATTGGTAATAATCAAGTTTGCTTGTGTGTATATTTTATTAATAGACTAACATAACAACTGACCTAGTATTTGCATGTTCTGGTTATTATATAACAGGCTAGGTGGGACATTGAGGATAATTACAAGACAAGGACAATCATATGGGCCATTGCTAGGGAGCGTTACAAAGGATGGCGTTCAACTTTCAGTGCTACGGCAAAGGCATACAATAGCTACCGCGACAGAATGTTAAATAAGCCTGCAGAATTAGATATTGTTGAATGGCACTATCTGTTGCAGTATTTTAGGACTTCAAAATTCAAGGTTTGTTCCACATTGTTACTATTATTGACAATACCAATTTCATATAAATGGATATGTCTAGGTCATTAAGATTATTGTTCAAATCTATGCATTCTGTAGGCAAGGAGCATACAGAATTCTCGTCATCGAGGCCAAAAAAAGACCACACATTTGTCAGGCGCTAAGCCTTATGCTCAGTGCAGCTATGAGAAGGTAATAACTGGAAGTGCACATCTACAAGCTTTTGTTGCAGGATGAATTTCTAATTTGCTTTTTTTTGTTGGCATATCAGAAAGACCCAGAAACTGGTGAGGAGCCCAATGATATGGAACTTTGGTTTATAACTCACAGCAAGGATGGGCAATGGAAAGACCAAGAATCCAGGAATGTCTATGTGAGTTCTCATCTAATTTGTACATGACTTACTATAGTCCATGGAAATAGCGAATGCATGCAATTTCTTCTTCAACTAACTCCTCCATCTGTGACTTGTAAATGTTAGGACAAAGCAAGCAGCCTTATCTCTGAGGCGGAATCAAATTCAGAGGGAAACTTCATTACCGTGAAGGAAAAGAACGAGATTTTCCAGAAGGCATACAAGGCAGCCATAGCGTGCAAATCAACCAGGTTGCATGGTAATGGGTACCTGGCGAAAAACCCAACTAGAAGGGAGCTGCTGAATGTGGATCGCCAGGAACAAATTTGTGTGGAGGAGCAACTGCATCAGGAACACGTCGAGCTCATGGAATCATTTGACCAGCTACAAGACAAAATGGCCTCATGGGAAGCTGACAGGGAAGCAGAAAGGATAGAACATGCACGACAAATTGATGAACTTAAAAAGGCAAGGGAGGCTGATTTACAAGCGTTTAGGCAAGAGGTCCTATCGATGTTGCAAGCAGCACATGGACAGACACCGTTTCAGCAGGTAATAGTCAAGCTAGTTTTTGAATCACTTTTTTTTCTTAGGTTCTATATCTAGTTGTCTGCATCGTTTCATAGATTCTCTAACCAACAAAATCTGTCCAGGCAAACAACAATGTCACTGCAATGGCACAAGTGGCGGCAGCTGCAACAAACATGAATACTGAAGAAGTTGAGGCAACCCCACAACACGAGGTCTCTTCACATCAGGTTGTTTGTGAATTAAACATCTGTTTAGTGCTATCATCAGAGACTTAACAAAATGGTGTCTAATTATTTTCTTCAAACTTTTTCGATCCCAGGAAAACCCTCAAAGAAACCTAGAGCAACCTGAAGTCGATGATATATCAATGGCAACCGGCATTCGGACTACAAGAAGTACATCTGCAAATACGGCACGGGCATTCGTTACTACAAAACAGCTAAAGGATAATGCTGTTAAGAGACGACAGGGCACCAAAAAGACAGGTGACATCTTTGTAACTCCAATACCTGCTATGAATGTTTCTGTTTCAACTGTCAAAATATTTAAAGTTGTGTTACTTATTTGCTGTCATTATGCTAATTTTATGATGTGCCGTGAAACTTGTCATAATTTCATAGTACTTCATGATAATTTCATAGTTTAGACTTCATGATAATTTCATAGTTTAGACCACTTCAATTTCTAAAGGAGAGATTTTAGCTGGGAAGGCACCTGCAGCTTCATTCCTTCCTGATTGCCCTGTTTTTTGTAATTATTTCTCTCAATCTTCCTTTAGCGACATCTTTATTTCTCAATATGAAGCTGGATACACCACAACTTTTAGTTATGAAGCTGGATACATAGTCTTGGGGAAGACTAACAAATCGACAATGCAAAAAGCCATGTCTTTCTGATTCACTATGCCCTAGTATGAATTTTTTTTAATCTCCTTGCTGCATGAAAAACCATCTCATCAAACTGCCCAGGAGGTTCCTGCATGTATCCAGAATCTGCATGCATTTAAATTTTAATCAGAATTTCATATTACGCCTGCTGTTGTTTCTTCCTTTTCATAATTTCATATTACTTCATGATAAAAAAATGTTATTCTTTCTTTTCAGCTAACCAAGGCAGTTCAAAAGGAGGAAACAAGTGACGGAACCATCTTCAAGTCACCCGTTGCTGATCAAGTGATGGGATCACCTGGCTATGAGTTTCTTTGCTGATGATAAACTTATTCAGTTCTTGTCAAATTAGCCTACTATGTGTGTTAAAACAATGTGGTGTTGCAAACTTATTACTATTTCAGTACTACGTGTGTCATGGAATTGTACACTGAATGGTTGAATTAATCTTGTCATCATGAATGATAAATGCATTATTATTATCGATCCTATATTATATTGTTTTAAAAATTGGTGATGCAAAACCATTCGTGGCAAATGAGAATTTATCCTATCGCAACCCAACTTTTTCGGTGTCACAAGGGTCGTGGCAATACGAGGTTTCACATGTAGCAACCCACTAATATGGTGGTAATAGAGGGATGAGCTTTTGCCTACCAAAACGTTTTCGAAGCAATAGAGGTGATCACATCTTACAACCAATCAATTTTGGTGGCAATACAGTGCTCCACCTATAGCCTCCAAACGATTTTGGTGGCCACAGAATGGCACACCTATAGCGACCATTCCCTAATTCGTGGCAATAGAGTTGTCGACATCTAGCAACCAAACAAATTTAGTGGCAATAGAGGACACCACCTATGGCACCGAAATCAACTTCGTGGTAATAGAGAGAACCACATATAGCAACCAAAACACTTTAGTGGTAATAGAGGTGCTTGCCCTATAACAACCACAACCAGAGTGTAGCAATACAATGCTTTGCAACGCAACATTTTACAAATTGCAACGCGTTGGGTACGATGCAATTGAACCTCTGGCAACAGCATATGCGTCGCAATAGGATACTTTACAACCAACACGAGCGCACCCATAGATGCTAGTTGCAACGCCTCCTTGTGTCATAATAGAAAAACAATTGCAACCAACAAAAGACATTAGTGGTTGAAGGCTAATACCACATGACCTATTGCAGCAATTTTTTACGAAATTGTTTGGGTGCAATTGCGGCTATTGCACCCAAAAAGGGCATATTGCAACGTATTTCCTGCGTTGTATTAGGGGGAAAATCTAGTAGGCAAGCAGAAGTACGAACAAGAATCAACAAGAATGGAACAACTCAAGAAGGCGAAGCAGAGAAGATCAGCCCCAATACATAAACCAAATAGAAATACTCAGCGACCCGAAGCGGCGCAAGACAATAACCAGCGAAGGGGTGGAAGAAATGGAAGAGGAAGAGGTCGAGGCAGAGGAAGGAACCAGGAGCCTCGTAAACCATATTGCATTTTTCACGGACCCGATCAAGGGCATACCTCCAAAGAATGCCCGGAGACAAAGGGGGTCCTAGAGCGAATGAAAACCAAGGATCAACCTCAAGCAGCAATGAAGCCAGCAAACAATGCACCTGCCGGCGCTCAGTGGCAAGCACAACCACAGTACTCACCAATGCCAATACCGCCACCACCTCCGCAACACTTCATGTCACAACCAACGACACCAATGTACCAACACATAATGTCTCAGCCCTCCGTCTTTCAACCGGCGCAATACTTTTCAACACCACAAGTCAACCACATTCCGAAGATGCTGCAAGCACCTCGACACGTTCACTCTGCGCAAGAGGAGTTACCACCACCACCCATAACACCAAAGCCCGAAGCTTCGCACCAAGCTTCAAGAAACCGACCAGATCCATTGCCTTCATATGGGACAATCATGCTGATCACCGGAGGATCCTCCATTGACTTCGAAAACAAGAAGCAAAGAAGAGACTATTTAGAGCAGTCGATACAATTTTCAATG
Organism: Eragrostis curvula; assembly: GCA_007726485.1. Lineage (NCBI taxonomy): Eukaryota > Viridiplantae > Streptophyta > Magnoliopsida > Poales > Poaceae > Eragrostis > Eragrostis curvula. The sequence continues at coordinate 43,068,468 of CM017440.1, forward strand.
CAGCACCAGTTAAAAGAACAAAATGGTCGCATATCCCAATCACCTTTACCGAAGAAGACCTTGTCCGCTGTGACTTGAAATTGCACCCACATTGTGACGCAATGGTAATTCAAGCCAACATCTACGGATGGTCAGTCACCAAAATACTAGTGGACAACGGGGCTTCGTCGAACATACTCTTCGCGAGCACTTTTGACCGGCTGAAGTTAGACAGGAAGCTCTTGGAACCAACAGATACCCCGCTATACGGCTTCGGGGGAAAAAGAATCACACCTCTGGGAAAAATAACACTCCCCGTATCATTCGGAGACATGTCAAACCCAAGAACAGAGCACATCACATTTGACATGGTGGAAATGAATTCCCCATACAACGCAATCTTCGGAAGAGGCATCATCAAGGGTTATTTGTAGAGGTGGAAACAGATCGAATACGAATCGGATAGTGCCTTTCCCACATCCATATCTATATTTGTAAACGAATATAGATACGAATACGAATATTTTTGAATACAAATACGGATCGAATATTAAACGAATGCGAATACAAAAGCGAATGTCACTATAATTCGGACGGATACGGATACATCTAACTTTCTATGTTGTTAAGACAACTGCTACACTTTTTCCTATCTAAAGTATCTTTAATAGCATTATTTCATATGGTTTACACTAGTTCATATCAAAATTGAATCAATTTTATAATATTTTTGATATAATATATGGATATATTTATGATATAGTAGCGGATACAAATATAAATACGGATATGTCGAATATTTGATGTCAAAACCTCAAACCATATCCACATCCATATTTTCTAATCGAATTCGTATTCGAATTTGAATAGTGTAAAAACATTAATCGAATGACAAATTTCGTACCACATTTGCATTTTATCGGATACGAATATCGAATAATACGGATTATCCGCATCCACCTTCCACCCCTAGTTATTTGGATATTTGCCATTATAATTTTTCCGGTTTTGAAATTTACCATTACAATTTGTGAAACCTGTCCAGTGCCATTGGAATTTTGCTTGAGTTTGAAATATGCCAGTCTGTACGTCCTCAAAGAGATTTCACACGGTTTTAGCTTACGGTATTTTCGTATGGACAAATTTGCCCCTACGCCTCGCTACGCTCGTTCCGCATCTCTCGTCGTGTTCGAAGCGCTGCTCGTTCCCTAAATCCGCCACGCTGGTCCTCGCGATGCTGATGGGCGACGACGGCGCGTGCGCTCGCGGTAAGCGGCGACGACGGCGCGTGCGCTCACGGAGAGCGGCGACAACGCGCGGCTCCAGGTGGAGGCCGGCGCGCTCCGGCGTCGGCTGGGCGAGACGCATAGGCAGGCCGTCCTGCTGCTCGCGCTGGTGCCACTGCTGGCACAGCTCGGGAAGCACGACCAGAACCCACCGGCGGCTTCGCCGACAGCCTCCTCGGACGTGCGTCGAATGGAGCAAGCAAGTAGCTCAGTAGCTCGGGTCAGTCTAAGATGCAGCCTGGAAGGAAACTCGAAGACGCAGGACTGAGGCAACAGATGGAAGATGACGAACTGAAAAGAACTTGCAGAAGTGAGAGGGAATTTGGAGAACTGTTGCAGCTGACATATGAAATAAATCAGTAAGTTAGTAAAGTGAAGTTATCATGGAAAATTATAAGGTGTTAGTTGCTTGGGTTGGTTGTCTGTTATGAGTAGTAAGTCAGTAAGTAAAATTATGAGTAGTTGAAATAATCAATACGCTAACCTTCACTTGTAATGAGGCACCTTAATATTGAAGCAAATGAGTACAATATTACTGATAACTGCTGCATTTGGATGCATCACTAAAGCATTACAGGTTCACCCATAATAGAAAAGTCACTAAAACATTACAGGTTCAGAAATATCAAATTACATGTTTGTTTGTTGTGGCCACAAAATACAAACACCAATAGAGGCATCATAACACATTAAGCCATTCTCGGATGCTCCTAACAACTCTAGGTGCCACAGTAGTAGCATCTTGATTTTGCTTCTTTTTCTTTGGAGTTTTCCTCTTCTTGGGAGTCCTCCTTTTTTTGCTCTTCGATGTGCCTTCCTCCTGTCTCTTCCTGCAAAATAGATACAATTGTTGTGTCAGGTATGAAGATGGTTAGAGAATAAACTAAAAAAAAAAGCACCAAACATGCTACCTCTTTTTTGGTGTTGCTACAGGAGTTTCATCTTCTTCATCTTCTGGTTCAGCACGCTTGCATGTCTTCTCAAAGTGGCCGAAACCACTACATCTTTTGCGTCTCCTCTTACTTTTTGTTCCTCCTTCCAAAGCACTCTCTATGCTCTGCCTCAGGAAAAACTGCTCCTACAGCTGTCTCCAATCCTTTGCAGGCATCTGTGGAAATAACTAAACCTGTGGGAGAACCTACGGCCTTACGCAACTGCTTCATGAACCACACCCAATTGTCCTCTGTCTCTGAGGCAAATATAGCATAAGCCACGTAAAATAACCAATTGTGCCCATCCACAGAGGTTGCTGATGCTAGCTGCCCAGTATATTTACCAACCAAACAAGTGGAATCTACAGCTAAGTAAGGTCTGCAACCTGCCAAAAATCCATCTATGCAAGGTTTAAAAGCCACAAACATCCTCTTGAATCTCATTTTCTTACCAGACTTCTGCAACTCTATCTCCACAACCGATTCTGGTGACTTCTTTAGAATTTCAGCCCTCCAATTAAACAATAACTGGAAACTCTCTTCATACTTGCCATGGACTTGGTCTAGTGCAAGTTTCATCCCTGACCAAGCTTTTGAATATTTCAACTTGATTTCATACTGCTCTTCTAATTTCTCTTTTGCATCCTTTGGACCCTTGCCTGGATTCTTCTTTAGCCAATCCCCAAGCCTATCTGCAACCCAACCTTGTGTAGCCATCTTGCCTTCCATCAGTTTGGTAGTTGGGCAGTTGTGCTCAAATGGAAGCTTTTTTATCTGCAAATTGAGGAGAACAGCAACAATATTAGCAAATAATGTGGCATCACCTCAAAGTGGCAGCAACATTACGAAAGGGCTAATGTACCTGTATGGTGCGGTCATCATACAGCTTAGAAGCATGAATGCGCCATGGACACCCCTTATCCTTGAATGAGCAATTAGCGATGTACCAGATTCAGGTAGCACCAGACACAAGGTTTGTTCTGCATTATCCTCACTGATTGCAACACTTCCATTGCTAACCACTAGCACAAGAAGCTCGCCACACATCTCTGACTTGTACATTTCAAAGAATTGAGCCATGTGAACCTCATCTACCATTTTAACATGGTCACACAATGTCTTATCAAAGAACCAGACAGTAGCAGCCTTATTCGTTCCCCATGTTAGCTCACAGTGTAGTGCTTCCATCAGATGCTCAAATGAAAAGCAATCTACCTGCACATCCCATTTTATACTCTTGCCTTTCGTATATGATTTTCTACCATCCGCGTCAGTTGTGGAAAAAGCTTCCACCTTTACCTCTAGTGCAAACAAGTGCCTTCCGAGATCAAGTGTAAATCAAGTAATTAAACCAGCGACATAATCCCCTATCGAGATAATCCAACCGAATCACGAGCATCTATAGCCGAATTGCGTCTACAACCGATTTGTTTCATGGATCGAGAGGGAGCAAGGAAGATTACCTCTCTACAGGGTGCTCCATCTCTGGCGCAGCACTGCAGGGAAAGAAGGGGAAGACGAGCTCCTTGGCACTCAGGTCCCTTCCGCCTCCATCGCTCCGTGGAACTGCGTCGCCGTCGTTCGCTTCCAGCTCGCCTGCGCCGCCGCCTTGGAGTAGGGTTAGGGTTCGTCGTTTTGAGCGGGAAGATGAATAAAGGAGGCGGGTCGACTCCAATTGAGGAACGAGCGTTTCGTAGCCAGGCGCAGGGGCAAAATCATCCATACGAAAATACCATAGGCCAGAACAGAGTACATTCTCCTTGTCGACGTACAGACTGGCATATTTCAAACTCAAGCAAAATTCCAGTGGCACTGGACAGGTTTCACAAATTGTAGTGGTAAATTTCAAAACCGAAAAAATTATAATGGCAAATATCCAAATAACCCCATCATCAACACCTTCGATATCACAATTAGAAACTCTTGCCTCGTCATGAAAATGCCAGCTCCAAATGGAGTTATCATAGTCTTCGGAGATCAACAAGAGGCAAGAAAAATCGAAAAAGGCATCACCCCAGGACAAACGAATGTCTACGTCTTAACTAAAGAACCCGAAGATAAAGAAAGATACAGATATCTGATCTCAGAAAAGGAACTAGACAAGGACGACAGAAACGTCAAAGAGAAGGAACTAATGAAGAAGGTGCTGTTAGATGACCAAGTACTAGACCAAAGTGTGTTTATCAGCAGCCATCTCCCGAAGGAGGAGGAAGAAGCCTTGATCCAACTGCTTCGCAAAAACAAAGACGTCTTCGCATGGTCCTCTAAAGATCTCCAGGGAGTAAGCAGAAGCATGATAGAGCATAAGCTAGACATAGATGAAAAGATAAAACCGAAGAAGCAAAAGCTAAGGAAAATGTCTGACGACAGGGTGGAAGCAGTACGAGCCAAAGTCCAGCCTGTTAGACGCAAGCGTTATAAGAGAAGTGAAATACCCTACTTGGCTAGCCAACACAGTTCCAGTCAAAAAGAAGAACGGAAAGTGGAGAATGTGCGTAGACTTCACAGACCTGAACAAAGCATGTCCAAAAGACGATTTCCCTTTGCCAAGAATAGACAAAATAGTAGACGCAGTCGCAAGTGCGGAGCTATTGTCCTTATTGGATTGTTTCTCCGGATATCATCAAGTTTTCATGAGAAAAGAAGATGAAGAAAAAACACCCTTCGGGACCTTTTGCTTCGTCAGAATGCCCGAAGGACTGAAGAACGCAGGACCTACTTTCTACAGAATGACAAAGGTTGTGCTCAAAGAATTGGTAGGTAAAATAGTACTGGCCTACGTGGACGATATCGTGGTAAAAAGCGACAAACGCGGAGATCACAGGAATGACTTGGCGCAAGTCTTCGCAAAATTCAGGCAAGCAAATCTGAAGCTCAACCCAGAGAAATGTGTGTTCAGAGTATCGAAGGGGCAGGTACTTGGCTGCATAGTGTCAATAAAAGGCATCGAAGCAAACCCAGACAAGATAAGGACAATTCTAGAAATGAGAGAACCTACCTCAATCAAGGAGGTGCAGAAGTTAAATGGAAGAATAGCGGCTTTAAACAGATTCATCTCCAAATCAGCTGAGCGAAGCCTACCGTTCTTTCAAATTTTGAAAGGCACCGGGAAGTTCGAATGGGGTCCAAACCAGAAGAAGGCCTTCGCGGAGCTTAAGGATTACCTCAGAAACATGACAGCTTTCGCGAGCCCAAAAGCAAACGAGATTCTATACTTGTACATAGCAGCTTCGCACAGGGCAGTCAGTGCAGCGCTAGTACAAGCTCAAACGAAGCAAAACGCAAAAGGAAAAGAAGTGAAATTTCAAGTACCAGTATATTATGTATCTGAAGCATTATCAGGATCCAAGCTATTTTATTCAGAATTGGAAAAAATAGCATACGCGGTAGTGATGGCTTCGAGAAAACTAAGGCATTACTTCGAAGCACATACCATAAAGGTACTAACAAACCAACCATTGGCAGACATCTTCGGGAACAGAGAAGCTTCAGGCAGAATATCTAAATGGGCAGCTGAGTTGTCAGAACACGTGGTGGACTTCGAAAGCAGAAGTGCAATCAACGCTCAGGTTCTCGCTGATTTTGTTGCAGATTGGACGGAGCCAAGCTCATACACCGAAGGTCCAGTGTTCGAAAAACCATGGGAAATTACCTGCAATGGTGCATGGTGCCATCTCGGAGCAGGGGCTGCGGCCATACTATCATCTCCATCAGGAATCAAACTAAGATATGCTGTCAGGCTCGACTTTAACAAAGAAGAAGATAGATGCACAAACAATATTGCTGAGTACGAAGCCCTGCTCCTTGCGCTAAGAAAGCTGCGAGCCCTCGGAGTTCTAAACTTCGTCATCAAAACTGACTCGAAGATAATCCAAGGGCACGTCGACAAGACCTATACAGCTAGGGAACCTGAGTTAATCAAGTACCTCGAGCAAGTCCGAAGCATAGAGAAGCACTTCAGGGGCCTTTCCTGCATACATTTCGAGAGAAGCGATAACAGCGAAGCGAACGCTTTGGCAAAGGCCACAGCGAAGAAAGAACCTCTACCGCCCAACGTCTTCTTCAAAACACAAACCTCTCCATCAATTAAGTCAGCAGAAAAGGAGATCAAATACATAAACGCCATACACAGCGAAGACTGGCGAGCTCCCATTATGGCATACCTCCGGGGCTATCATGAGCCAATCGATGAATACGAAGAAAAAAGAATGAAGGCAAGGTCAAGGAATTACACAATCATCGACAACCAGGTATGCAGAAGTGGGATATCAAAACCACTGCTGAAGTGCATAACCAAACAAGAAGGCATAAACCTTCTCCGAGACATACACGAAGGAATCTGCGGATCTCACTCAGGAGCAAGATCAACTTGCGAAAAAGCAAGACGCCAAGGATTCTTCTAGCCGACCGCAAAGAACGACGCACAAGAACTGGTCAAGAAGTGCGAACCTGTCAAAAATTCGCAAACAAGCAATCAGGCATCGCGCAGCTACCTCAGGTAATCAAACCAACATGGCCACTGCAGAGGTGGGGAATTGACATAGTAGGACCCCTACCAGCTGCACAAGGAAACAACACCTTCGCAGTAGTAGCCCTCGAGTACTTCACCAAGTGGATCGAAGCCAAACCCCTGGTAAACATCACTGCGCAAGCAATACGAAAGTTCATCTAGCAAAACATTGTATGCCGCTTCGGGGTCCCGCAAGAAATAACAGTGGACAACGGAAAGCAGTTCGAGAGCTACGAATTCGTGGAATACTGCAAGAGCATCGGAACAAAAATTCATTTTGCTTCGGTGTATAACCCGGAGTCCAATGGAGCAGTAGAAAACGCGAACATACAAATCTTCAAGGGCGTCAAGAAATGCCTCCTAGACCAAAAGAAAGGAAAATGGGCAGATGAAATGCCCAAAATCATCTGGTCACACAACACTTTGGAATCAAGGGCAACCAAATTCACACCTTTCAAATTACTCTTCGGAGAGGAAGCAATGACTCCGGAAGAGATAAAATTCAAAGGCCCAAGGGTCAAAGCAATCGCGGATAATGCGGAAGAGCACATTATGTCCAAGGACATGATGGAGATGGAAAGAATGAAAGTAGTCCAAAACTTAGAAAAATATCAGCAAGAAACAAGGAGATGGAGAGATCTCAAAGTCAAGCAGAAAAACTTTGTCCCAGGAGACCTAGTGTTACTCCGAAGCCCAAGAACTGAGAAACAGGGAAAATTGGAACCAAAGTGGCAAGGACCTTATGTAGTAACAAGCACCAACATTCCCGGAGCATATCACCTTCGTGACAGAGAGGGCAATGATTTACCGCACCCGTGGAATGCTGACAACTTGAAGAAGTATTACGCCTGAAATGTAAGGGGCTTCGCCGAAGTATAAGCGGAGTCTCAGTTTTCTTTTCAGTATTTTGTTTGCCCTAGGGCTCATACTCTTTTCCTCACAGGGGAACCCCACTTCAGGGGTGAGGATTTTAACGAGGTGAGACCCATTGTAACATTTGCGAAGTTAATGCAATCCTTTCCCCAGAAAAAATGAATGACTTCAATCTCGATGCAAACTCCATCGAGAGTTTGCCACATCTCGCGAAGCTAACAGGTTCAAAAATAAACCTTCACTCCTCGCACAAGTGCGTGTCACTGCGGCTTATCTGATAAAAGATACCGTAGCAAACCCCCAAGAGGGCAAAAAAGACGCTAAAAATAAGCGCAGCTAAGTTTTTCAAGAGTAAAAACTAGCCAAAAGCGAAACCCTAAGGGGGACAGCAGCATCGCGGACACACAGTCGAGTAATCAAAGGAACGAAGAATCCTAGCATAAAGAAACAAAAGAGCAGGAAAAACACTAATCACTACCCGAAAGATAGCGACATCAACAGTTGGGGTCAAGCAACCCTTCGCTGACAAGAAGAGCCATGGGCTACGACTATAAAACGAAGCCGGGACAACCCAGCAACTCAGAACCAAAATGACAAATAGCTCAGCCAGAAAGCAAGCAGAGAAATATAGGCAAGCATTGCAAAACCTTAGAGTAGCAGAAGAACAAGAAGGATCTTCCCGGCAGCCACCAAACCTAACGCACCAGTGGAATCCCCAACAGCCACCAATACAACGCCCGTCCCTCATCCAAAACCAAAACCTCGCCGTGGTACCACTTCCGGAGCAACCCCAGCCACTAGAGGTAATACCACCAGACAACTCAGCTCTACCAGAGTTCATCGACATATCTTCGAGGGAGGAAGACCCGGAGCAAAACAGGAGAAGATACCTACCAAACAATAACGAGCCATGGACTACCAAGAGTGGAGGAATAGCGAGCAGAACAAGAAGCCACGAATGTAGAAGGTAGGGCTCCGCGTTACCTAATCATGCAACAACTTCATCAATCGAATAAAAGTGGGCTTTTTCTGAAGTAAAAGGCTTCGCGTCAAACCTCGCCCTCGTTTGCCAGGGGGGGACGCTTTTTCCGAAGTAAAAGGCTTCGCGTCAAACCTCGCCCTCGTTTGCCAGGGGGGGGAGACGCTTTTTCCGAAGTAAAAGGCTTCGCGTCAAACCTCGCCCTTGTTTGCCGGGGGGGGGGGACGCTTTTTCCGAAGTAAAAGGCTTCGCGTCAAACCTCGCCCTCGTTTGCCAGGGGGGGGGGGACGCTTTTTCCAAAGTAAAAGGCTTCACGTCAAACCTCGCCATCGTTTGCCAGGGGGAGGGGACGCTTTTTCTGAAGTAAAAGGCTTCGCGTCAAACCTCGCCCCCGTTTGCCAGGGGGGATGCTTTTTCCGAAGTAAAAGGCTTTGCGTCAAACCTCGCCCTCGTTTGCCAGGGGGGACGCTTTTTCCAAAGTAAAAAGCTTCGCGTCAAACCTCGCCCTCATTTGCCAGGGGGGGGGGGGGACGCTTTTTCCGAAGTAAAAGACTTCGCGTCAAACCTCACCCTCGTTTGCCAGGGGGGGGACGCTTTTTCCGAAGTAAAAGGCTTCGCGTCAAACCTCGCCCTCGTTTGCCAGGGGGGATGCTTTTTCCGAAGTAAAAGGCTTCGCGTCAAACCTCGCCCTCGTTTGCCAGGGGGGGACGCTTTTTCTGAAGTAAAAGGCTTCGCGTCAAATCTCGCCCTCGTTTGCCGGGGGGGGGGGGGGGGACGCTTTTTCCGAAGTAAAAGGCTTCGCGTCAAACCTCGCCCTCGTTTGCCAGGGGGGGGGGGACACTTTTTCCGAAGTAAAAGGCTTCGTGTCAAACCTCGCCCTCATTTGCTAGGGGGGGGGGGGGACGCTTTTTCCGAAGTGAAAGGCTTCGCGTCAAACCTCGCCCTCGTTAGCCGGGGGGGGACGCTTTTTCCAAAGAAAAAGGCTTCGCGTCAAACCTCGCCCTCGTTTGCCAGGGGGGGGGGGGACGCTTTTTCCGAAGTAAAAGGCTTTGCGTTAGACCTCGCCCTCGTTTGCCAGGGGGGGGGGGACGTTTTTTCCGAAGTAAAAGGTTTCGCGTCAAACCTCACCCTCGTTTGCCGGGGGGGGGGGGGGGGGGGGACGCTTTTTCCGAAGTAAAAGGTTTCGCGTCAAACCTCGCCCTCGTTTGCCAGGGGGGACGCTTCAACGCCAAACTCACCTTCGCTCACAAAACAAAGGTAAAGCAGAACACAAGCTATATGTCTTAAACTAAACTAAATTTTTTTTTTAACCTCGAAGCTCAATCGAGTCCATTACATAAGCAAATCATAGCAAGTCACATCTCGATGAATAAACCGGGAAGGCCATCACCGGAGTTAACATCGTAAACCCAAGGAAAATCATATAGCTCCTCCGTCTCCACAGGCTCATCCTTCGGGATAATCAGCGGAGGCTCCTGACCACAGCACGGAGCAGAGCGAAACAAAGCAGAAATTTCGGAGCGAGTACGAAAATATTCGTTAAAAACAAAGCTCCACAAACGACCAAGCGTCTTGTCGCAAAGAGAATCAGTAACCCGAGAATAACAAGAACGAGTCACTCGGATTCTACCGTTCTGATAGCACAAAGGTTCGGGACCAGGCTCCTCAGCGGAGACCTGCAGCAGTACATCACAAAATATTACAAAACTTTCAAATTTTTGCCCGAAGGGCCGAATGATCATCTAGAAAGCCCTAAACCTCCGGGGCAGCAGGGGCCTTCGGATCAGAAGATTGCGGAGTGCTCGACTTCGAAGGAGGAGGTTTGGAAGCACCCGCTATAGCGCTAGCCTTCGCCTTCTTGGCCTTCCCCTCATCATCAGTCGACGAAGGGTTGCCAGAGGACGAACCTTTCCTCTTCTTCTCTCCAACCTGAAACAAAAAGCAAAGCCAAAAATCAGAGGCGTAGGAAAATTTAAAATAGTAATAAAAAGTAAGCGAAGCAAAACCGAAATGACCAACCTCCTTAGCCCGAAGCAAAGCACTCTCGCGAGCAGCAGCAGCTCCTAACTTCATCCAGTAGTTCCTCCAAAAACGCTTCGCGACGATGTCCACCTCAGAGTCCTTGGTGAGCGCGTCGGCGGCGGTGAAATCGGCAGGAGTGAAACTCGAAGTCCCGATCTCACGATAGCTAGTAGGCTACTTCTTCTTCATCAAGTCCAGCATGGCGAAGAGGCAAGGCCTCGCGCCGTGATCGCACATCATGTTCACAAGCCAAGAAAGCAGGGTGTCCAAGGTGATCTCTTCGCCCACAGAAAGGTCCTGGGCCGAGCGGCCGTAGCGAGCCAGGAAGTCAGAAAACGACTTGTGGAGAGTCACAGTTCCGACTTTGACTTTGTCGGAGTGCTCTCGTAAAGCGCCAGTGAGAGCAGCCCTGTCTTCGTCAGCCTCGGTGTGTTTCTTCTCCGCCTCCGTCTTGTAAGCCACGAAATCATCTTCGCTCTTCTTGGCTTCGGACTTCAGGCGAAGGATTTCATTCTCGAATCTCGCCTTCGTAGCCTCCCACTGAGATTTGTCCTTGCGGAGAGCAATAAGTTCAGCTGGGGCACCCTCAACTCCTTCTCCGGAGCTTATCTTGGTGCGGAGAACCCTAGAGGTCTCCGAAATCTGGAAAGAACGAAGTAAAAAGAGTTAAATCACGCAAGCAAAAGAAAAGAAAGATAATAGAAAATAAGGACAAAAGGCGAAGCAGAAGTATACCACACGACCCTACCGCTCCAACAACTCAGCGAGATCCGGAGCTGAGTTGGACTCGAGATTAATCCGAAGCTCTGTATACAAAAAAGAGTGAGAAACAGTGTGAACTTAAAAATAAATCAACAAGAAAAGGCTACGTCGCCACGACCTTCGAGATCCAACTCCCTTAAACCACTCATCATAGCTGTGGCGACAGAAGAGATCTCATCATAGTTAACAGCGCCAGAAGAACTCTCTGCGCTAGAGCTCGTCTCGCTGGAGTCTTCGGAGTCCGAAGTCCCCGCGGCACACCCAGAACTCGACCGAGTGTCATCCATCATCTTGTGCACTGCGCGAGCCAGGCCAGCATCATCAATGGTCATCACATCAACTTGATCATTAGATCCATCCAAAAACTCTTCGGAGTCGGACAGATCAATTACAGCATCCGCAACAAAACCCTTCGACTCCGGAACTTCAGGAAGAACCTCCGAGTCAAAAACTTCAAACACCGGTGGCATCTCGTCAGCCAGATCAGCGGTGCCTCTGGCAACAGACTCTTCAGCATGGGACCCAGAGGCGGGCTCCGTCCCAGTGGAATCTGGATCAACAGCACCGCGGACGCCTCTGCACACGGTTCGTTTGCGCTTCGAGCGCTCTGCCTTGACGGTGCTCAATCCAGCGGCCACACTCGCCCTCATCTTGCGAGTAGCCGTACGCTTTCCAGATCGGCTACTAATGGTAACCGAAGGGCTAGCCTCAGCAGCGGCTTCGGCTTTCTTCTCCCACCCCCTCATCTGAATGTAGCTGGTAGTGGGTATCTCAGGTTCTTCGCCCTTTTTCAACCTTCTTCGGCCCATGGGCACCTGATGATCAGGGTACGTGAGTTTCAAGCTATCGAAGATCCGGTTCACGCGGCACTTCGGCAGCAGCTCGTCCTCAACATCCTGCGCCTCCATGTTGGCGTCTCTTACGGTCACGCAGAAAATACGTGACCGCAGGAGACGCCGGGGGTTATGGTTTGAGTCACTTGCACTATTAACCAAATAATCCACGTCTAGTAACAAGTACTAGATATGTATTATAAGGTTTATCATGTTAATTGAATATCCGCAAGCGGACGGATAACCCGTTGTAGCATTTCACCCGAGAGTATTCCAAGGGTATCGTATTTATATTTTCCCAAGGGAAGACATGGTTGACAAGAGTACTTATGTTCATGGTGTTACAAATGATAGATGATATAACCACATTCCAAAGCAGGGGTAAGGTTCAATAATTGAGGATAGTGTGACACACACAAAGGTATCCCACTCTCTCTCTAATAAAAGGCGAGAGACAATTCTAAGCAATGCTAAGTTAGACTAGTGAGCTACTACTCCTAAAGTACAACATTCATAGAGCGTGCAAGGCCTCTACCTATCATCTAAGATCATGTAAGCGCAAGCAAGCGTCTTATGTCTAGGCAACTTCGGGAGGTCCGGCATACGCAGGGTCTGCCCCGCGACTCCGGCGCATTTACATACTCCTATGCCGTGCCCGAACGTAGAGGGTTCCTTTGGATGGACAGGGCTGTCACTTCCTGCCACCTACCTCTACAAACCGTGGGACACGCACATACTCAAGGGTGGAGAGACAACCCCAGCACCATGCCGGCGTCACTAACCACAACTCTAGATCCCTCGAGGCACCCCCAACCCTTCGGATCGACGGGGTGATAAATCTAGAGCACCTTTGCAGGACAGAGAGCCCGATGCCAAAACATAAGAACAACTAGCCTAACTAGCATGAGTTAAACAAAAGGGTCAAAGCAAGCACTAAGTTATGCATAAGCGTTCGTCGCTCAAGAACGAGCGACGAACGACGATCAATTAAGTACGTGCAAGAATAATCGATAATCAAGCATGAACGAACAAGGAATGCTCGATGTATGTTTACTAGCGATCATCGATGAACGATGAACGAATGATGAACAAACATGAACGAGCGATGAACAAACATGAACGAACGATGAACATTCATGCAGGATCATGATCAAACTACTAAGCACATAACAACTATATGAACGAATGTATTCCATTAGACGAAGAATAAGTCTTACAAAGAGAGGATACAAGAGCTATACCCAATTCTCCACAAGACTTTGGGAGCAATGAGGCAGCCCACTACTCAGCCTAGCGCTACCTAGAAGAGTCTCTAGCTCTAGCGTGAGGAGAGGAGGGAATGATCCTTCTGTTGTGTTGTGTGTGTGTGTGTGTGTAAAGGAGGGGGGGGGTACCCCTCCTTATATAGTCCTTGAAGGTCGGCAACTTTGAGGCGGTTCCCGAGGTCGGTGGCATTTAATGCAGGGGGAACCGACCTCCAGAGGTCGGTTACAAACCGCCACAAAAAGATGGGCCCAGGGGGCCACCCTGCCAGGTCGGCCGACCTGGCCAGGGGGGGTCGGCCGACCTGTGCCTGGCCCCTCCTGGGCTGGGCTTTGGCAGGTGGCTCCCCCTCTGGGTCTACTTCTCTGGTCCAGGTGCATTTGGCCTTAGTTGTGTTGGACTTTGACGATATTTGGCCTTTTGTCTTGGAGTTGTATTCCCGCGGCGAACGTCGAGTTTGTAAAAGTGTTGTTTCTTCGCCTTGGGGCATGGTTTCACCTGGATTTCTCCCTTATTCCACCTGCACACTAAAATCTAGAGGTACATGTGGAAATAGATTATTTCTAAATAAAATGCGTGTAAGAAATGTCCAATCCTTCTTATTTATTGAGCTAGTTGACGGTTGAAATTTGTCCGTAACGACCGTCAACAACTCCCCCAAGCTTACCCCTTGCTCGTCCCGAGCAAGAAGTATGACTTTAGGTTGTTGATCAGGAGTTGCTACAATGCCTACTTCTCAAAGGTACCAAGATTATAACAGAGATACTCATCCTTGAGTTGCATAAGTTGGCCATGGTAACTCACCCTTTTCCCTTAATCCTTATGGGGCTTTTGCTTTATACTTTACCTTGGGTGGTTGAGAGAGAGAATGGTGTATGGAGCATTTATTTTCTCATCCCTTGTCTTGCTTTTATTCTCCGGAGGTTTTCAAAAAGATTTTCAAGAATAAAATCAAGTTCCTCTAGTGATACTCTCGAGTCGCTCAAGTGGTGTTTTTATCCCTTACCAAGGCATGTGTGTTGCCTCATCCTATATCTAATAAGCCTTTGTGGAGCTCAAGGTAGGATATGTAAAGAGGCATACTTGCATTCATATTTTGCAAAACCAAAAGAGTGGATCCACGGAGATAGCAAGCCATACAATCGTAGATCAAGATGTGCAAGTGTGTATTGTGGATGGTGGTGTATGTGACTACTCCTCTTTTTGTTCACCTCTCTTTATTTTGTATTTTGGGCATGGCTATCTTTTCTTCTTTCTTTTTTTTTTCATGCTCAAAATGAGAGCAGATTTTGTCTCTTTTTCATCATGCTCATCTTTTATTTTCTTACTTTCTTTTGCATAGCCATGCCTACTTTTGATATTTCAAGAGAGGTGATATATGATGAGGAGCGTATTTATTTTGGTGGATGGCATGACATGGTTGCTAACTTCCGGAGTAGAAGTATAGCATATGAGGTGGAATGTGTACGTGATCTTGATCATGAGAGTATGGAGAGCATCTCACTAGGGTCACACAATTTTGATAAAGCTCAACGAAATGGCAAGCAGCATATGTGTAAGGTTTTACATGAAGTACTACATATGGCTTTGGTAGGAAAATTTAACATCACTGAGGAACTTATAAATTTTTATGATTTTCGAAAACAAAAGCTCCGGAGTTTTCAAGCTTAACTTGGAACAAGATTGAGTAGCTCTTTTTACCATATCATCTCTCACAACAACTTAGGTTCAGCGCAAACGTATGCAACCCACAAGTTTCAGGTTCTAAGCGAGTTTTATTTAGCCAACAAACTCAAAACTAGGAGAGTACTAAGTTATGAACTAGGCACAAGAGAGAGATAAAGCAGAGCAACTATTCATCATCTCAACATAGAAAGACTAGGAACATTTTTACAGCGCATAAAGAGACTACACTACTTATTTTTGTTCTTTTTAGTTTTGTCATTTTTATTTTGTTTTTCATATGAGGAGCAAGAACAAGCAAAAACAAAGAGAGAAAAAAATAAAAGGATACAAGTTGCCATACATGATACCTTAGTGGGGGGTATGGCGCCTCCCCCAAGCTTGTTCTTGCTCATGGGTTTGGTGGATTGAACCCCATGTGGCGAAAGTAAGCCGAAAGATCGGCTTGTCCCCGCTCCGTCATGTTGGTGAGGTTGGTGAGCTGGGTGTCGGTGCGTTCTTGCCACTGATGGGTTTGCAGGATGTGTTGGTTGAGCGTGTAGTCGATGTTTCCTGCCGTGGTCTCGAGCCTTCCCATTTGCTCGGAGAGGTTGTTCATCACTTGCTCAAGGTGGAAACCTTGAGTCGCACCAGAGTCGGAGGAGTGTTCCTCCCATTGTTGTTGCGGAGTGAACATCCTTGGGTCATGCCCCGAGGTTTGCCACGCCGAGCCCCCGGCCATGCGCGGTGGCGGGGCTGAGTACGCGCCGGGAAAATACCCGGTGTGACCATACCCTGGGCCGCCATGAGCCATGGGCTGCGGTGTGGATGCCTCGGAACTTGATGGCTGCTCCGACCTGTGCGTCCTCCTGCGAGAAGAAATACTCCTGCGCGCACTCTCCATTTCTTGGAGCTCAATGGTTAGATTTTTGCAAGTATACAAGCGAAGATCCGGGTTAGGTAACCGAAACTCGTTTGTATACCCGACAAAATAAAATATGAGGGAATCGTTTGGACCATGCTTAAGTGTATGACCACGAATAAGATAATCCTCGTTTATGAGTATGCGGGGTGTAGAAATATATTCAACATCAGCATCATGCAAGGCACCCACTCTCGCAGCAATACGTGTAATTAACGAGGTGCATTCAATTGGTCCCATCATCCCAAAACTTTCTAACCAATGATGAATCAAGTATTGGACAGGAGAAATCTTAATCTTTTCAACCATAGCATAAAGAATTTTCATATCATCTTCGCGCACAGTTCTAATATCACTTCTAGGAAAAAGAGTGATGCCAATCCACATGTGCAAGAAACGCAAAGTAGGGTGATGGATGTGATTAGTTCTAGGCTGCACACATGTTGAAAAACCCGTAATCCTTTCCCAAAATGCAAGCTTTGAAAATTCAGGAAGGGCATTATCAACATCAACATTGCAGCGAGAATCAAAGCCGAGAAGTATGCTAAGATCTTTCCATTTCAAACGATATTCTTCCCGGAAAAACCGAAAAGTAATACCCTCATCTATCTCTCGTAGGGTGCATAAAAACTGAAGTGTAAGCAAGCGGGAACCCGGCTCATCTACACTAGCAAAATGTTTCCACCCTATGGTCTTAAAAACTCGAGCAAATTCAGCATCCATACCAGTCTTTTGCAGCAGCCCCGTGTCAAATGCTCGCGTAGGAGCAAAGATACGGTTTTGAAGAAGCGCGTAGGCGTTCGTCTCGTACTCGCCCACCAAGTCGAGGTCGGTGTCGACGAGGAGACGATGCTCGATGTTGCCCTCTTGCTCTTCTTCCTCGGCTTCATGTGGTGGACTTGGCGGTGGCTCGACTGCGGCGCGTGAGCGAGTGCTTCGGCGTGAAGAGCTTGGACTTGATTTTGAACTTAGGGACCTCTTCAACGCTCCGTACAGCTTCTTGGCACCGGTCATGGCTGCACACAAGGAGAGCAAGAACACAAGAACAATAGCTCCGAACGGGTTATGTTAGAAAAAATCCAATCGGCAAAACCGTCGGTTGTTCTTGTGAGCAAGAAAATCGCAACTCGGGAAAATCGAGCAACCCAAAAACAAAACACAAACTGAGAAAACACTAGGAGAGAAATTTTTCTGCAGAACTTTGAGGCAAACACAAAGTGAGAGCAATGGAGAGCCTTGTGAGCAAGAGAATGAAGTGAATGAGGAGTGAAAATGAGTGTGTGTGAGGGGGAGAGAGCCTCTGGCCGGCCACTCCAACTTATAGCACGAAATGTAGCCATTTTTGAACGTTGGAGGGGGCAGGTGACCGTTGGGAAAAAACAGGGGGGCAGCAACGGCTACCCCAGGTCGGCCGACCTGTCCTGGTGGGGTCGGCCGACCCCCTGCTGGGCCCACTTGTCTCCCCTCTTGGCCCATAGCCTCCAACGGTCATATAGTTCATGACCTTGGCTGCTATGTCCAGTAAATCCTCGGAAATGTTGCACAGAAAGATTTCCACATAAGAACATGCCTCAAAAATTCAAATGATTTTCAGAAAAATTCAAAAATCGTCATGTTGATGAAAAATTTCAACAAGCAAAAATATATATATATATTTTTTTTTGGCTTTTCCATGGTGATACAAGGGTGGTCCAAAAATTTCATCCAAAGAAGAGTTATTTTGAACGCAAAAGTGTTTTTGAAAATTTTGAATTTTAAATGCATGGCGAGGAAAAATTCAAATATGCTGGCGGAAAAAAAATCCTAATAAATTTTTGGAGGAGGAAATAGATATGTAAGGTGGTTTGGAGGAGATCCAAATGCAAATGTGGTGGAAAAACTCAAAAAGAAAAGAGAATCAAAACGAATGATAATGCCGGTTTTCCTGGCGGCCAGGGCCGTGTCGTTTAAAGTCCGACGGGCTAAGACTTCTCCAATGGGTTTAGCTTGGTGGCGCGGACCCCGTCCTTGGAGATGAGGACGTGGAGGGCTGCGCCTTGACTTGCCAGACTTGTTTCATGTTTGGTGGTGTAGGTGGCTTCTCGGACTTCGGGACGGGTTTCGTGGCCCATAATCCCGGCGTCGTGGTCGCAGGTTTCTTTGGTTGAAACTGCGATGGATTTTCAATCTTTGCCAAGCTCTTCCATAGAGCAATGAGGCTGTCCGTTTTCCTGGCTGTTACTTCAACTTCTTGAATGTTGGAGGTGTTTGGCCCATACTTGACCTTGATCATCGAGCATTGTTCTTTCCGAGGTTGAAACTCGAACTTTTCCTCCTTCCCATTGATGTAGAGGCGGATTTCTCCAACTCCAACATCAATTTGGGCCTTTGTGGTGCTAAGGAAGGGACGTCCCAAGATGAGGGGCGTTTCCTTGTCAATATCTATGTCAAGCACCACAAAGTTCACCGGGACGGTGTGGCCTCTTATGAATACCGGCACATCTTCCGCAATCCCCATTGGAAAGCGAAAGGATGAGTCGGCCAATTGTAACCGCATCGCTGTTGGTGTGAGGAACCTGTACTTTAATTGCTCAAAGATTGCCTTGGGCATAATGCTCACGCTGGCCCCAAGGTCGCACAGTGCGTAGTTGAAGTGGAATCTCTTGATTGCACAAGGGATTACTGGAAAGCCTGGATCAGTTTTTATTGTAGAAGGTTCTTCTCTTATTTGCCTGTTCTCCCCTGCATGGTTAGTCTTACGAGAGAACATTTCCCCTCTCGTAGTGATAACGTTAACTTTTTCAATGGGAGATTCTGGTTGCCCAGGAATCTGCCCGGAATTAGCAGAAGGAACGAGAGCAGCAAGCTGAGCTATTTGAGTTTCTATCATTTTATTAAAGCTCAGTTGATTTTTGAAAGCAGAGGAAAAACCTTCTAACTGCGAATTTATATTTTCTAGAACTTTATCATTGGTAGCAAACTTTTTATTGATTGATTCGTTAATTTTAGCTTGGCCAAAAACTAAGTCTTTCAAGGAAGGCTGATTATTGTTAAAGCCAGAAAAATTATTACCTCCTTGATAGGATGGTCGGTTTTGATTATATCCTTGGCCTCCATTTGGACGGTACCCGTTGTTGTTGTTTATGTAGAACGCGTCTTCTTGGGTGTGGGGGCAATCCTTCCCCATATGGCCTGTGTCCCCGCATTCCTCACACGTCATGCGTGAGTCCAATGCACGAACACTGCCATTCGAGTTGTGTTCATCCAAACGCTTCATGAGGAGGTCAAGTTTGGCGGATAACATGTCCACCTCTTTGACAGGGTGAATGCCTTTTGAGCGTGTTTGGAGTCGATCGTCACTCCACCCATGATTTGAAACCATCTTCTCTATGAGCTCTTTTGCTTGAGCCACGGTCATGGAGAAGAAAGCTCCACCAGCAGCGGCATCCATATGTCCACGGGCTGTTGATGTCAACCCGTTGTAGAAGTGTTGAAGAACGAGCCATTCTTCCATCCCATGGTGTGGGCAGGCAGATATGTACTCTTGGAACCTCTCCCACGCCTCGGGTATGGATTCATTTGTTGCTTGCTGGAAGCTTGAGATTCTTCCACGAAGGGCATTGGTTTTGCCCATCGGGAAAAACTTAGCGAGGAACTCTGTACAACATTTGTTCCAAGTGTCAATGCTTGCACGGTTGTTGTAGAACCATTGTTTCGCCTTCCCAAGGAGGGAGAGGGGAAACAGGCGGAGTTTGATGGCATCTCCGGTTGTGGCTGATGTGTTGCATATCTCTAGGAACTGTTGAAGGTGAGTGTTGGCGTCCTCGTGGGCCTTCCCACAAAAGGGTATGGCCTGCACCATAGTGATGAGGCTGGACTTGATGTCGAGTCCTTCGTCACCCACGTTGACAGTGGGTCCAACGGGCACGTTGGCGACGGAGGGCGCGGAGTATTCACGAAGGGTCCTGTTAGCCATGTTTGTTGAAGTTGATGGTGCGGAAGATGCGGGTTCGCTTGTCGTGAGTTCTTGAGGGGAGACGATGACGCGAGGTCGAGTCTTCCTCACAAGTGACTCGGGATTGTCAACGAAGTTTTACGGCAAGTCGAATCCACGCATACACTATCCTGTTTTCACATCAAAGAGAAAACAGATCAAGGTTAGCCTGCATGGGCAATGGTTAGATCATATCAAGAGTAATTATGAACAATCATTGTATTCTTATTAACCAATGTCTTCCCCGGCAACGGCCCCAGAAATGCTTGTTGGCGTCTCTTACGGTCACGCAGAAAATACGCGACCGCGGGAGACGCCGGGGGTTATGGTTTGAGTCACTTGCACTATTAACCAAATAATCCACGTCTAGTAACAAGTACTAGATATGTATTATAAGGTTTATCATGTTAATTGAATATCCGCAAGCGGACGGATAACCCGTTGTAGCATTTCACCCGAGAGTATGCCAAGGGTATCGTATTTATATTTTCCCAAGGGAAGACATGGTTGACAAGAGTACTTATGTTCATGGTGTTACAAATGATAGATGATATAACCACATTCCAAAGCAGGGGTAAGGTTCAATAGTTGAGGATAGTGTGACACACACAAAGGTATCCCACTCTCTCTCTAATAAAAGGCGAGAGACAATTCTAAGCAATGCTAAGTTAGACTAGTGAGCTACTACTCCTAAAGTACAACATTCATAGAGCGTGCAAGGCCTCTACCTATCATCTAAGATCATGCAAGCACAAGCAAGCGTCTTATGTCTAGGCAACTTCGGGAGGTCCGGCATACGCAGGGTCTGCCACGCGACTCCGGCGCATTTACATACTCCTATGCCGTGCCCGAACGTGGAGGGTTCCTTTGGATGGACAGGGCTGTCACTTCCTGCCACCTACCTCTACAAACCGTGGGACACGCACATACTCAAGGGTGGAGAGACAACCCCAGCACCATGCCGGCGTCACTAACCACAACTCTAGATCCCTCGAGGCACCCCCAACCCTTCGGATCGACGGGGTGATAAATCTAGAGCACCTTTGCAGGACAGAGAGCCCGATGCCAAAACATAAGAACAACTAGCCTAACTAGCATGAGTTAAACAAAAGGGTCAAAGCAAGCACTAAGTTATGCATAAGCATTCGTCGCTCAAGAACAAGCGACGAACGACGATCAATTAAGTACGTGCAAGAATAATCGATAATCAAGCATGAACGAACAAGGAATGCTCGATGTATGTTTACTAGCGATCATCGATGAACGATGAACGAATGATGAACAAACATGAACGAGCGATGAACAAACATGAACGAACGATGAACATTCATGCAGGATCATGATCAAACTACTAAGCACATAACAACTATATGAACGAATGTATTCCATTAGACGAAGAATAAGTCTTACAAAGAGAGGATACAAGAGCTATACCCAATTCTCCACAAGACTTTGGGAGCAATGAGGCAGCCCACTACTCAGCCTAGCACTACCGAGAAGAGTCTCTAGCTCTAGCGTGAGGAGAGGAGGGAATGATCCTTCTGTTGTGTTGTGTGTGTGTGTGTGTGTGTAAAGGAGGGGGGGGGGTACCCCTCCTTATATAGTCCTTGAAGGTCGGCAACTTTGAGGCGGTTCCCGAGGTCGGTGGCATTTAATGCAGGGGGAACCGACCTCCAGAGGTCGGTTACAAACCGCCACAAAAAGGTGGGCCCAGGGGGCCACCCTGCCAGGTCGGCCGACCTGGCCAGGGGGGGTCGGCCGACCTGTGCCTGGCCCCACCTGGGCTGGGCTTTGGCAGGTGGCTCCCCCTCTGGGTCTTCTTCTCTGGTCCAGGTGCATTAGGCCTTGGTTGTGTTGGACTTTGACGATATTTGGCCTTTTGTCTTGTAGTTGTATTCCCGCGGCGAACGTCGAGTTTGTAAAAGTGTTGTTTCGTCGCCTTGGGGCATGGTTTCACCTGGATTTCTCCCTTATTCCACCTGCACACTAAAATCTAGAGGTACATGTGGAAATAGGTTATTCTTAAATAAAATGCGTGTAAGAAATGCTCAGTCCTTCTTATTTATTGAGCTAATTGACGGTCGAAATTGGTCCGTAACGACCGTCAACACCATCACTTCCAAAACACGGGCTGACTACAACCCACTCACACGCCAAGGAATAAGAGAGGTGGCTAATCCATACGTGCGTAACAATAATGTGTCATATGCCGTGACAACGTCCATCCGGATGAATTTTACACTCTGCAGAGGTTGTACATCTTTTCCCACGGGCTATACACCCTTTGCAAGGGGGTACATAACGCCTAGTCCATCTCCTCCGAGTAGTCTCACAATTCCACCACGAAATCACACCCAGGGGCTTGTGACATGAAAGGTCACACACTGGCACTGTACACCTATAAAAGGGGTACGTCGCGCTCCTGTAACACATAGCAGGATCCTGTAACACATACCAGGACCGGCGGCACTCCCGTAACCTATAGCGGGTTCCGCGAGCCGGATCATAGGTACGTTTCCCATGTCCTTTTCCTGAGCTTTCGTTGCCTCGACTGGCCTCCAGATGGCATTTGCAAGAGTACCAAGAAGATAGGGTAGGTCCTTCCCATAGGGGTTCCGTGGTTGTACGAGAATCATTATGTTTACGGACGTCAGAACCGGTCCTTATATGGCCGGGCAAGCACCATATCCCACACTAGGGGTCTATCACACCAACAACAATCCACTAGTGGCCTTGCCCGCAATCCAACCCATTCCATCATCACCGTCACCATCAACATCATCACCTAACACAGTTGTGCTACTCCCAAACCCAATATATATCACACACACCACCAAACTCATTTAACACAGTTCTAAATCATATATGTGAGAAGGTGTGGCAATGTGAATACATTGCGAGATCCTAAGCATGTCTAGTAGCAAGGTAAAAGTGCCATCATAGAAATGATAGAACTATCCTAGGGTTATCAAGGTGACAGGTAAACGAAGGGTAAACAAGGATTTATATATTAATGCCTAAGTAACAGACATCAATATCAATAAGCAAATAGGACCATAGCTACACAATTAGTAAAATAACAAGTGATGCATAATACTAGAGTAGGCTCTATAGGTGCAGTGCGAAAATAGTAGGTTTAATCATGATCAAGGAGAAGTAGAGCTTGCCTTCACTACAGTCTTCTTCTTCACGTCCTCGTAATCCGGGTCCTCAGATCCTTCCTAGAAGCTTGTATCTTCTGAATCTTTTGTCAAGGTCGGTGTCTTCAAGTCCTTCCTCGAGGCTCGTTCTTGAAGTGTGGGTCTTCTGGATTTCTTTTGAATCCTCTGGCTCTTCCTCGGAGCTCACGTAAGCTAGCGCATAGAAATATACCGTATAAACAATCTACCGCAAAAGAAAATAAGAACGAGAAGAACCAACTAAGATCCAATTAACTCCAATAAGAACCGATAGAACAACGAAGAAAGTCAAAAGACACAAATCATGCATGATGCATTAGGTTTTACTTTAAAAGGGTTCTATTATATTAAAAGGACTATTAGGGACAATGCATCGAGCACTAGGCTTTTGATGTGAATGAGGCATGCTAAAACATGATAAGTGCATGCTTGCATATGTGTGGGTAGAAACGGCGTGTGTATGTGTTCTTTGTATACTTGCAACACTAAGTCTTTATATAGGCTGTAACCTATATAAAGGTTCATGCAGCAGGTGTACAAGTGTAAGGTGTGTCACTTTAATTACCTACTTATATTAAGTTATTAACTAATGATGATTAGCTATTAAATTAATTACTATATTGATTAATTACTAAGATTAAGCTACTAATTATTTGTCATGAGCTAATCGTATACGGTGGTATGTGTACGTGATCATGTATGGCATGAATGCATGGATGCAAATAAAATACATAGCTCAATCGATAAGATCAACTAGCAATTATTAAGTAGCAATGAATAATAAATCCAGATAAGTTCAAATGAAAGACCACATATAAACAGGAATGATAAATCAATTAAGGCTTGGCGGAGGTTGTGGCTACCTTAAGAGGTATTAAGCGATGGTTGAGATAGGTAAGGCTTGGAGTTGAGTTGCGACACAAGGTATTAGGTTTTGAAGCAAGCGATACGACAAGATCGATTAGTTCTGTCGCTAAAAGGTGAAAGAGCATTACGACAAACGAGACCGTCTGTAGGATCAATGAACCTAGAGCATGGTTCATAGGTTTTGGTGATTGATGTCAACATGGTCATTGGGACTAACAAGGTTTGCTAGTGTGCAAGATGGTTAGTCTCATAGATGTAGTGATACACTATTGGAGTGCCAACACCTCAAAGGTTGCAAGGAAGATGGTAAAGAGGAGAAGTATACATGAGCACTACCCTACGAGGTGACTACTACACATATGAGGTAAGAGGCAAGGTAAGTTTGTCATGTGTTCCTCTATGTATCTTATACCTTGACATGCTATTGATCATTATGTTAGTCTTGCCTTACATCCTATACCATGATGCTCTTGTCTCTTGTGATGATGACATGCTTGTGCTTATTTATGTATACTATATCTTGTCATCATGTTGGCATGTCATGTGATCTTGCTTACATATCATTCATCATGACATGCATGCTTTACCTATTCATCATGTAGCTTGCTTTAATATCCTTATATCATGATGATGTTATTGTGCTAGTTTTATATACATATCTTATGCACTTTATGTTTTGATCGGGTTGTCCTTTTGTGGCAACAAGATCATTGTGACTAACATCTTTGGATGAAGGAAAGGTTTTCATATGGTCACATGATCGGAAGAATTGGTTGAGCAACAACAATCTACTCTCTACATCCCGGTGATTGGTTGCCTCGACGATGGAACACGGCGAGGATCATTGGACTTGATGGAGGTCGCGGTTGGGGAGATGGATCAACGCTAAAGACATGCTAGAACTAAGCAAGTGTTGCTTGGTGTAGATGTAGGCTTGAGTCCATAGGAAACACCGGACTATCAAGGGGGATCGAGTCGTTTCTCTTAGGTCACACTAGTGGTAGAGGTATGTGGATGCTCAGAGAGTCTCTCAGGCACTAGGGTGACAGCAGAGGAAAAGAGGAACCACGGTTGATGAAGTTGGAAGCAAGTATCAAGAGAAGATTAAGTTTCAGCTTCAGTAATAGAGACCGTGCCTTACAGTCAAAGAGACCGTATGGTACAGTCCCTACAAGGAAATCTGGACAGAGAAGGATATGTTCTGGACAGAATGAAAATGGAGACCGTACCTTACAGTCAAAGAGACCGTATGGTACAGTCCCTACAAGGAATCTGGACAAAGAAGGATATGTTCTAGATAGAAGGAAAAATGGAGACCGTACCATAAGAAATAGAGATCGTACCATGAGACCGTATGGTACAACCCCTATGAGGAATCTGGACAGAGAAAGACATGTTCTGGATAGAAGGAAAAATGGAGATTGTACCATCAGAGATGGAGACCGTACCATTGACTGTACCATGAGAAATGGAGACCGTACCATTGACCGTATGGTACAGTCGTCATATTGACAGACCACTTTTGGCAACGGCTAGTTTATGGGTGGAGGCCTATAAATAGCTGGTTGCTTTGGCCCTTTGGGGTACCTTTGGCCATTATTACCAGTGGGGAAACACAAGGGAAGATAAGAGGATGCAAGAGAGCACTTGGGAGAAGATTTGGAGTGGAAATCTTAGTGCTTGAGAGGGTTGAGAGCATCCATACACCTCTAGGACTAGTGTGGTCATAGGGAGGCGGTCTTGGTTTGTTACCCTTGGTCTATGGCAAGGCCTAGACCGGTTAGGCGTTGGTGGTGAGCTTGCCAAAGAGAGTGTGGAAGCCATCACAAGTTTGTACACGGTCTTGGAGCTTCCCGTGCGAAAGAAGCATCACTAGTGGAGCGCCCTTTGGACCGCATCACGTGCGGATCCTTACCCTCGGAAGAGTACCCGGAGATGCCGGCGGGACGTGCCCGCGACTTCACTCAAGAAGCGGTGGTTGGTTCCAAGGAAGAGAGCATTGCCGTGGGCGGCGGGGTGAAGCCCGTGACTTCACTTGGAGGGTGAAGCGTGCTCTCAGGAACAACACCAGCTCGAGGAGTGGAGTGTGCTCTAGAGGGGATCGCCATCGAGCGGAGGGACGGGGTCGAGACTCCGGCGGGAGTGACCCAACGTGGACTAGGGGAAGGCGTCATCCTCTCGATACCACGGGAAAAATCGATGAGCAATCTCTTACTCTTACTCTCTACTACTTGCACTCATTATCTTGTTTATCCTATATGCTAGTAGTAGATATTGTGCTTATCTCATATGATTGCTTAGCGATTGTTTCCGTTCTAGTTCCTCGTTATATGTAATGATACATGCTTTCCTTATATATGCTTGTGCCTACTTGTGATAGCTCACACTTGCTTGATATCATATAGTGATCTTGTTATGCTTATGTTGTTATACCTTGTTATCATGATCACTAGCTTGAGCTTTCCCTTGTGTACCTATACATGTTAGTTTGCTTGTTCCATACTTATCATATATACTAGCATGTATAGCTTGTTGAGCTTCCCTATGTGTTCCCTATATGCATGCTAGATTGCTTGATCGTCGTTACCTTATATACTAGCATGTGTAGGACTTGTTGAGCTTATGTTGTCATATCTATATGTTAGGTTGTTTCCTTATGCTCATGTATGCCTTGCACCTAGCATGTACAAGTCCTAGCATATGGTTATCCTTACTTGCTCACTCACTACTAGTGCACATGTATTATCTTGTTATGTATCCTTTACTTGTGCAATTAGATTAAGTAGCTAGAAGTGCAAAAAGTATTAGTTCATGGTGTGCCCGATTCACCCCCTCCCCTCTCGGTCACACAGTCCTTACACCGTCGCAATATGATTTGTCGATATGGGGTTTAGGGTATCTGGTCCTGAAGTGAAAGGGCACAACGAGATTGGTTAGGTTCACGCTAAATCGTGAACAAGCATTTGTGATATGCGAGAGCGACGGTGTATGATTTATGAACATGAGATTTTGGGCATTGATGGCTGGTAGGTCTGTTCTAGTGCTCCAATTCAGTACCAAAGGGTACTATGCATTTCTACGAACGTGTGAGCGCAAGAATCGCTCAAAACGGAGTTACGGTTAAGAAGATATGATGATTCAAAGGTTCTAAGGGCTGATTTGCAATTACAGAAATATACTGAGGGCGTATCTATAATTACAGAAAGGTTATAGGGACTGAAATGTAAATACAGAAAGATTAGGGGCCTCGGTGTAAAAAGACAGGAGCTAAAAGATAATTATCGGAAAGTATAAGGTTATTTCTGTAAAAACACAAGACCTAAACAGAATTATGCAAAGGTTCAAGGGCTTATCTGTAAAAGTATAGGGGCTGGGGATTTTCTAGAATTTCTAGAATTATTTTTCTATTGGAAAACATGTGGACCGAGTCCACAGGCCCTGTGGACCGGGCAGGAGACGTAGTCCACGGGACCATGGTGGACCGGTTACATAAGTTGATGGGGTACGCGATCTGAGCTGTTGGTTGTGGATTGGACGGTTAGGAGGCGACGGGAGGTGGCGAGCGGCGGCCGGCGGCGAGGAACGCGGCGGCGCCATTGGCGGATCATCGGAGTTCGCTGTTTCGGCGCTCAGGTGGCCCATCCGCGACGGGGAGAGGTCCGGGAGAGAGCGGAGGAGATGTGGAGCTCACCACGGGGCGTGTAGACGACGTGCGGTGGCGGTTCGCACAGTCGACGATGAGTCACGGCGGCGAGGTGGCGGTGCTCGACAAGACGGGGACTCCGGTGGCGGAGCGGGACGGAGAAGGAGGTCGGGAAGTGCGGCACTCCAACGCGCAGCCTGGTGGCGAGGTTGCTTCGATGGAAAGGGCCGGGATACGCGTGACGCCAGTTGGGCGCGACGCTTGGCGGAGACGCTCGATGGTGAGGGCGAGGGGGCGTAGCGCGTCGAGTCGCTGCAGGCCGATGAGGGGCGCGACGTCGAGGCGGTGCTGGGCGACAGGACGTCGTCGAGGAAGGAGGCAGGGACGCGTTGGTGACGTGGAGGGGCGCACTGCGCGGCGGCGTCGGCGCCCGGTGGTGGCGCAAGGCGAGGTGGACGACAGGCGCGGGGCGTCGAGTTGGCGTGGGTCTGGGATGTGCACGGAAGCGAGGCGATGCCGACGCGCGCACGGGGTGAGCGAGTCGAGGCCGGGAGGGTCGTAGGCGTCAGGCCCGCGCGGCGGCGTGTGGCGGAGCGCGGCGGAGCTGCGCGCTCGCGCGTCTGTGGCTCAAGGCTCGAAGGGGAGAAGCTCCAGAGGGTTAGTGCGGCGTCGCAGAGCTCGCTGGTGTGTTGCTGGAGTGCGGGGCTCGCCGCAGAGAGAGGATTTGGCGGCGGCCGGCAATGGGGAAGAAAGGGGAAGAAGCTCGATTCGAGCTCGATGGCGACCGGAGTGGGGAGCTGTGAGTGGGGAAAGGAGGGGAGGAGCGTTGTGCGTCGTTTTTTTTGTAGGCGGGGAAGGATATGGAGGCCGAGAGGGGGTGGTCATGGTCATGGCTCGGTCTTCGGTCATGGTCGTCGGTCGCCGGGGCAGTTGGCGACGCGACGCGACGGCAGGGGATGGGCGTCTGGGCGATGACGAGGGCGCGGAATGGCCACAGTGCCACGGAGGCGACAGAACAAGGAGGGGGTGACGCGGGCACGACATCGACGGCATGGGCGGCGGCTTGACCGTGGCAGGAGCTTGACTGAGGGGAGAGGAGGAGGATGACAAGCGGGACCCGCTCGTCAGTGAGACAAGGAGAGAGGAAGGGAGCAGGCTGGGCTGGGCTGCGCCATTGGGCCAGAGAAGAGGGGTTTCGGCCCAGGAGGGTTTAGGGAAAGGAAATTGGTTTTTCTTTTCTGGGATTTTAAATAGGAACTCAAATTTGAATGTGAATTCAAATTTGATAGGGAACGAAATCAAACAACAAGCACTCAAAAATGAAGACAAAACAAAAATGCCAAAGATGAGTTTTAGAGCAGGTTTAAATTCAAAGGTTTTGAAATTGAGATGAATTTCCTAGGGTTTACATACATTTATTTTAGTTTGTTCTAAATTCAAAAGTTCAACTTTTAGTGGATTTTAAATGAAAACAAGCACTTGAGCACTAGTTTTAGTATTTATAAATTTCATATTCTAACTAGGTTTTAATTTATTTAGTGCATTTTGTTTTGAAAATTCATGGAAAGGTAAGAGTTGGACAAAAATTTAAATTTTTAATGATTTTTATTCCTTTTGTTTTTGCTTTCAAATTTGGGGTGTTACAGGTGCCTTTGTGCTCCATATGTCGTGTGGTCAGGTTTTCTCCTGCAGGATGTACATCGATGCCGCCGCTCTCGGTCAAGAGCAACCTTGCTCACTGCGTCACATCGTAGTGTGATATGATTGATGATGATGCTCTAGTACTACTGTATTTATCTTTCATTACTGTATTTACTACTGCACTCTTGCTATGATGTATTGCTTTATATCTGCTTTAGAGATAAGTGCACTGTTTTATTGGTTAAGTACTTAATCAGAAATAAAACTTGAGAGTAAGGACCAAGTAATTAGTGCGGTTTATGCTATCGAGTCAGCTTACCCTTTGTAGCCTTTGCATATTAGGAGTCGGCTGTAGTTAGCCACGTTGACGGGTAAGTCTTGCTGAGTATTAGTTGCTTAGGGTTTGGCTCTTTATATTTTTGCGCAGGTTCGTTCTTGCTTCCGCTGATGTTTGGTGGAGCTTTCAGCAGGTCCGCATCGTGGGGCTTCGATGTGCGGCCTTTGTATCGTCGAGAGTAGTAGTTGTTTCATGTATCTTCAGACTTCCGCTGTGTACTCACGTGTTTTAATCCATTTGAGACTTGTTGTAATAACTTAAACATGAAAAAAGTTGAGCTTTTTATGTGATGTACTGTTGTGTCCGTTCACCGGCACTTCCAACTCGATCCTATGAAAAGCGGAAACGCTTCAGCTGGCATCAGAGCCGTGTTAGGACAGTACATCATATAAACGGCCTATATTCAAAAAGCTAACCACGTTACGAGTGAGGAACGAAAGCCCTAATATAAGGATGTTAGAATATCAGGTGGTAATAGGAGTTGCTTGTTTAAATTCTTGCATTGCATCGACGCACCGACGACAAGGTAAGAAGGTAAGGGATCTGCATGGCTCCGGAGTTTGGTGGTGGAGTATTTTCTGTTCCATGAACCTTCGAGTTCATGAGGAGGCGAGGTTGGTGTTGAGATTGTGGTTGAGCCATGCATTACATTTCTGTTATATGTTTTCCATCGGCGGGTGATAGATGGACGTCACCTGTGTAGGTTGCTTGAGATGGCGATGTATGTTTTTCTTGCAGGTACACTAACTTGCGCGTAGATCGTGTAGCAAACGTGCATGAGTGCGACTTAGTTGCCACCGATGTCTACGGCCTGCTATACTTGGGCAACATTTTTCTTTTGTGAGGACTTACAGAGCGAGCATGCATTGCATTTCATATTAAAACAGTCCCACAATTTTCAGATCACCTAGAAATTTCAGACTGACAAGCTAACTTGAAAAATTTGTAACTCCAAAACCTCTTGGCCAAATTCATTAAATCAAGACTTTCTAGAAAGTTTAAAACATGAACAAAAACTTTGCTTCAGACTTGCCAACGAAATTCTGTCACTAAGATCCTCAAATCTGTCGACCAATTGGAACTAAATTTTAGCTTCGACCAGTTTTTCCAGAATCTGTCTGCCAACATCAAAAATCGATATCTCCAGCTCTGCTTGTCCGTTTGAGGCATTTGAGTACTCGTTAGAAACATATCAAAGTTATCTACAAGTTTGATATTTTGAAGTGCCAGTTTTCCTTTTGACGTCTCCAGAAGTGCCAGTTTTCGTTTTAGTGACTACTGCTCGTAGTCGGGACAAATTTCAATCTATCAGTTTGGAAGGCTTTTGCTTTCTCATTTTTTACTCGAATGGCTGCTGGTAGCTACTTGCTACAACCATTGGGAAGTCTCTCACCATGTCATAATTTTTGTTTTGCATGGTTGTGCAATTGGAGCAATGGTTATCATTTTCAGCCTGGGCTCATTTAATTGCTGAATTTTTGGACTTACAAGATAAATGTATCTAATGTTGTATGCCATTCTATCTTGCAGCATGGCTGCTAATGCGGAGAACAATGGCGAAGATGCACCACCTGCAGCTATGCTTGAGAAAGCTATTCTTGTGCAGAATGAATTGCTTCGTCAGTTGGTGCACAACACAGCTAATGAGGGTCAACCCCAACCGGGCACATATGCTGAATTCTTGTCAACTCAGCCGCCCGTGTTCCTTGCAGCTGATGAGCCCCTTGAGGCTGACTACTGGCTCCGTACCATTGAGTCCAAGTTCAGTCTTATCAATTGCACAGAGTTGCAGAAGATGCAGTTTGCAGCCCAACAACTTCAAGGTAATGCAGGAGCTTGGTGGGGCAATTACCAGGCAATGCTTCCTGCTGATCACTAGGTCCCTTGGACTGAGTTTCGTGAAGCCTTCAGAGCTCACTATATTCCTCCTAGCATCATAAGGAAAAAGTGTAATGAGTTCCTGGATCTAAAGCAGGGCACCATGAATGTCATGGAATACTCCAATATGTTCAACCGGCTTGCTCAATATGCTCTCGAACATGTGAACACCGATGAGAAGAAGAATGAGTTCTTCTCCAGAGGACTCAATACCAAGTTGCAGTCCCGCTTGGCTTTGAGTCTTGGTGGCAGCTTTAATGAGCTTCTTAGCGTTGCCATTATGGTTGAAGACGCCGTTGTCAGACGTCAAGAGGAGAAGAAGAAGGAGAAAAGGGCTCTCACTAGACCTTCTTGTGATGCACCTCCGAGGTATAGGCTGGCTTTCACTCCACCTCCAGCCCAACCTCCATGTCCTCCCCAGCCGCAGCAGCTTACAGTCTATCATCGTCCTCCTGAGCAGCAGTATGCATAGCGACCCCGCTCACAGCAGCATGTTCAGAGTTGCTCTCCTCCTGTAGCGCAGGGCAAGGCATCTCAAGTTCAGCTCCAGTCTTCTAGTCAGCAGTGCCCTCAGAGAAAAGCAGCCCCAACTAAGACAGGCCATGTCAACTATACCACATTGGAGGATGTTCCAGAAGGAGAACCAGTTCTAGCGGGTACTTTTTCACTCAGGGGCCACCCAGCTGTCATACTCTTTGATTTCGGAGCTTCTCATGACTTCATTAGCAAGTCATATGTGCAGAAGCATGATTTATTGATCAGTCTTATGAAGTCTCCATACATCATTCGTACCCCTGGGGCATATATTGTTACTAATCAGTTGGTTAGACAGGCACATCTACAAATGGAGGGAAAACTGTTCTCACCATCTTTGATAGTACTTGAGAACCAAGGTATAGATGTGATCCTTGGTATGAGTTGGATGAAACTCCATGGCGCTTTGCTCGATGTCCCATCTCGTGCTGTCCGACTTGATTCTCCAGTTCATGGCAAGATGATCATTCAGCTTTCCTCTCCATCTGCTCAGAAGCCAGTTGTATATCAGATTGTTGGCCAGAGTCTTGATGTGATACCGGTGGTACGTGAGTTCCCAGATGTGTTTCCAGATGAGTTACCAGGCATGCCACCAGATCGAGATGTGGAGTTCCAGACTGAGTTACAGCCAGGCACGGCACCTATCTCCAGAAGACCGTATAAGATGTCACCAAATAAGCTAGCAGAGCTGAAGATTCAGTTGAAGGAGCTATTAGACAAGGGTTTCATTCGTCCAAGCTCTTCACCTTGGGGTTGTTCCGCCTTGTTTGTGAAGAAGAAGGATCAAACACTCAAGCTATGTGTGGACTACCGACCGCTCAATGCTGTGACCATCAAGAACAAGTATCCATTGCCTCGCATTGACATCTTGTTTGATCAGCTAGCTAGAGCCAAAGTGTTCTCCAAGATTGATCTCCGCTCAGGTTATCATCAGATCAAGATTCGTGCAGAGGACATCCCGAAGACTGCTTTGCTTAGGGTCTAGCGAACGGTAGAAGACGAGTGGTAGGTCCCACTCGCATGATAGGAATCACCCTTGATTGTACTAGATGGATTCATGGTGGTAGCCCTGTCTGTGTCGATTAAGGACCGTTCGTTGCTGGCCCTGTTGAGCAAATTCGAACGTACTGATCACATGCTAGTGTTTTATGGTCTTAGTAAACTTAGTAGCTTAGCAATCGTGGGGACGAACCTTATCCTGCTGCTACGGGGGAATAGGACAACCCATGGGCAACGGCTGGGCCGGGTGTCGCGTGGGGGTGGTCCCGATATTCTGCCGAGAGCAGCAGCTAGATTTCGGCCTTGCGGGGGCTTTGTGAAAGGTTGCCATATGTGGTGCCTTTGTGCTGCATATATCGTGTGGTCAGGTTTTCTCCTGCAGGATGTATATCGATGCGGCCGCTCTCGGTCAAGAGCAACCTTGCTCACTGCGTCACATCGTAGTGTGATATGATTGATGATGATGCTCTAGTACTACTGTATTTATCTTTCATTACTGTATTTACTACTGCACTCTTGCTATGATGTATTGCTTTATATCTGCTTTAGAGATAAGTGCACTGTTTTATTGGTTAAGTACTTAATCTGAAATAAAACTTGAAAGTAAGGATCAAGTAATGAGTGCGGTTTATGCTATCGAGTCAGCCTACCCTTTGTAGCCTTTGCATATTAGGAGTCGGCTGTAGTTAGCCACGTTGACGGGTAAGTCTTGCTGAGTATTAGTTGCTCAGGGTTTGGCTCTTTATATTTTTGCGCAGGTTCGTTCTTGTTTCCGCTGATGTTTGGTGGAGCTTTCAGCAGGTCCGCATCGTGGGGCTTCGATGTGCGGCCTTTGTATCGTCGAGAGTAGTAGTTGTTTCATGTATCTTCAGACTTCCGCTGTGTACTCACGTGTTTTATTCCATTTGAGACTTGTTGTAATAACTTAAACATGAAAAAATTTGTGCTTTTTATGTGATGTACTGTTGTGTCTGTTCATCGGCACTTCCGACTCGATCCTATGAAAAGCGGAAACGCTTCAGCAGGGGAGTCTCCCTGTGGGACAGGCACGACAGCCGTTTTCGTCTTTAGCTGTGCACAATGCATGTAGTTAACCTCATCAGGCAATAATCCGGAATAGTTGCAATTTCGAAGGAGCGCGCCGCCTGTTCATCGAAATAGCTCTGAAGTGCCGTCGTGAACCTGTTCCTTGTTGTACACGTCCGTCTATTGCCTGCTTATAAACAGTTCAGTAAAGAGGGCCTCTGTTTTGCCGTTCTGAAATAGAGCATTCTTTTTGGGAACAATCGAATGAGATTGGAGAATGAGTCTTCATCAAGTTTGGAGAATGCCAGACACAATCGAGTGAGATTGTTATGGTGCGACCAGGATGTGGGAATCTGAGGGGAATCATCGGGCTCGCATACGCGAGCCCAAGACATGTCTCGCACACCCTCTCGCACACCCCGTCGGGAATCATCTCCGGGAAGAAACTTCATTGACCCGAATGCTCCCACCAGGTACACTCCCTCCGAATGCTCCCACCTGGATCGCGCATGTCGGAGTGCTCGCTGATAGGATCGCAAGGCAGTTGCTTCCTCCTCACGCGGTCATGCCTCCTGCTCCA
This sequence comes from Eragrostis curvula, assembly GCA_007726485.1. NCBI lineage: Eukaryota > Viridiplantae > Streptophyta > Magnoliopsida > Poales > Poaceae > Eragrostis > Eragrostis curvula. Next base: position 43,103,148 of record CM017440.1, read on the forward strand.
CACCTCGCTCTCCCTCTTGCTACTCCATATACCCTCGCCGACCTGCTGCTAATCGGGTGTCCGGCTGCTTTCCGTGAGTAAAACGAAGCTCCGGCAACAATGCATCCTACTTGTTTTTTGATTGCTCCTGGAACATTTGTTTCAACTAGCAATTTGCCCGTGCGTTGCTACGGGCAACGAAAGTTGTGCTACGACGACCCCACCATGCATCGATGTAAATATTTTTATTTAATATATATTTAGACAAATGTCTAGAAAAATATAAAACCAACTTCAGAGCCCTACGGTACGTGCCACTCTAATTAAAGTTACTTCACAATTCTTACTACTGCTAGTAACATTTATTGATGAATTTCAAAATCAAAAGAAACACCGGAAGGAGTGCCTATTATGGAAAAAGTTGACACATTGCATGGAAAGAAATCGCAGAGGGAAGTTTTAGTCTGGGCAGACAAACAAAAAACAATCCGACGACCCTAGCCAACCTTTTTATTAGTGTATGTATTGAAAATTTACTGTTTTGAGGTTATCAATGGAAGAACTACTCATTTAGCTAGCACAAATTCATCTATAAGTGTCTATTTTAGTAAGATGTTTGCCGCATAAATTGTGATGTGTTTGTAGAAGTTAATACATCAAAATGATAACTAACTGAAAAGATATTTTTTGAAAAATCATTTATTTTATATCTACAATTAAATCTGATGTAAATTCTTCATAATTAATTAATTTTTGCTGAATATTTTCCTTGCCATTAATTTGTTTAACCTGAAAGTGAAGAAAAAAAAGACATTGTTGCATAATCATACACAAAGTAAAAGTTGAGTAAGAAGCAAACAGACCCTATGTTCTGACAGGAGGAAAACAAAAAAGAAAAACCATGTTGCGAATGGTGGGATTCGAACCTGGGTCAGCGGCCAGCAAGTTGGATGCGCTAACCACTGGACCACGCAGTGGCCTGTGAAAATAAACGATTTGGCTCTTTTAAAACAATACAAAACTCGGACATTTGAATTCGAATCAAACTCGTTTTGAATTCGAGTTGAACTTGGATGCAGAGGTCTGAAAACTGAAAAACATGACTGAAATTGTGGCTGACGACTCTTTTGAGACTTTTTATGTAGTAGAGATTGGCTAGAACAATTGACTTTACATGATGGAACAATTATCTTCATTGGTTGGAACATTCGAATGAACTGGCCGGAACATTCGAATGAGCAGGCCGGAACATTCGAATGAACTGGCCGGAACATTTGGTTCCTAGGGGAGTGCTTGCCGATGACAGACAGTAGCAATCACATGTCGGAAGTACCTGGTGGCACATGATCCAAGTGGGAGCATTCGGAGGGAGCGCAAGACAGAAAAAGGGAAGCAATCAGCAATGGCGCGCGCGCCGTTCGGCGGGCGGCGGCCGCCGCCGCCGGCTAGCTGACTCCGATGCGAGATCCGTAAGAGAAGAGCAGTGGGCCGTTTTAGCGGGCCGCGCGAGTGAGCCGGCATTTTGTGAAACTTTAGCCTAACTCTAGTGCGGGGTGATGCGCGGGAAGAGTTTTTCATCTCGCCCAGGCGAGTTCGATGCATCCCCGGAATCTGAGGCTTTCTTTTTAGTTCCAGCTGCCCTTCCAGTTCAAGTTAAGACAGAGTTCCCGGTAAATGCAGTGCTTCCAGTGGTACTTCATTTCATTTGATGCATTAATGGACAAATGCACGAGATGGCTCATAACCCAGTAAGACATGCAAGTGCGATGCTGCATACACAACAGTGAAGCCAGTAATCATCCCTTAGTGTTGTCGGCTCCATGGATCATTAGAGCATGTTCAATAAGGTTGTCTGAACGCCAAGAAAACTCACCCATGAGACAAGCTGTGTAGACAAGATGTACAATAATTAATCTCTACATAGGCTCTTCAAAAGTATTTTTATTTACTACCGGCCCCACAATTTCATGCTCTCTCTTCACCGAGAGTATCCTCCTGGACCCCAAATTTGCCCAGGATGCGACATGCGGTCAGTAGGCGATCGTTGCCAACAGGAGCGACAAGCTCACTGTCAGAATGCTTTTCTCTCTCCGCTGCATTGAATTTTTCTGACATATTCAGTTGTTGCGACAAGGAAAATAATGACTTTTGGGCCTGCTCTTAGCAACCACTGCACTGAACCCGTAAAAGGAGACCGAGCAGGGCAACAGAAAACAGAGGACCAGCAGACGTTTCAGTTACTCAAAAGCGGATACTTTGTTCAGCAATTCAGCATCACATTGCGCCAAATAATCATATACGGTCACCACTGAAAAGAAAAGGATCTCACAGCTTAAATGTGAAGAAATAGGATCAAATGACATGGAGAGCTAATTAGCAGAGCTCAATACTTACTTGAAATATGCAATATGGGTCGGATTATTGTGTATGCCCATCATAGAGCCATTACAAGACAACAGACATGTATTCCATGGTAACTGAAACAACAATCTCTTAAAATTTAGTCAAATACAAATCATTAACTTACAAATATTACTAGCAGGTATGGTAGCACACTATATTCAGATAGAAATACACCAGAAGGAAAAGAATATGCATTGCATTGCTCAGCAATGCGTAATGTTTCATACAGTACCATGAACCACTTGAGCTGGACAGATTAGAAGAACAACTACAAAAGATCGTGTTTCATACAGTACCAGTGTGGATACAAGTGTCTTCCTCTCCCCCGTCTTCATCTCAGCAATGGATCCATCGTGCAGCGCAGCACCACCAATTATCTGCACCCATTATACCAAGAAACAGAAACTCAACCTCAAGAACCAATCTGCGCCTTCCAATTTCAAGCTTATGCAGGCAAAGCTGGGTACTTGCCGGCGACGAACTCGCCTGTATCTTTGCTGTTTATTTCTCTGGACTCAAACTGAATCGGAGGAGTACATGGAAACTTATCGGAGGAGTACCTGCGCACGACAGCCTTCAACTTGCAAACCACGCCACGGAATCCCAACGAACTATGACGGGCCCGCCACAGCAATCCTACTGGACACGGACTCGACCTGGAGCACGACTCCGACGCGTTCCGACTCTACCTCGGCGCAGCTATCTGCAGCTCCCTGCACATGCACGACTTCACGCAACATATGCAGCCAAACACGACGCAAACGCCATGGACATCCCCATGAACGTACTCAAACACAACTCACACGACAGACGCTACGGCCATGTCAAGGTTACAGATAACAATCTGCAGGTACCACGTATAAGAAAAGTGTGAGAAGGAACTAAGCAGGCATGCATCAAAAAATGCACATAGAAACTAAAGTACCGTACTATACACAACGACTGTATTCAACCATAAAGGAAAAACCTACCTCTGGGAATTGCAGCATCCAAAGCCTTCGTTCAGCCAATTCTTTCCCATATGTTTTTCTCAGTTAGTACAACAACCACCTTTCTAATGTGGCTAATCTTCATAAGCTCTTCATTACATTCATCCGCTTCATGTTTCTGCCGAAGCTTTTCTAGAAGCTCCTCTGCAGTGTCTGCCAAATATAGCTCCTCAAGGGCTGCAAGATTCTCAATGCCACGTGGGACACACTGCAATTCTGGGCATTCCCCAAACCATAGCTCAACAAGGCTTCCAAGTGCACCTTCCTTTATTTCGACTTGGTTCAGCTGTGGAGCAGCAAATACTTTTAGGAATTGGAGTCTAGGAAACGACCGTGCAGGGAAGCACAATTTCCTTCCGTCATAAGCCTTTGCAAGTTCAAGATAGGCCTAAACCACGTAACACCATGAGGCTAGAAAATGAGTCTTCATCAAGTTTGGAGAATCCCAAAGTCAATTGTGCGAGGCTTGTAAGCTGCGACCAGGATGAGAGAATCTGATGCATCTGTTTCTTCTCCAGCTGCCCTTGCAGATCAAGTTTAGAAATATTTGCTGGTAAGCGGAGTGCTTCCCATGGTAATACTTCATTTTCGTTCGCTGCAATGATTGACAAGTGGACAAGATGGCTCATGTTCATAATAGCACTGCACAGATTTAGAGAATGCTCACTTTTCACATGGCAAACTGCAAGTGTTCTTAATTCCCACAGAGCAGCAATATCACATAAGAGTCTCTAAGCTTGCTTTAACATTTTGCAGAGCATGCAGTCCGGTCAAGTTTCTTATGCCCCTAGGCACCTCTGCTCCAGACCAAAGCTGTCCTCTGTAACTGTGCGTTGCATACAGGTATATGAGCTTCTTTAGTTTTGCTATACCCTTCGGTAATGATTGGAGCCCAGTTTCGTATGCATCTAATACTTCTAAGTTTACTAACCTTCCGACTGCCTCTTGCAAAACTTCAATTCCAGAATGCCTCAGACCCAGAAACCTCAAATTAAACATGCTGAAAACCACATCAGGCAACATCTTGATTTGAGTTCCTTGCAGATCCAATGTTGACAGCAAAACTGATGATGCAAGCATTGGCCTCAACAAATCACTGTCGATGAAATTCAGAAAAACATGAATAGCACGGAGATGTCTTACACCTGATTGATTAAGTGGTGCAATATTTGTACTCTGTATTGACAGTCGACGTGTGACATCCGTATAAAATGTGGTTGAGCCTTCATAAATTTTACCAAAGCCTTCAGTGTCTGCTTTTCAAGGGCAAGACTGCGGACGACATCATGCATTCGACAATATTTAACTCGTCCGGACTCATTTCTCTGCACAACTTGTAGTAAGCTCTGGTTTACAAGATCATTCAAGTAGCCTTCTGCAACTTCTTCAAGTGTTTTATTTGCTTTTTCCTTGATGAATCCAGAAGAAATCCAATGCCTTATTAATCTTCTCCTATTCATTTTTGAGTCCTCCGGAAAAAGTGCACAATGTAAGAAGCAATTCTTCAACTCGTACGGAAGGTCCTCCAAGCTGACTCTTAGAATCATTTCAACACCAGGGATCACATGTTTCGTTGACTGCAACTCTAAGTCATCATACACTTTTCTCCATTCAGATGGAGTTGGGTGCTTGAAAAAGAGTAAGTTGCCTATGGGGTCTAAAATTTAGAGAGAAGAATCTTGTCATTTAAGAGTATTAAATAAAGTTTAATTACAAAACTAACTGCAGAACTGTAACACCCCTCTTTTTGGAGACAAAAAATAAATAAATTAATTAAAATGAAATAACTAAATATGTAAAACTCAAAGGGAATAAAAATCACTCCAAATTTGAACTTTTTCTAAACCCTTACCTTGACATGATTTTCAAAATGAAAATTCACTAAAGTAATTCAAGCCTAGATTTGAATTTGAAATTTTTTTAAATATTAAAATATGTGCTCAAGTGTTTGTTTCATTTAAAAATATATTAAAAATTTGAAGCTTTTGAGTTTACAACAAATAAAATCAAAGTAGGATTAAATCCCAAATTGATTTTCAAAATTTTGAATTTAAATCTGCATCAAAATCGCATCATATGCATTTCTGTGTTTTATTTGATTTGTTTTGAGTATTTGATCAACCTTTGTTTTTGTTCGAATTTGAATTTTCTTCAAATTCAAAAACCAGAAAAAGTTTAAACATTTCTTTCTTTTTGGGCCGCCTTCCCTCTTTTCCTCCTGGCCGGCCCAGCTCCACTTCTCTTTTCTCCTTTCTCTTTTCCTTCCGGGCCACAACCGCTCCGGCCCAGCAGACTCGGAGCCAGCCCAGCCTCCCGGCCCAGTATCTCGGCCCATCTTCACTCCCGCGCGGCCCGCCTCCATTCTCTCCCTCCTTCACTCGCCGACAGGCGGGGCCCACGCTGTCGGTCATCTTCTCCACGCGGCGCCGCCGCGCCCGTCGGCCCCTACCTCCCCGGCCCGCCTCCGCCGCTTCCGCCGCCGTGTCGCCGCGCTGCCGGGCGACGCCGTAGCGGCCACGGAACCGCTGCCTTTAAAGGGCACCGCACCCCCTTCCTTTCTCCTCTCCCGCTCAGACGAACTCCTTCCCTCCTCTCCTCTCTCCTCCGCTCCGGCAAGATCACCGGCGATACCTCCCGTCGCCATGTGAGCGCGCCCTCTCTCCTACCCCGTTCCCCAGCTCCTCCGAGACACGCCCTGCCCCGGCAAGCTCTCCCCGTGCACACCTTCGCCCGGAGCCGCGCCGCCCTCGAGTAGCTAGGGTTCCGGCGACCCCGCACCTCGCCGAGCTTGCCCGGCCACTTCCCGACCACGTTGACCCCTCGGTGAGACCCCCGGGCTCCCTTTCTCCTTCCCGCACCTCTCCTTTCTCTCCCTCTCCCATCGCGCATGACTCCGTGCCGAGCGCCGCCCCTGCGCCTAGCTCCGGTGAGCCGCTGCCGCCATTCCACTGCGCCCCGTCGTCGACGCGCGGACCTCCCGGCTTCCCCATCGCACGCTTCACCTCCGCGACGAGCTCCTAACGCCCCTAGCCCACCAAACGCGCCGGCGGCGAGCATTCCGGCCACCCGCCGCCGCGCGCCTCCCTCTGGTCCACCGTGGACCGGTAGACCACTGCCCCTCACCGGTCCACAGGGCCCGTGGACCGAGTCCATGGGTTTTCTAATACGAAAATAATTCCAAAATTCCAGAAATTCCCAGGGCTATGTATTTTTGCAGATAAGCCCCTGACCTTTTCAATAATTGTGTTTAAGTACTGGAATTTTACACAAAACACCCTGAACTTTTCTGTAATTATGTCTTAGCCCTTGTAATCTTACACTTAGACCCCAAACTTTTTCATAATTACAGAACGGTCCCTGAGAACTTTCTGTTATTACTCTTAAGCCCTTAAAAACCTTTTTATAATTACAAATCAGCCCGTCAATCTTTAAATGTCCATATCTTTTTAATCCGAACCCCGTTTTGGGTGATTCTTGCGCCCACGGGTTCGTGAAATCGCAAAGTACCTAGTATCTTTCTTACCACGACACACACCCCACATCATCTCTGTATAACCTACTCATTCTTTTGCTCGCTAGCATTAAATCTAGCGATCATTCGTACCATTCCATTTCCAACCTAGTACCCTTATCTTATCACAAACGTAATCTCGAACCTAATCTAAATCAACCCTCGCTTGATCAAACCTAACCTAGTACCCTCGCCCAATTCCTTTCGATCTATTGATCTACTCTTAAAATCGATCTTTTATTGGATCTTATTGGAGTTATTGTTTATTGTTATCTTAATTGCCAGTTGTCCTTAATCTGGTGATCCCCGTGTTTTATCTGCAATCGCGCATTCATGTCATGCATGATCACGTGCACAAACCAACGTCATGCACTCATGCATGTTCTTTTATAGAAATAATATAGAAGCTTGCATATTAGATATGCACGCAATCACCATCAAGCAATGCATGTGCATCTCATCATCTTCACCATAAGGTGATCAACTAACAGAGCTCATATGCATAACCACACACCCATGTTCATATGTTAGAGAACATAAGTAACTAATAACTTGTCTAGGTGAATATGGCCCTTACAAGGCCAGGTATATCACCTATGACACATAACATGCCCTGCATTGAATATGCTGCATCATGCATGTTTTCATACCTTTGTTCTGCACTGGCGTTCTTTTGGTTCTTAATTGGAGTTTAATCGGGATTTATCTAGTCCTTTTCGATCTTTATTTTCTTTTGCGGTAGTTTGTTTATACGCTTTATCTTTATATGATAGTTTACGCGAGAGCCAAGGAAGAACTAGAAGAGTCGAGCTTCAAGGAAGATCTAGAAGAACCCAAGCTTCAAGAAGGATTTAGAAGAGACAAGCTTCGAGGAAAGACTTGAAGACATCAACTTCGGTAAAAGAGCTCGAAGACTCAGAACTCGAAGATTAGGAAAACGTTTGTCAGGCAAGCTCTACATCTCCTTGATCATTATTGAACCTATTGTTTTCGCATCGCTGTTGACGTCCTTACGACCCATTTTTACCGTCAACTTTATGCACCTTTTTGAACCTAACACCATCACCAAGCGTAGACATAGGGTTTATTTCTAACAAATTCCACTAGTCTTGGTGAATTATGAAGTACAGGTGCAATCCATACAAAAACAGGGGAAAACATGCACTAAACGTGGACTTTGCAATCGACGGATTTTCCCCGGACTAAAGAACTTAGTTCAAAAGCCCAAAACCACAGAATCAGGCTTCAAGACCAACCAATGCACGTGGATTGGGCGCACACATAGCCAGAGGAAAGAGCCAGAGAAGGCCCAGGACCAGAGGGGCCCAGGCCAGGTCGGCCGACCCCCTCTGACCAGGTCGGCCGACCTGCCAGGGAGGCCCCCCTGGCCCACCTTTCTATGGCGGTTTATCACCGACTTCTGGAGGTCGGTTCCCCCTGCATTAAATGTCACCGACCTCGGGAACCGCCTCAAAGTTGCCGACCTTCCAAGGCTATAAATAAAGGGGCACCCCTCTCTCTCAACACACACCACAAGACGCAAGACTCTCCAATAGAGCTCCACTCCAATCCTTAGGCTGAGAGCCTTTTGTACACTAGTAGAATAGGAGAGAGGGCAAGGGAGAGAAAGGAATACTCCTTCCACTTTGGTGGAGGTTTAGTTCTATTTCTTTACCTTGGCGTGTAAACACTCTTTGTGATTTATACGTGGTGATTGTTTATCTAGCGAGCATTATTACTTTACTAGGCGTAATTCCTGTTATACTTGTTTACGGGATCATCGCTCCGCAAGGGGTGCTCTAGCCTTCTAAATTCAGCTTTGGGCCGAGGTTAGAGTAGTAATCAACGGCATAGACGTGGTATCTAGACTAGAGGTTACCTTTGTTTGCTGTGTGCTCCACGGTTTGTAGAGGTAGGCGGCAGGAAGTGACAGCCCTGTCCGTCCAAAGGAACCCTCCACGTTCGGGTACATAGTAGAGCTACAGGTCGGAGTGGCTTGGCAGACCAGGCCTAAGCCGGCGCCCGAAGTAGACAAGTAGAGCTTGAGTTCGTCTATCCTCTAGGATAAGCTGGATATAATCACCCTCTCGATCCTAGTTTGCTAGTTGTCTTGGTTGTCCTTGGGTAGAACTTGCCCTGCGGTAGAATAACTCCGTTCCTTGGGGAAAACAAATACGATACCTTGGAATACTCCCGGGTGAAGTGCTACAACGGTATTCCGTGCGCTTGCGGATTTATCTGTGACGTAAGAAATACCAACAAGCATTTCTGGCGCCGTTGCCGGGGAACGGTTGATATCTCTATTGCAAATTAAGTTTGCCCTCGTAATCTATCTTACTTACCGTTCTGTTTTTATTTCCCTTAAATTCAAAAACTCACAAAAACATTTCATGGAGTCACAACCCACCATCCAATCTTTTTCCACTCCACGGGGCGAGCTCTTAGAGCCACCATCATCATCACAACCCATTTCTTCATTTGGCTATGAGTTTTCCCCTGATTACATTTTGATGATAAGAGGTTTATCCTTTTCGGGTTTTAAACATGAAAATCCTTATGAACACTTGCGAGAGTTTGAGCATTTGTGTTCATGCCGATCGATCCATGGCATGACACAAGAAACGTTGAAGTGGAAATTGTTTCCCTTCTCTCTCAATGAGAGGGCGAAGCAATGGTACACTTACACCGCTAAGAGAGTGAACGGTGATTGGAAAGAATTGCGAGACAAATTTTGTCTAGCGTTCTTCCCCGTATCCCGTATCACTTCTCTACGAGCGGAAATAATTAACTTTCGGCAAGAAAAAGAGGAAACCTTGAGTGCATCATGGATTCGGTTCTGTTCATTAACAGACTCCGGACCTGAATTGTTGCTCCCCGAACCCGTTTTATTACAACATTTTTATTCGGGATTGAGCAGCAATACCGCACTTTATCTTGACACGGCCGCTGGTGGATCTTTTACTCATAAGACCATAGCAGAAGCACACGAACTTTTGGATCGCATTGTGGAAAACACTCCTTTTTCTGCTGATTTACTAGTTGAGCCGGAGTCAAAAGATGAGGAACTCGTTGTGCAAGAAACACAACAATTGGTGCCTACAATGGTAGACCCAACAATCGAGTCCCCATCTAACACAAGAACAATGATAGAGGATGATGAACCTCTTGAGTTCCCATTTGAGTTCGAGGAAGAAATTTTTGAAAATTTTGGAGACTCCTCGAACTACTCTTGTCAAAAGAGGCCAAGACTCCCTGCACCAACCCCCGAACCTTTAGAAGAAGATTTTCTTTTGAAAACCATTCGGGAGTTGACTTTGATCATAAGCGATGAATGGTTGAGAGAAAATGAGTTTTCTTCCGATACTATTCGTTTTGAACATCCTACCTCAACCATTCAAAGCTCAATTCGGGGATCAAAGGTAGATGTTCTCTATAATCCTTTAGTGGGTGCCAACATCATGTCCGAATCTTTTGCTTTAACCATGTTTGGGAACGAAGTTTGGGCACCCACTAGCAAACTCCTTAGAACCTCTCCGGGGCACTTCTTTGAGGGTTTGGGGATCGTTAGAGACGTCTGCATTAAGCACGATGATGCCGAAGTATCGCTGGATTTTCACGTCTTCGGGGTTTTGGATTTTGATGTTCTTGTAGGCCATCCCATAGAAAAGCTTTTCTCAAAAATATCGCCTTCTGGAACCCTTAACTTCACCCTCGGCAAGGAACCTTTTTCTATCCCTATCGTTCATACGCTGAATACTTTTGCCGAGGAGTCCCCCGAAGTAGACGATTGTATAGAGGAGGTTATGGCAGTTTTTCTTCATGAAACCCCCGAATCGTCCTTGGAAGAAGATGCTCTCAATTTTGTTTTAGAAGAAGACGATTCGGAAGAAACCTTTGAGCTGCCCGAAACCTTAGCCTCGCCGCCATCTCCAATAGAGCTCCACTCCAATCCTTAGGCTGAGAGCCTTTTGTACACTAGTAGAATAGGAGAGAGGGCAAGGGAGAGAAAGGAATACTCCTTCCACTTTGGTGAAGGTTTAGTTCTATTTCTTTACCTTGGCGTGTAAACACTCTTTGTGATTTATACGTGGTGATTGTTTATCTAGCGAGCATTATTACTTTACTAGGCGTAATTCCTGTTATACTTGTTTACGGGATCATCGCTCCGCAAGGGGTGCTCTAGCCTTCTAAATTCAGCTTTGGGCCGAGGTTAGAGTAGTAATCAACGGCATAGACGTGGTGTCTAGGCTAGAGGTTACCTTTGTTTGCTGTGTGCTCCACGGTTTGTAGAGGTAGGCGGCAGGAAGTGACAGCCCTGTCCGTCCAAAGGAACCCTCCACGTTCGGGTACATAGTAGAGCTACAGGTCGGAGTGGCTTGGCAGACCAGGCCTAAGCCGGCGCCCGAAGTAGACAAGTAGAGCTTGAGTTCGTCTATCCTCTAGGATAAGCTGGATATAATCACCCTCTCGATCCTAGTTTGCTAGTTGTCTTGGTTGTCCTTGGGTAGAACTTGCCCTGCGGTAGAATAACTCCGTTCCTTGGGGAAAACAAATACGATACCTTGGAATACTCCCGGGTGAAGTGCTACAACGGTATTCCGTGCGCTTGCGGATTTATCTGTGACGTAAGAAATACCAACAAGCATTTCTGGCGCCGTTGCCGGGGACCGGTTGATATCTCTATTGCAAATTAAGTTTGCCCTCGTAATCTATCTTACTTACCGTTCTGTTTTTATTTCCCTTAAATTCAAAAACTCACAAAAACATTTCATAGAGTCACAACCCACCATCCAATCTTTTTCCACTCCACGGGGCGAGCTCTTAGAGCCACCATCATCATCACAACCCATTTCTTCATTTGGCTATGAGTTTTCCCCTGATTACATTTTGATGATAAGAGGTTTATCCTTTTCGGGTTTTAAACATGAAAATCCTTATGAACACTTGCGAGAGTTTGAGCATTTGTGTTCATGCCGATCGATCCATGGCATGACACAAGAAACGTTGAAGTGGAAATTGTTTCCCTTCTCTCTCAATGAGAGGGCGAAGCAATGGTACACTTACACCGCTAAGAGAGTGAACGGTGATTGGAAAGAATTGCGAGAAAATTTTTGTCTAGCGTTCTTCCCCGTATCCCGTATCACTTCTCTACGAGCGGAAATAATTAACTTTCGTCAAGAAAAAGAGGAAACCTTGAGTGCATCATGGATTCGGTTCTGTTCATTAACAGACTCCGGACCTGAATTGTTGCTCCCCGAACCCGTTTTATTACAACATTTTTATTCGGGATTGAGCAGCAATACCGCACTTTATCTTGACACGGCCGCTGGTGGATCCTTTACTCATAAGACCATAGCAGAAGCACACGAACTTTTGGATCGCATTGTGGAAAACACTCCCTTTTCTGCTGATTTACTAGTTGAGCCGGAGTCAAAAGATGAGGAACTCGTTGTGCAAGAAACACAACAATTGGTGCCTACAATGGTAGACCCAACAATCGAGTCCCCATCTAACACAAGAACAATGATAGAGGATGATGAACCTCTTGAGTTCCCATTTGAGTTCGAGGAAGAAATTTTTGAAAATTTTGGAGACTCCTCGAACTACTCTTGTCAAAAGAGGCCAAGACTCCCTGCACCAACCCCCGAACCTTTAGAAAAAGATTTTCTTTTGGAAACCATTCGGGAGTTGACTTTGATCATAAGCGATGAATGGTTGAGAGAAAATGAGTTTTCTTCCGATACTATTCGTTTTGAACATCCTACCTCAACCATTCAAAGCTCAATTCGGGGATCAAAGGTAGATGTTCTCTATAATCCTTTAGTGGGTGCCAACATCATGTCCGAATCTTTTGCTTTAACCATGTTTGGGAACGAAGTTTGGGCACCCACTAGCAAACTCCTTAGAACCTCTCCGGGGCACTTCTTTGAGGGTTTGGGGATCGTTAGAGACGTCTGCATTAAGCACGATGATGCCGAAGTATCGCTGGATTTTCACGTCTTCGGGGTTTTGGATTTTGATGTTCTTGTAGGCCATCCCATAGAAAAGCTTTTCTTAAAAATATCGCCTTCTGGAACCCTTGACTTCACCCTCGGCAAGGAACCTTTTTCTATCCCTATCGTTCATACGCTGAATACTTTTGCCGAGGAGTCCCCCGAAGTAGACGATTGTATAGAGGAGGTTATGGCAGTTTTTCTTCATGAAACCCCCGAATCGTCCTTGGAAGAAGATGCTCTCAATTTTGTTTTAGAAGAAGACGATTCGGAAGAAACCTTTGAGCTGCCCGAAACCTTAGCCTCGCCGCCACCTCCCATAGAGCTCAAAGCACTCCCACCAGGCTTACGCTACGCTTTTCTTCACGGAAACCCCGAAACACCCGTCATCATAAGTGACAAGCTTTCGGAGGAAGAAACCGCTAAACTCTTAGCCGTGTTAGAAAAACGTCGCTCCGTTCTTGGCTACTCGCTAGGAGACCTCAAGGGAATCAGCCCTGCTCTTTGCACCCATCGCATTCCCATAGATCCCGATAGCACACCTTCTAGGGAACCTCAACGGAGGCTGAACAATGCAATGAGGGAAGTCGTTAAGAAAGAGGTCTTAAAACTTTTGCATGCTGGTATTATCTATCCTGTTCCACACAGCGAGTGGGTGAGCCCAGTGCAGGTTGTGCCCAAGAAGGGAGGAATGACGGTCGTTCATAACGACAAGGACGAATTAATCCCTCAACGAACCGTCACGGGGTGGAGAATGTGCATCGATTACCGAAAACTTAATAAGGCTACAAAGAAAGATCATTTTCCACTGCCCTTCATCGATGAGATGTTGGAACGACTGGCAAATCATTCTTTCTTTTGTTTCCTTGATGGGTATTCGGGATATCATCAAATTCCCATCCATCCCGACGATCAGAGTAAGACGACTTTTACATGCCCTTACGGAACTTATGCTTATCGTCGAATGTCTTTTGGGCTATGTAATGCGCCTGCTTCTTTTCAACGATGCATGATGTCTATCTTTTCTGACATGATCGAAGAGATTATGGAGGTTTTTATGATGATTTCTCTGTCTATGGGAAAACCTTCGATCATTGTTTAGAAAATTTAGACAAAGTCTTGCAACGTTGTCAAGAAAAGGACTTAGCGCTCAATTGGGAGAAATGCCACTTTATGGTTAAAGAAGGCATAGTCCTTGGGCACTTGATTTCTGAAAGAGGGATAGAGGTGGACAAGGCGAAATTAGAAGTTATAGAAAAGCTTCCACCGCCCGTTAATATTAAGGGTGTTCGCAGTTTTCTTGGACATGCGGGGTTCTATCGCCGTTTTATCAAAGATTTCTCTCAAATTGCTAGACCCCTTACAAATTTGCTTGCAAAAGATGCACCCTTTAATTTCACTGATGAATGCATGAATGCTTTCAATACTCTCAAAAATGCACTCATCTCCGCTCCAATCATCCAACCCCCTGATTGGACGCTTCCGTTTGAAATTATGTGTGATGCTAGCGACTTTGCTGTGGGGGCTGTTCTTGGTCAAACTAGAGATAAGAAGCATCATGCAATTTCTTATGCTAGCAAAACTCTGTCTGGAGCTCAATTGAATTATACTACCACTGAAAAAGAGCTCCTTGCTGTTGTTTTTGCTTTTGATAAGTTTAGATCTTACTTAGCTGGAGCAAAAGTTATCGTTTACACCGATCATGCTGCTTTGAAATTTTTGCTCTCTAAGAAAGATGCTAAACCCCGTTTGATAAGATGGATTCTTCTGCTCCAAGAGTTTGATTTAGAAATTCGTGATAAGAAAGGAGTAGAAAATTCTGTAGCAGATCATTTGTCGCGCATGCAATTCACTAACCCGCAGGAATTACCCATCAATGACTTCTTGCGCGACGACATGCTACTCCACGTCAAGGACTCACATCCGTGGTACGCCGACATTGTGAACTTCATAGTGACGGGGTACGTACCACCGGGAGAAAACAAGAGACGACTCATCTATGAGAGTCGTCGTCACCTTTGGAGTGAGCCCTTCCTTTACCGTGTCTGCGCCGATGGACTGCTCAGAAGATGTGTGCCGACACCCGAGAGCACACAAATCATCGAGAAATGTCATTCAGCTCCATACGGGGGACACCATGGAGTGTTTCGTACTCAAGCCAAGATATGGCAAAGTGGTTTCTTTTGGCCAACAATGTACGAAGACACAAAAGAATTCGTCAGACGATGCCCACAATGTCAAAGATTTGGAAGCATCACGGCCAGGGATGCAATGCCCCTCAACTTCAATTTACAAGTCGAACTCTTCGACGTATGGGGCATCGACTTCATGGGGCCATTCCCCAAGTCACAAGACTGTGAATACATCTTGGTGGCAATCGACTACGTGTCTAAATGGGTAGAGGCAATGCCATGCCGAGCTGCCGACTCCAAGCACGCTCGCCGGATGTTCCATGAGATTATCTTCCCAAGATTTGGAACACCGAGACTAGTGATAAGCGACGGAGGGTCTCATTTCATTGATAAGACCTTCCGAAGCTTCCTTAGAGAACTTGGAGCACGACACAACATAGCCACTCCATACCATCCTCAAACAAGTGGGTAGGCCGAGACTTCAAACAAGCAAATCAAACGGATCCTGCAAAAGACCGTGTTAGAAATGGGGAAGTCATGGAAAAGCAAGCTACCCGATGCACTATGGGCATACCGGACAGCATACAAGACACCCATAGGCATGTCACCATACCAACTCGTATATGGAAAAACATGCCATTTACCCATCGAGTTGGAACATCGAGCATATTGGGCCATTAGAAAATGGAATATGGACCTTCGAGGTGCCGGATGGAAGAGAAAAATGGAGATAGCTGAGTTGGAAGAATGGAGAGACAAAGCTTATCACAACTCAGCCATTTATAAGGAGAGAACTAAACGGTGGCACGATAAAAGAATAAGAGTAAAAGAATTCAAAGTTGGAGACAAAGTCTTGCTATTCAACTCACGGGTGAAACTATTCGGGCACGGAAAATTGAGAAGCAAATGGGACGGGCCATACACGGTTATTGAAACTTCGCCACACGGAGCAATCACACTCCAAGACGACGAAGGTAAAGTATTCAAGGTAAATGGCCAGCGTCTAAAAATTTATTTTGAGCCCGATACGAATAAAGAGTTTGATGTCATGCACTTGATTAATTTAGAATCTTTACCATGATATCCTTTGATTTATGTTTCATCACCCGTAGTAGCACTTTCCTTTGAATAAATATAGCAAGAAATCAACCAGAAAAAGAAAGGGACCAGAGGGTCCCACAGCAGGTCGGCCGACCCAGGGAAGGGGGGTCGGCCGACGCCCACCTAGCTCTTCTGCCTCCCATTTTTCGCCCAATCGGCCACCTCATCTTTCCTTTTCTTCTTCCTGCTGCTTTTGAAAGAAAAACCTTGTCGAGCGCGCCTGGGATGGAGAAAAATCCCCTATATATATCTGTTTTCCCATCCCATCTCTTCATCCCTTTCACCTCCTACACCATGAGCGATCAAGGTAGTGATTCGTCCGTCATCTCAGTCGACAAGACCAAGAGGAAGAAGCCTTATGGAGAGGAGGCTATAGACAACGCTACCCGCATAATTAGGGAACTCCGACAAGAGGTAACACGTGTCAAACGAGAAAGATTAATGCTCCAGAACCTCTACGAAGACCTCTTGAAGGAAAAGAAGAAGGATGAAGATCTCATCAAGACCCTCACTGGAGGGTGGGCGCAATATGATCTCGCCTTAGAACTAATCGAAGAAGAGAAGAAAAAGTTGAGAGCAGCCGAAAAGGCTAATATAGAATAAGATTAGACCTTAGGGCGCATTTTAATTCCTTTCATCATTTTAATTTCCTCAAATTTGTAATGCGCCATCATATTTACTGAATTCAATCAAATTAGTGCTCCCCGGGCTTCCATACCGGTAGAGCAATTTGTGTTTCCAAATATCTTTATCTATTTTGAAGGAAACAGGCAAAAAGGCAAGTGTGGGGGGAATACATCGCGAAAACAGAAACAAACTCGAGCAAATCACTCAGAAACATCACGGGAAGGACAACACCAACAATTATGCAAAATTTGGGCACCAGAAGGGGCCACACCAGGTCGGCCGACCCCAACTGACCAGGTCGGCCGACCCCTGGTGGGTCCCTCTGGTCCTCTGCTTTCCCCTGCTACTTAAGTTTGTTTCCCACACTCCCTTTTCGCCTACATTATCTGTCAAGTTCTTTCTGAGACGCGAAAATTAAATAAAACTTGACCAATTAAAAACTGGGGAAAAATTTCTTTTACTTACATCCTTATGAATCCCAATGCTCTCCCTTTTTGTTCTCAACATGAACTTGCACACTTGTTATTACTCGCTTCATCACCACTTGCTTGTGAACAACCTATCCATAGGAACCCATGTTTTTCTAGATAATTGGCGAGTGTGATATGGTTCGATGAAATGATCTTTTGCTCAATCTACAAAGTCCTTGGGAATTTTATTTCAAAAAGATAAAATAGCATGGCTCGCTGCTCCTCTCTTGGTATATGATTTCCTACCAATGCCATATGTTGATCACAATTTTCAAACTTACACGCATATGCTGCTTGTGTTGCAATGAGCTTTTCCAAAATTTTGTGACCCTAATGAGACACTTGTCATGCTCTCTTGATCAAGTTCACGTACACGATCCACCAAAATTGCTAAAACTCCTACACCGGGAGTTAGCACATCCACCCGTCCAAATAAAGACACTCCTCACTTTTACCCCATTTTACCTCTCTCTCTCAAAATAAACAAAAGAGGGACATGGCTCTGCAAAAGAAAAAGAAGACTCACAAAAAGATGAGCAAGAAAAAAAAAAGAAAATGCTCATGTACAGAGCATGAAAAAGAAAAGAAAGAAAAATGTTAGCCATGTCTCGGAAATACAAAACAAAGAGAGGTAAAATCCAATAAAGGAGTCGTCACATATAAACATCCACACATCCATCCACACATGCACTTCTTGATCAAGGTTGTATGACTTGAATTCTCCGTGGATCCTTTCTTTTGGTTCAGCAATATTTGTGATACAAGTATGCCTCTCTATCCCTACCTTGAGCTCCACATACAAGCCTTAGAAGTAGGACAAAAGAGGCAAGATAATGCTTTGGTAAGAAAAATACACTTTTTGAGCGATCCGAGAGAATCAATAGAGGAGCAAGAGCTATGTTGTTTATATTTTTCAAAACTCTTTCAAAAACCCCAAGGTACTTAGTGGATGAAAGCGAGGTGATTTGAGTCATGAACCGTTCCACTTTTCAATCATCCAAGAATACATGTTAGCCACCATCATGTTCGCAGGTAAAAAGGTGTGGCTTGTAATAGCTTGTGTGCAGGTTTCATTCATCAAAGGGGATGAGTCCTCCCCAAATTCCACTCATAGCTTTACTCGAGGACGAGCAAAGAACTAAGTGTGGGGGATCTTGTTGACGGTCCTTACGACCCATTTTTACCGTCAACTTTATGCACCTTTTTGAACCTAACACCATCACCAAGCGTAGACATAGGGTTTATTTCTAACAAATTCCACTAGTCTTGGTGAATTATGAAGTACAGGTGCAATCCATACAAAAACAGGGGAAAACATGCACTAAACGTGGACTTTGCAATCGACGGATTTTCCCCGGACTGAAGAACTTAGTTCAAAAGCCCAAAACCACAGAATCAGGCTTCAAGACCAACCAATGCACGTGGATTGGGCGCACACATAGCCAGAGGAAAGAGCCAGAGAAGGCCCAGGACCAGAGGGGCCCAGGCCAGGTCGGCCGACCCCCTCTGACCAGGTCGGCCGACCTGCCAGGGAGGCCCCCCTGGCCCACCTTTCTATGGCGGTTTATCACCGACTTCTGGAGGTCGGTTCCCCCTGCATTAAATGTCACCGACCTCGGGAACCGCCTCAAAGTTGCCGACCTTCCAAGGCTATAAATAAAGGGGCACCCCTCCCTCTCAACACACACCACAAGACGCAAGACTCTCCAATAGAGCTCCACTCCAATCCTTAGGCTGAGAGCCTTTTGTACACTAGTAGAATAGGAGAGAGGGCAAGGGAGAGAAAGGAATACTCCTTCCACTTTGGTGGAGGTTTAGTTCTATTTCTTTACCTTGGCGTGTAAACACTCTTTGTGATTTATACGTGGTGATTGTTTATCTAGCGAGCATTATTACTTTACTAGGCGTAATTCCTGTTATACTTGTTTACGGGATCATCGCTCCGCAAGGGGTGCTCTAGCCTTCTAAATTCAGCTTTGGGCCGAGGTTAGAGTAGTAATCAACGGCATAGACGTGGTGTCTAGGCTAGAGGTTACCTTTGTTTGCTGTGTGCTCCACGGTTTGTAGAGGTAGGCGGCAGGAAGTGACAGCCCTGTCCGTCCAAAGGAACCCTCCACGTTCGGGTACATAGTAGAGCTACAGGTCGGAGTGGCTTGGCAGACCAGGCCTAAGCCGGCGCCCGAAGTAGACAAGTAGAGCTTGAGTTCGTCTATCCTCTAGGATAAGCTGGATATAATCACCCTCTCGATCCTAGTTTGCTAGTTGTCTTGGTTGTCCTTGGGTAGAACTTGCCCTGCGGTAGAATAACTCCGTTCCTTGGGGAAAACAAATACGATACCTTGGAATACTCCCGGGTGAAGTGCTACAACGGTATTCCGTGCGCTTGCGGATTTATATGTGACGTAAGAAATACCAACAATCGCACCTATAGAGCCTATTCTAGTAAAATGCATTGCTTGTTTTTTTTTTTTGAGACCGTGCGGGGCACGTTTTTCATTAAGAAGAAGAAGAAATGTTACAACGCGGTCAGGGCTAAGACCCCTAGGGATCCTAACAAAAGCCAACCGTCGAAGTTTAGGATTACAAAATAACCACGACAACTACTACTACAGAATTACAAAAACAATAGAAAAACAACTAGCCTCTAACAGAGGGGAAGGGAACAAGCTCCCGAACCCTAAATGACCGAAAGAGCTAAGCTCTATGAGGAAAAACTAAAACTCTAAGCTTGGAGAAACCCGCCGCTCCCCACAGTGCTGCTTCGAGCCAAGGCGACCGGTTGGAGAGCTTGGTACTCGTGGACCCTACACAATACAAAAGGAAGTGTGCCGAGGTAGAAGAAGCTTCCGAAGCTTGGAGAAATCTGCCACCTCCCAAGGTTGGCTTCGTCGATGATTTTGTGAGCTAGAGCGACCGGTTGAAGGACATGAAAAGCAATGACCCTCTTGTTGCGATCCCTCCAAAGCCACCACGCGACCAAGGTGAGAAAGAATGGCAACCTGTGTGAAGAACTTTGGGTAGCCTTCTACGCGACCAAAGGCTCCTGCTCAAAATATGCATTGTTTGTGATACAGCTCGCCTAAGCAGCCACGAAACTCTAGTACGCCTCAAAAAGATATTCAACAAATGAAAACCCAGATCATGTTCTTTGTAAGTCACGGCTTCGGGTGGGAAGAATCCTCAATGAAAACCCCTTAATCACCCCCACCGCTCGTTACATTGAACACTAATTAGGGGAGTCCACTGCTAGCACCAAAAATATCGCACGAGTCAGAACCTCGCAGACCACTAGCCACAAATAGCACATCAACACCAGAGAAGCATGCCAATAGAGGGGGGGAGCGGGTGTGGGGTGGGGATTGGGGGTAGACCCTAGTAGCACATCTAGCCTCAACGAGAGAACCCACCACACCTCCATGACCCTCGAGAAAGCATATAAAGATGCTCCTCCCAAGACTTGCTCGATGAGAGCGACTAGTTAGAGCGCCGGAAGTGGAGCCTTCCAAAGCCTCCATGCGACCAAAAGAAGAGGGAACAGTGAAGCGAGAGGGCGGCGAGGAAGGGCCAGGGAAATTCCAGCGGCGGTAGCGACCACGACCACATGTTCTGTGTCCATATGACGGCAACCACGTCCACATGTTCTGTGTCCATACGACGGCAGCCATGACCATGTGTTCCATGTCGGTAACAGCGATCACGAGCACTTGTTCCATGCCCCGATGATGGCGGTGGCGACCACGACCACGTTTTCCGTGTCCAAACAGCGGCGGTGACGACCACGATCACGTTTTCCACGTCCAGACGATGACGGTGACGACCACGACCACGTGTTTCACGTCCGGACGGTGGCAGTGACGACCACGATCACGACCAAGCGACCATGACCACGTGTTTCATGCCCAGATGGCGACGCTGACGACCACGACCAAGCGACCACGACCACGTGTTTCACGCCCAGACGGCGGGCGGCGGTGACGACCACGACCAAGCGACTAAGACCACGTGTTTCACGCCCAGACGGCGACGGTGACGACCACGACCACATGTTTCATGCCCAGACGGCGGCGGTGACGACCATGACCAAGCGATCACGACCACGACCACATGTTTCACGCCCAGACAACGGCGGTGACAACCACGACCAAGCGACCACGACCACATGTTTTACGTCCAGACGGCGGCGGTGACGACCATGACCACGTGGTCCACGTCCAGACGGCGGCGGTGACAACCACGACCAAGCGACCATGACAACGAGTTTCACGTCTAGACGGCGGCAATGGCGACCACGACCACACGTTCCACATCCAAACGACGGGAGTGGCGACCACAACCAAGCGACCATGACCACGACCACGCGTTCCGTGCCCAGACTGCGGCAGCCACGACCACAACCAAAATCACATGTCCCGCTTCCAGAAGATTGTGATGGCGATCACGAACAAGCGACCATGACTGGAATCACGCGCCGGCAGCCGGGCACGAGTAGAGGCAGCCACATCCGCGCGTCAAAGGCCAAGCTGGAGCAGAGGCCAGATTTGGGGACGTGAGGGAGTCCGCTGATGAGGAATCACCCCAAGGGGAGGGAAACACGAACGGTCGACGCTTGGATTGGGTGGGCCGAAACCTGCAGACGACAAGTTGGGGAAAGACGGTCCAGAAAAGAACGGCCCAAAACCAAAGACCAGAGGCTCAGTAGTGTGCTTGCAAAGCGAACCGGGGGGGGGGGGGGGGGGGGGGGATGTCAGCCATGGTTCAATTTGTACACTAGAGCAACCAAAAAATTTCTTTCGTTCGACTCTTGTAGATGGTTCGAACCGTGGCGACGAGAGTGAATAAACAAAGCATCCTGACGCAGCTTTTACTTCCTTGCTACGGACGTGGGCAGAGATGAGTGGATGAGGCCTGCGTTTCTTTCTTTTTCATGTGCCCCACCAAAACGAACAAAGGAGCTATCGAACCAAAGATCGCATGCGAATCGAGCGAGTCAGGAGCTCTGAGGAGAGGTCGGAGCCAGCAGAACAGGCGGTCCCGCATCCACATGGGAGCCGGAAGCTACGTGGAAGCTGCCTTCCTCCCGTCTGCCCGCGCCGAAAGGAGGCATGCAACGCGGGCCCCTTGCAGGCCAATCCCTCCCCTGGTTCACATGCCGTGACAGGTACCATGCAGTTAGCGCCAAAGGGAGCCAGAGGGGATTTTTGTCCTGCAGCCGACCATCTTTTTGCCTTTGCGACCCGACCGTAGGTGAAAGGGAGTTGGGGCTCACTGCCGCCGAACCGCCAGCTCGCCGCCAAGTCGCCGGAGGGGATCGCCGGCTCATGTATGCCATGCAGTCCCAAGGGCAGGTAGGAAGGCAGAGGCGCAATCGCGGGCTGCGAGGAGGACTCAACGCCGGCACCGGCGACGACCGCCGCGATGAGACCACGCCGGAGCGCCGGCGATAACGCCGCTGCACCAGAACGAAACAGGTGTCAAGCGGCGGCCAGTTCGGCCCAGAGGCGTGCAGCTGCTGACGCGCCGCACCGGTGGCAGCCGCGCCGCGCGGGGTAGCACCCGCGTCCCGTGATCCGACGAACTGCGACCCAGCGACGTACTGCGACCAAGCGACCCGACATGGAGCCCGCTCCGACGACCTGGCGGCCTGCGGCCCTGCGACCCGACACAGATCCGTCTCCACGCGCGCATTTGCGACCTCGGCGGGATGACGCAGCAGTCATCCCCCTTGTGAGCTTCAGAGAATGGATCCTGCCTACGAGCTGGATGCCACGCTCATCAACTCATGGAGCTGCAGGGCGGCAAAGATCCGAGCTTTGTGCGACGCTCAGGCTGTCCCTTGACGCCGACGCCGAGCACGACCTTGTGGATCCGCTCGCCTTAACACGGTGTGACGACCCAGTCCTTGTCGAACTCGAACTCCGCGAGCGCCTCGCCGTCGAGCTCCAAGGAATTGGAGGGGGAGGCGCTGCCGGAGTTGACGAGGTTGTATGTGGGCGACGCTAGCAGCCTTGCTGGCCGCCGCCATCTGGAAGCTGATCCAGCGGCCGGAGTCGACGGTGGAGACCTCCGACTCGTCACCCTCGGGGATGGTGTCCGGGTGCTCGCGCCGGCGGGCGCGGGTGGCGTGGCCGGCGCGGAGACCGCGAAGAATGGGTCGACGACGACGGTGTCCCAGCCGTAGACATCGGACTTGCGGACATTGACAGGAGGCCGCGACGCCGTCAGCGACGAGAGCGGCGGCGTCACAAGCGCGCTGCTGGAGACGCGGAGCCTCTCACACCCGAGGGCGTCGCCCATTGTCGCCATCCCTCGAACGCCGTGGAGGAGCTCGCCCGCCGCGCTGTTTCTTCGAGTCAGGGCTAGTTTCCTCCATTATTCACTCCTGCATCCAAAATTCACCAAAACTTGTGGAAGTATGTTAATTCCTAACTACTATGCACAGAATCTTGGTGGTTAGCTTTTTATTTACCGATATGTTGACGGTGAATTCATGATTTTTGCACCGTCAACACACTCCCCAAGCTTAACTTTGCTAGTCCTCGAGCAAACAACTCAGGGTACCGGCGGATCAGAAGTTACAAAGATAGCGCCCCAAGGGTAATAAAGATGCAACCACGTACTCCCTAAATGGTGGTAAGTGTATGTTGGGTTTTTACCTAGGCAAACTCCTCAAACACCGGGTTAGCATCGAGATGCTTCGCGTAACAAGTATGGCACGAAGTGTTTCATTCCGATAGCATGTTTGCCCTTACGAGCTTACAAAAACCGTCCCCCCACACAGAGGAGGTGAGGGGGTATATATACCCAGATCAGGGTTACATGAGATGGTCTAAACTACCCCTGATCTGGGCCTATTGATCCTGGAATATTCTGTACATTATCGTCCGAAGGGCATTATGGTCATTACATCTCTGCTCCCTTGGTGGCCTTCAATCCCTAACCTGACGATGACGTCAGGCCTTCGCAGATGATGGCCCCCCGTCGAAGGCTTCGGGTGGCAATGCTCACAGCGCCATCGACGATCCCGAAGCCTTCCTTCGTGACGAGCTTGCTCTAGGTGGCCGGCTTGATTCCTTCCAAGACGCGCGCTCCATCAGCGCGGCGATCTTCGCTCTAGGTGGCCGGCTTGATTCCTGCAGGGACGACAATTTCGCCAGAGAGAAGTGCGAAGCCAGTCAGTTAATCAGTCAACAAACCCTTCGGGTTTCGCCCGTTGAGGCACCCCCGGGTTTGGCTATCTTCCCGCCAATCCCCAACACCAGCCCCTCGTGGGCGAGGTTCAACTCCGATGAGCCGAACCCCCGAAGAGAAAGAAGGTGGCGGGAGCCATACCTGGGAAAAAGCGTCCCTGCTCGTTGGAGTTGAGTCCGGTAACCCTGAGCGAAGGCTCACATGATATTCCCGAAGCCTTGATTATTTTTACCGTTCTTTTTGAATTATTTTTACTCGTTTTTGCGGGAATTGAGGGCGCATTAACTGCCCTGCTTTTTACCCCCCCCCCTATATAAGGAGGGGAGGGGGTCGGTCATTCCACGCGCTCTCGCTCTCATTTCTATTTCATCTTCGAGCTTTCGCTTTTGGTTTGGCTGTGAACTCTTGCTGGTGCACTTGGTTCTTTTGCTTCGGGTAGTTTCGAGGTATGCATTTTTTTTCACTTCGTTTTCGCTTAACCTTTTCAGGGCTTCGTTTTTACCACTCCTTTGCTTTGTTCAGCCTTAGCTTTTTGATGCCTAGGATTAAGTTCACTGCTCGGCTGATCGAAGAGGAACCCGTGATGTCTGGCGAGGAGCAGCTTGTTAGCCAGGACGAGGGGGTGATGTCCCTTGGGAGCGAAGGGTCCGAGCAGCTTGTTAGCCAGGACGAGGGGGTGATGTCCCTTGGGAGCGAAGGGTCCGAGCAGCTTGTTAGCCAGGACGAGGGGGTGATGTCCCTTGGGAGCGAAGGGTCCGAGCAGCTGCTGGACTCTTCGACAAGGAGGAACTCCGACGGCCAAGACGTCGGTGAAAGCTCGAAGGCTAAGGCGGTCGATGCAGAGGCCTTCATTGAGGAGGGGAGCCGCGCTCCTGCCGCGCAAGTGGCTAAATCCGCCGATCCTCCTTCGAAGGATGCTGCCGCGCCTTCGGCTCTAGCTCCAGGTGAGGCTGACGATTATGATAAATATATAGAGAGTGCGCTTCGCGTTGATTTTTTGCGTAAGCGTAGCTTGTCTCGTGGTGAAGTGAGCTGTTCGGCCGCTGGAGGGGGAGTTGGTCCTCGCTGAGGGAGGCTTCCACAAGTTGTTGACCCTCGGCTCCGTATGCCTGCAGTGTATGAGAAAACCTTTCGGTTGAAGCCTTCGCTCGTTAACGATGCTGAGATTGCTAAGTATGTGGAGAGGGGCTACTTCGAGGCTGGCAAGGCCCGACCGCCCGGTGATGAGGTTATTCCGCAGCCGAGGCTAAACGAAGCTGTTGTTTTTCAAGATTACTATGAGGCGGGCCTTCACTTGCATGCTTGGGGCTTTTTGCAGCGTGTCTTGGAGCGCTATAGCATTCAGATCCACCATTTGACTCCGAATGCCTTTGTTCAACTGTCGAAGTTCATTTGGGCTGTTCGCTCTCAAAATGCGAAGCTCAGCTCAGACGCTTTAATCCGTTTCTACAGCTGCCACCTCCAGAACAAGAAGGTTCCCTTCGATAATGATGTTTTTCATTCTCAGTATGGCCTCTGCACGTTTCAGCCGAGGTACTTCAGAAAGAGGTCGTGAGTGAAAAAGGCTGCTCTTATCCCCACACAAAAGAACAGGTGGGGTGAGTGGATGGACTACTGGTTTTATGCTGAGGTACCTTCGGAGGTGAATGAGGACGGTGCGGAGTGTTTCCGCTTGCCAGCAAACTTGTGGCTGCGGAGCCCATCTTTTCTCTGGACTACGAGTCTACCTCAACGTTTCAGCTTTGCTGCAAGGCTTTTAGGTCATCTTGCAAAGTGATCAGTGGCCGCACTGCCGTTGAGGAATTTATCGCTGCTGATATTTTGGCCGATGAGTAAGGGTGTTGACGGTCCTTACGACCCATTTTTACCGTCAACTTTATGCACCTTTTTGAACCTAACACCATCACCAAGTGTAGACATAGGGTTTATTTCTAACAAATTCCACTAGTCTTGGTGAATTATGAAGTACAGGTGCAATCCATACAAAAACAGGGGAAAACATGCACTAAACGTGGACTTTGTAATCGACGGATTTTCCCCGGACTGAAGAACTTAGTCCAAAAGCCCCAAACCACAGAATCAGGCTTCAAGATCAAGCAATGCACGTGGTTTAGGCAAGTACACAGGCCAAGGAAGCAGCCAGAGAATATTACTTTCCTAGGCGTAATTCCTGTTATACTTGTTTACGGGATCATCGCTCCGCAAGGGGTGCTCTAGCCTTCTAAATTCAGCTTTGGGCCGAGGTTAGAGTAGTAATCAACGGCATAGACGTGGTGTCTAGGCTAGAGGTTACCTTTGTTTGCTGTGTGCTCCACGGTTTGTAGAGGTAGGCGGCAGGAAGTGACAGCCCTGTCCGTCCAAAGGAACCCTCCACGTTCGGGTACATAGTAGAGCTACAGGTCGGAGTGGCTTGGCAGACCAGGCCTAAGCCGGCGCCCGAAGTAGACAAGTAGAGCTTGAGTTCGTCTATCCTCTAGGATAACTAGATATAATCACCCTCTCGATCCTAGGCTGCTAATTGTCTTGGTTGTCCTTAGGTAAAACTTGCCCTGCGGTAGAATAACTCTGTTCCTTGGGGAAAACAAATACGATACCTTGGAATACTCCCGGGTGAAGTGCTACAACGGTATTCCGTGCGCTTGCGGATTTATCTGTGACGTAAGAAATACCAACAAGCATTTCTGGCGCCGTTGCCGGGGAACGGTTGATATCTCTGCTGCAAATTAGGTTTACCCTCGTAATCTATCTTACTTACCGTTCTGTTTTTATTTCCCTTAATTTCAAAAACTCACAAAAACATTTCATGGAGTCACAACCCACCATCCAATCATTCTCTACTCCACGGGGCGAGCTCTTAGAGCCACCATCATCATCACAACCCATTTCTTCATCTGGCTATGAGTTTTCCCCCGATTACATTTCGATGATAAGAGGTTTATCCTTTTCGGGTTTTAAACATGAAAATCCTTATGAACACTTGCGAGAGTTTGAGCATTTGTGTTCATGCCGATCGATCCATGGCATGACACAAGAAACGTTGAAGTGGAAATTGTTTCCCTTCTCTCTCAATGAGAGGGCGAAGCAATGGTACACTTACACCGCTAAGAGAGTGAACGGTGATTGGAAAGAATTGCGAGACAAATTTTGTCTAGCGTTCTTCCCCGTATCCCGTATCACTTCTCTACGAGCGGAAATAATTAACTTTCGGCAAGAAAAGAGGAAACCTTGAGTGCATCATGGATTCGGTTCTGTTCATTAACAGACTCCGGACCTGAATTGTTGCTCCCCGAACCCGTTTTATTACAACATTTTTATTCGGGATTGAGCAGCGATACCGCACTTTATCTTGACAGACAAGGTAGAAAAACGG